>JAIGNY010004484.1:425000-691123 GCA_020152595.1 Chiridota heheva
TGATATCAGTTTACCAGTAATCAAGCTCAAATTTACATGGATTTTTACATACTTACACGTTCCAATACGTTAAGACTATTTTGTGGATCATATCATTTTATCTGTAAGCAACTCCAAATTTACATGGTTATTTACATAGTTACATGGTTCAAGATGTTAAAACAATCTTGTTGATTATAATCAAGTTAGAATTGACTTAGATTTTTCGTGAGCATTTACTATCGTTTATCTAAATAAGCCACCTTTAATGCTGACCAAAAGGTTTGTTCATTTGGTCCACTTTGATGTCGTGTGGACCTTTTCAGGAAGTTTCAAGTAACTCTTTCTGTGAGAGTGTTTTCTTTATTATTTTGTTATCATTTTTATATTTACTTTTTTTTAACTTTCAAAACTCCGTATATTCTACTTGGTTTTTTAGATATATGTCTTTACCAATTTCAATGTTTATCTCCTCCATAATTATTGCCCCATCCAATTATTTACTAGCAATGGCTTGTTTACTCATCATGCGGATATTGTATATGCTCCACACTATTTTATTGATTAATTTGAAATGACTACTATAAAAATTGCCTCTTTCAATACACGGGGCATCAGAGACTGTAAGAAAAGGAGAAAATATTTTGCCTTTTTTCACAATCATTTTTTTGATATTATTTTTTGACAAGAGACTAATTCTACCCACAGTGATATTAAATACTGGAGCAATGAATGGGGTGGCAAGGTTCTGTTTGCACACGGCTCCAGTGATAGCCGTGGTGTTATGATTTTACTTAAACCCTAGCTAAATATTTGCATTGATGATATTACGTGTGATGTTAATGGTAGATACGTTGTAACTGATTGTCGTATAGAGAACACTCCTTATCTTTTAATTAATAATTACGCTCCAAATATTGATCAACCTAATTTTCTCAATGATATTGGCAATATTATTGGTAAATATAGCAATATCAATATAATTTGGTGCGGTGATTTCAACCTTGTTTTCGATTTTGATTTAGATGAAAAAAGGGGAAATAGAGTAAGTAATTTCAATGCGAGAAATTCTGTGTTGGAACTCATTAGCAGGTTTGACCTTTTAGACATCTGGAGAGAACGGCATCCTTGTTATTCTTACTATGCTTGGCATTCTACCATTGACAAAAGTATACATTGCAGGCTTGACTTTTTCCGTATCTCCAGATGTCTAATTCATCTTGTTGACGATACTTCTTCTTATCCTTTGTTTAATTCTGACCATGATATTCTTACCATCAAATTGCTTTCTTCATTAGAACGCGGTCCAGGTAGTTGGAAATTTAATGCCTCCTTGCTCAAAGATAATGATTACGTAAGTCTTATTAATGATATCACCACTTCCATTACTGTTGATTATTCTCATTTGAATGCTTCTTTGTTCTAGGAATTTCTTAAAATGAAATTCAGTTCTGTTACTATTGCTTACTTTAAACGTAAGGCACGTGAAAGATTAGCTCATGAGCGCAAGGTACTTCAATTTATTTCGTATTATGATCAACTATGTATAACATCTCCCACTGATTCAAACTTATCTGCTTTAAAAGGTTTCAAGAATGAGCTCGATTTGATATACGATTATAAACTTAAAGGTATTACTATTCGTTCCAGGGCAAGGTGGGATGAGGGTGGGGAGAAAAACACCAGGTATGTCCTTAGTTTAAAACCTAGAAATAAAGCCTCCAACTGTATTACTAAATTGATAAATGGTACTGGTTCGCATGTTACAAATAAGCATGTACTTCTTGATGAAATTGAATTTTTTTACCGTTCTCTTTATTCCAAACGCCCTGTTAGTAACCCCTCTACGCTTTTCAATTCCATCAACAGTAATAAATGTATTTCGAATGAGGATTCGGTTTCTCTAGAAGGCCCATCAACTTTTAGCGAATGTAAAGATTCCCTATTTTTTACGCCGTCCAATAAATCACCAGGTACCGATGGCTTAACTTCTGACTTTTATAAATATTTTTGGGTTAAAATTGGGAAATTCGTTGTTAACGCGCTAAATTTTTCTTATAATAATATGTGTTTATCCAAACAACAATCACAGGCAGTGATCTCTTTAATTCTTAAGCCTGGCAATAACCCATCATTCTTAAAAAACTGGAGACCTATGGCTCTACTTAATACCGATTACAAAATAGCAGCTAAATCCCGGCCAACCGTTTAAAATGTATTTTAATTGATCTTATCAGTCCAGAGCAGACTGGTTTCCTTAAGGGTAGGTATATCAGGGAAAATATTTGTTTAGTGTTAGATACTATTAGCTATTGTAATCATAATAATTTACCAGCTTCTTTAATCTTTCTCGATTTTGAGAAAGCGTTCGACTCCTTGGACCACTCATTTATTAACAAGGTACTTTCTTATTTTAATTTTGGACGGGTTTCATACAATGGGTTTCTACCCTTTATGCACTGATGCAAAGGCTACTTCATGTGTAATCAACAATGGTCATTGTACTAATCATTTTCAGGTATCACGTGGCGTACGACAAGGCTCCTCTTAGTCCTTATTTATCTATAATTTGTTCTGAAATTCTTTGTATCTATATCAAGCATAACCAATCTATTAGAGGTATACGTGTAAGTGATATCAACTTAAAAATTTGTCAATATGCTGATGACACTGTTCTATTTACGGACGGTTCTAAGTCGTCCACTGATGCCGCTATTTTAAGTCTAAATGACTTTGGCAAAGTCTCCGGTCCCGTAATTAATTTTGATAAATCATACATTTTCCTCCTTGGTTATTACACCGAAATACCCCCAAATCATCTCAAAAATTATATTCTTAAGTTTTTAAATGACCCTATCTATTATTATGTACTTCGTTTACAACTCACCATGACGATTTTTTCCATCTGAATTATCAGCCCAAGTTATCTCGCCTTAAGAACGTTCTTAATCTATGGTCAACTCGTGACCTCACACCCATAGGCAAAATTACTATCATTAAATCTTTTGCTCTTTCCCAACTAGTTTACTTATTTACTGTCCTTCCAAACCCCCCTCATTCCTATATCATGGAACCTGACACAATTTTGTTTAAGTTCATTTGGAATGGTTAATCACATAAAGTTAAAAGTTCTTCACTTATTATTGATGACGATAAGGGCGGGCTTCGTATGTTGCATGCTGATTTTTTTATTTCTACTCTAAAGTGTTCTTGGATTCGTCGTTATTGTTCACCTATTTCAAATAATTGGAATTTTTTGTTTGATTTAGCTTTACGTAATTTTGGAAATATGTCTCTATTTAAATGTAATATGAGTCCACATAATGTTTTAAAAATTAGGAACTGTTTTGTAAAACAGGTATGTGAAGCTTGGTTCTCTTTTAACTTTAATATGTCGCTTGATCACTTTGATAATCAAATTGTTTTAAACAAGTCACTTCTAAAAATTGGGAACAAGACATTTTTTGATAAGAATCTTTTAAACGCCAGGGCATTTCGGGTCCGTGACTTTTCCTGCATGAATGGTTACCCGAAAAGTTATATTGACTTTATAAAAGAGGTCAAGGTTACATCCTTACCTTTCACCCGTTATTTTGGTATTATCTCTTGCATACCTGCCTCTTGGAAAGATAATTTACCTCCCCATGTTGCCAACTCTGTTAATGTTACCCGTAATGAATCAAATTTATCACTTTATTGTTCCAATTGCATTTCCAACAGATCAATCTATTATTCTATCGTAAAACAGTACAAGAAGTTACCATCCTGTTTAGATAAGTGAAACGACGATTTTCCTTATGCTACTGATTGGAGCAAAATCTTTCTGTTCTCCTTTAAAGCTGTTAAGAATTCTAAACTTCATTATTTCCAATTCCGTTTCATGCACAGGATACTAGGTACCAATTATTTTTTGAATAAGATAGGTTTATTAGATTCACCCTTGTGTACATTTTGAAATGCCTCAGATGAGACTTCATCTCATCTCTTTTGGGATTGCTCATTTGTTACTTGTTTCTGGAGAGATGCTGTGAAGCTTATTATTTTAAACCCCGTTGTTCTTAATAAAGTCATTGTATTCTTTGAACAACTAGATAATCTGAAAGCCCCTTTAGATTATTTCCTAATTCATGCTAAAAATTATATTTATAATTGCAAGTGTAAGTCTGTTTTACCCCAAGCTAATCATTTTCATCGCATTTTGTTATTTAATCTTCAAGTTGACGGGTATATCAATCGTCATGGTAACTCAAATAGCACCCATCATAATTTCTTTAAGTAACACTAGTATGTAGACTAAACTACTGCATTCTTTGCACTTATACTAGAAGAATAAGGCTTATCGCGTGGTTGTTGCGGACCGGATGGTCCCTCACTTCAGTGTTCCCGGGCGTACCGACTACCCCTCTGGTGCCTTGGTCCGCCTGGTCAGCGGTCAAAATGCCACCGCTGACCAGGCGGACCAAGGCACTCGAGGGGTAGTCGGTACGCCCGGGAACACTGAAGTGAGGGATCATCCGGTCCGCAACAACCACGCGATAAGCCTGAAGGGGTGTTGCCACCCCTATCTTCTTTTTATTTCTTCCAACAGAATAGACAGAAAAGTTGTTACAATGTTATAAGCGTTTATTCAACTTGACTGCCAAATTAACCTACAATACAACCAAACTATCCTACACATTTTTACGGTTATATCCGCTCTGTTATCTTGTCATCTTAAAGAATTGAAACTGACATTGCGCAACTTTAAGATTACTTTCAATTTGTTCTAGGATTTTTCCGTTATTCAGATCACGTCAGGTCAGGCTCGCCCTGTTATCTTGTCATCTTAAAGAATTGAAACTGACATTTCCTAACTTTAGGATTACTTTCAATTTGAAGTGGGATTTTCCGTTATTCCGATCACGTCAGGTCAGGCTTAGTGCCTGAATGTTTTTGGCAGGAGTCAAAGGGTACGACAGATTTGACGGATAATTTGAAAATTTAAGATGCAAATGAAGGGGTGTTTTTTTTTTTAATGATTTTAGGTATAAAAAAACGGAGACGGGTAGCCGAAAAGTCCATTCTGACCATCGAGAACCATGTCATCTGTGGTAGTAACTGACCTACATAGAGACGGCTGGAGATTTGTCTATGAAGCCTGGAGGAAAGCAGGCCATAAGCCAGCTAAACTTTATACTTCGTTGGTAAAGATGAGCGATTTGGGGAGTAACCGTTTCACAATCATACACAAGGATGAGGTTAAAAAAAATGCGAGAAGGGAACGATTCTGATTCAGACTCTGATTTGTTTATTTCTACCTTGCGCTATTTTGGTGACAATGATGATTTAGATTCGGACTTTGTTAATTTGAAGAAAAAAAGGAAGAAGAAGGGTATCAAAGGGAAGCCATGGAAGAAGAAGAAATCGAAGAACTTACCTCGAATGCAGATTTCCAACGTAGAACAGAGAGATGGCCGTCCTCCTTCAAATCAACAAGTACCAGTTCAACGACAGTTGCCGTCACAACACATCCCTCCTTGGGAGCAGGTTAGTGAAGGGTTGGATCCGGCTGTGTTCAGTCAAGAGATCAGTCACATTAGTTTTCATTTACAATCCTTTCCGATACAAATGACAATGCTTCAATTAATAATGAGGATGTTAGCGATAATGGTATTGCTATAAACAGTGATTATAACTCTAACACTACTAACAGCAGTAACAGTTCTTTCGATGGACTTTTACAAGTTCGGGAAATGCACCATGCCCATTATAACCGCTTTAAGGCGAATCGGAGGGTGTATGAACTAGATTTCAACGATCAAGAATTACTTGAAATTGCGAAGAGGCATAACCGTTTTGAAGCATTTCTGATATTATTTGATGTTATTATTAAAGCCATTACTCGTCAATACAAGGGCAATGACAAAATTGGCCTCTTAATCATTGGTGACTCTCTCGAATATCCGATATATATTCCATTCGGGAGAGTCGACCAATTAACGGTGGAAAGGATCATGCTTATAGTACAGAATGTGACGCAGAGCAAGAAGAGTTTTTCAATCATTGACAACCTTTATGTGGAGGTGGTGCACATTGAGATACCCGATGGCCACGGGAAAAGCTTCAAAGTTACTTTCAGACCAGATGCTGTTACGGAGATCCCTACGGCCCCGGAAGGGAATTGTCTTCGCCTTGCCATTGCGGCCGGGTTAAAGAAAAACCTTACCCGAGGGAAGTGGCGCCACTACAGTGATCTTTCAGAAGCAAAGAAGGTAGAAAGTCTCGAGAAGGAGTTGGCTGTGATTGCACCCCTATTTTCAGCATTCTGCGGGCGTCGGCAAGAGGAGCTTACAGACGGTAGTCTGGAAGAAGTCCAGCAGTGGGGTGATTTCCTGCACCAGGAGAAGGACACCCAACTTATCGTTCTGCAAAAAGACCTGACTGACTTCGTTGTATATTTGGGTGAGGTTAGTAGGCATACAGTTTGTTTATTGCTTGAACGTAATCATTACAATTTAATTGACAGTAAAAAAATCAATTCTTTTCTTACAAATGGTAAATGGGTTTTTTGCAAGGCTTGTGGGAAAAATGACCGTAATGCGAACGCCCATATTTGTACGAAGAGATATAGTTATTGTCGGAAAGCGGGACCCAATTGTATATCCCAAACGTGGAAAATTTGTGATGACTGCCATCGAAGGTTTCCAAAAGAGGAATGCTTTAATCAGCATTTAGTACAACAAATAATTTCAGCATCGGGAAGAAACCAGAACATAGTCTGTAAAGCCCTTAAGGGATGCGAAAATTGTCATGCAACGAAAGGCCGAGATAAACATTTATGTGATGGTGCTTACTGCAAGAATTGCAAAGCTAACATGTCAAGGGATCATAAATGTCATATGAAGCCTGTTAAATTGCAGAAGTCTGGCACCAAATCTCACCTTGATTATTTTTTCTTTTTTGATTTTGAATCTTACATTCTACCGCAAGACAATCAGGGTAATGAAAAACATATGCCTTGTTTGGTTTCAGGTTGCCTCGTGTGCAACCACTGCATGTACGAGAATATTGACCCTGAGGTTATGTGGTGCCCCCAGGGTGAGCATCCCCAAATTTTTTCTTTTTCTGGGCGTAACTGTCTTAAGTGTTTTGGCGAATTCATTGTAAACGAACAGTTTAAACCATGTACATTTGTAGCGCATAGGTTGCGCAGTCACGATGGGGCCTTTATTTTAGCAGAATTGTCCAGAATAGGGGTATCCATAGATGTAATATTAAATGGCTTAAAAGTGATGGCTATCACATCAAAGAAAACAATTAAACATCATCAATTTTTTAGATTCATAGATAGTCTCAATTTTATTCCCACCGCACTTACAAACTTTCCGAAAACTTTCGGACTGATTGAAAGGAAGAAAGGGTTTTTCCCCTACCTCTTTAACAGTAGCAGAAATGATAATTATGTAGGCCCTTGGCCAGATAAACGCTTCTATGACCCAGACCAAATGATGGACAAAAACGAAAAGCGTTTGATACTTGGTATAACAGCCAAAAAAAAAAAAAAAAACTTTTAATTTTCAACGTAAAATGTACGAGTATTGTAAGTCCGACGTTCTCATTTTGGCAGAAGGCTGTCTTGAATTTCTGCAACTTTTTGAGCAAGAGTTTGAGGATAACCCTTTCCTCAATTCTATAACAATTTCTTCCGCTTGTATGCGGGTTTTCAGATGTCGTTTTATGAGTAAGGACTGCATTGCTGTTCTACCCTCAAAAGGGCGAAAGGGAAGGGGTACACAGTCCATTGTAGCACGTGAATGGCTCTCTTGGGAGAGTAGCCAAAGGCAAATGTACATACAAACAGCAGACGCTTCAGAGGTTGAGGCTTGGGTGGGGGGTTATTTTGTTGATAGGTGGTCTGAGATCGAACAGACTGTATTTAAATTTCATGGGTGTGCCTTTCATGGCTGTCCGAATTGTTACCCGGGGGACATAAAACAGCCCCATTCAGATGTTTCCATGGCTGATGCTTATGGCCAAACCCAAGTTAAGATTTCAGAAGTCAGAGATACACCCAATGTCATAAATGTCGTCGAAATGTGGGAGTGCCAGTGGAATGAGTACAGAAGGGCAAACCCTGAAGTCATGCATTGGCTAGAAGAGAATCCGGTTGTGACACCTCTGAAGCCAAGAGAAGCCTTTTTTTGGGGTAGAACAAATGCATGTGCCTTAAAATATGATTGTAGTGATTACGAAAAGATAAGATACGTTGACTTTTGTTCTTTGTACCCCTGGGGAAATAAATTTGGTATTTCCCAGTGGGGCATCCTATTGTGTACCGTAATATAAGTGTTAGAGAATGTATGGAAGGTAATTATTTTGGTTTGATAAAGTGTAAAGTGCTCCCACCTTCAGACCTTTTCTTTCCGGTATTACTGCAAAAAATAAACGACAAACTAATGTTTTTCCTTTGTAGAACCTGTGCTAAATCACAGAGCACAGCTTGTGATCATACCGAAAAGGAAAGGTCTTTGGTGGGCACCTGGGCCCACCTAGAGCTAAACAAGGCTGTAGAGAAAGGGAACCAAATCTTACATGTGTATGAATTTTTTTATTTTGCAACTCATTCAGACAAATTATTTGTGCCGTATGTGAAAGCCATGCAAAAAATGAAAGTTGATGGCCTTCACATGTTAAGTCTGTGAAAGATAGACTGAATTTCATTAATGAATATGCAACTAGAGAAGGGGTTGATTTAGATGCTGAAAGTATCATGCCTAATCCTGGTAAGAGGTCCCTTGCGAAACTAATGTTGAATAGTTTCTGGGGGAAATTTGGGCAGCGGGATAATTTGCCCCACACCGACTTTGTTACAAAGACAGCCAATTTGTTTAATTTAATGTGTGATTAAACAAAAAATATTTTTTGTATTGTTCACATTCTCTGACGGTTGATATTCATTGCGTCTCATTGCGTCATATTGTGTTACTTATTCCTTTACCCTCCGCTATTTTTTTTTTTATATTTTTTTTTGTGAATGGAAGGAGGCAAGGTACGTCTGTGTATTTTGCGCATTCCTTTCATTGGTAATCTTCTTAATTGATTGTTTTGACTATATTAGCTAGCTTTTGCTAATTTTTCGCTTAGTTGTATTTTTATCGATTTATTTTTCTTTCATTCAATTATCACTCTATGAAGTCGCAGAATACACAGATGTGCTTTTCTCATTATTTTCAATTGATTGTATTGTTCATTATATCATTATCTGCTCTTACTTATGTTAAAAAGTAATAAAATATTAGTTATTATTCATTATGTGAGGTTTCTTTTACAAATGTATGAATTTTTATTGTTGTTGTTGAAGATGTCAATAAACGGAGTAAAAATTTTTTTATCATTATCATTATTATGATTATAATTATTATTGTTATTGTTATCAATATTATTATTATTATTATTATTTTGATTAAAACTAATAGTATTATTATTATGAATTTTATTATTATCATTATTATTATTATTATTATTATTATTTTGATGAATATTTTCATAATTATTATTATTATTATTTTTAATTTTTTATTATTATTATTATTATTACTATTATTATTATTTTTTCCTTTCAAATATTTTCTTTTAAAATTATTTTAAATTATTATTATTATTATCATTACTATTAATATTACTATTATTATGAATTTTACCACACCCATTAGTAGTAGTAGTAGCGGTAAAGTTTTTAATAATTACCCAAAAATGTGTTAGACTGCTTTGGGAGTTATGAAACTTGGTCAGTATATTTGTTATTTTCAATTCTATCATATAAAATAAGGATTATGTCAGACTTTATGTCTCCTTTAGGACCACAACGCCTCCAGTCAAGTTCTCCGGCTGCCAACGAATCGGTGTACATGAACTTTGACTTGACTGGGCCAGGACGGGAAGGCAAATGAACACCGCGTTTTCACGCTTCTCTTATCGAACAGCGTTTCAGAGAACCAGGCAGGGGTTGACTGTCCTGCCATCGGGACCGACAGCTTAACGTCCCCTCTGAAGGACGGTGGGCGCTATTCAACCATTGTCACTTCTCTCAACGGCTGCCAGAATGAGGAGTAGGAGCTGCAGACAAAATGCTTCCGCTTCAATGTTCTACTAAATGGTCACTTGAGGTAGCACAAAACTAATCATTTGCCCCATTGAAGCTTATGATAAAAGAGTCAAGTTCAGGATCCTTTTTGTACAAGGATGTTATAGATTTGGCATCTTTTGTGATGTTTTCCAAAAAGTACATTTAATATCTCTCAGATGAGGGTACTTTCAATAGGGGGTCACCAAAGGTTTTGCCCTTTTTTAGGCTGAAGTTAAGAGGTGTTATACACACTCACCAAATCACTCAAGTTTGAGTATGGGTCCATGGTAAAATAGTTCCCCATAAACTTTTACTGAAACAATGATGGTAAAGATCTAGGCGTATTGGTTGACTTTTAGTTCTCCTTTAATGGTCACATCAATTCCAAAGTCAAGATAGCCAACAGCATTCTTAGCCTAATCCGACGCACACTCACTTATACTGGTGAAGATAATCCCATCATTCTTTTCAAATTACTTGTGAGACCTCACCTTGAGTTTGCTAATACTATATGGCATCATTTAAAAAAGAAGCACTTAGCTGCAATAGAGAATGTTCATGACGTGCAACTAAGTTAATCTCCACACTTCTGTGACTGCTACACGCGGCCATCAACTCATCTCTTTCTGCCTAGAGCCAACACAGAATTGCGACGTAACTTCTTTAGCCATTGGGTAGTTAGCCATTGGAACTCCTTAAGCAACACTGTCGTTACAGCACCAAGCATCAATACCTTAAAAAACCGTCTGGACATTTTTTAGAGCTCAGAGCCTTTATTAAGGTTTGACCATAGAGATAATATTTCCCAAATAGTATCTCCATGGTTTGGCCATGAATCTTCCCTATAATAATTAGTTCAAGACCAACACAGAGCTGGAACTTGATGTTTTGCAACCTGAATATGAATACGTTAAATCGGCAAAAATTCTTCTAGAGGACATGAACGCCACCCGAGTGTAGTAAAAGTATGAACATTTTTTTTTTAACAAGCTTAGCAAGCTTAGCTTTAAAACAGTTTAGACTTGGTGCATGTAATCTAGAAGGAATATGACAGTAAGATCTGAAAATAAGGACACTTTCTGACTTTGCAAGAAAGTATTGGAGTATTTGGGGTATGTAATGTATTAGAACTGCAATGCAGACACGGATATGGAAGATCCCAAAAAGTTTTATGTTGTTTTACAAAGGTTCTGGTTCCTGTCACGCGATTTTGGAAGAAACATTTGGGCCAGCGTGTTTACCACGATCTCTTCACCCGTTGACGAATTTAGTGGCGTACAATACTGTTCCACCAGTGACAATTGCAGCGGGTCAATAATGCGTCCGTTTTTACAACTGGAAAAACATAAGTCGAAAATGACACCCCAAAACGGTTGATGATTTATGACCTTCTGCTCGATAAGCGATGAAGGGCGCATGTTCAAAGATATCATATTTCATCAACATTTTGACGCAAACTTCGAAACTAGCACATAAAAAGACAGACGGGATTTAAAACAGGAGGGGGCAGAACACCTAGCATTTTATTGAGCGTGTTGATAGAAAAATGATCACAACCAAACTAATCACGGACAGTGTGGAAATAGTCATGGGGCTCATTGATCCCGGGAGGAGAAGAGGGGAGGGAGGAAGGACGGGAGACCATCGACCAAATTCTGTTATCAATCCCCGAACCCGTTTACAAATTTAGCGGCGTTTGAGGCGAGGACGATACATTGGCCATTTCCGTTATTATTATTTTTTATTAGGAGGGGGAGGGGGGGGGGGGAAGTATTTACGGCCCTCAATAATGAAGTTCTGCATGGTGAATTGATTTTGAAGGAATTTAAATTCCTTTCATATTTATTTTTTGCAAAGTGTACATGAATAAGTCAGCTCAAAGACAAATTTGGAACGGTCTGGATGTAGCATAAGCACTGGTTAGCAATGTAGTTCTCGCCGGATCGACTTTCAAGTGCATCCATTTCTCGTATATTGACGTATACGGGCCTGGCTTTGTCCAAAGAAATTCTATCATGATTTTCTAAGTTTCGTGATTGCAAATTTAATATTAAAAGAAAAGGGCCATCAGCAATTTTCAGGCCGATTGAAGTTAAATCAATTTTTGTTGCGATAGGGAGGGGAAATTGCGCTTTCAGCTATACCCAAGGGAGGTGGAAGGAATTCAGGCCATTGAGGGTAGACAAATTTAGTACGGGCACTTTCTTTATTTCATCATTTTAATGAGGATCTGAAACAGGAAAAAGGAGCCTTAGTTCCATTCAAGTGTTATAAATACCTGTAATTCGCAAGTTGTAATTTTGTTCTGGACTAATTTTGTCCTCTGCTCAATCGTTCACGCAGGCCTTCGAGCGCAAGGGGTGTTAAACAAATTTATCCGACAAAAAATAAGTCGTGACAATTCAGAATAGCTTTTCTGTCTATATCTATCTATACAGAGAGCTGTTACAGCTCCCTGATCTATATAAGTATAAGGCCTCAATTTGAATTGAAAAAAAAAAAACGATCAAGAGATTAAAGCCTTCCTTATGAGACGTAGACGGGCAATGCAACCAAGAACACGTCACCCACGGGGCAACAAAGGCAACCCCTACCCTTCTCACGAGGACAACGGAGGCAAGAATTGGGCCCTCCATTTCACGAAAGCAGCGGGGCAAGAAGTATTTTAGGTATTATTTTCACCCTTGCTATAAAGTAAAGGTTGTGATACTTAAACTCTTATTTTGCTTTCAAATGGCTGTTTTCGACATCAAAACTTATTTTTCTTCATTTGTGCTTCTTCACTTGCAGATGCATACATACCCGAAGTTTTATCACCATGTTGCCCTTTTCTTGACTCGCTCCTTGCCTATTTTGGGTGCAGTCGTACGAGAATGAAAACCATGATTGGGAACAACATTGAACTATATGGGAAACTCCTTGATTGTGCATCTTTAATTAGTTTTCATTACAATCTTAATTGATAATGTGTGATAGACTGGCCTAAACTTGAGGTAAATTTGTTGGCCTCAGTTAGATTTTTGACGCTTCTGGTTGCCACACAGTTGCATAAAAGTATCCTCTCCATACATTATTTTGATTAATACGTCCAATTTCTTAGGACGCATTTGGCAAAAAACAAACAAATGATTGTATACTTGTCATTTATTTCCTTAATCAGATGTCTTGAATATTTCCTATATGCCATGATTACTCATGCTATCTTCAATTAGTTCAGTCAATGGATGTGTGCACAGTGCACTTGTTTTAGACGCACGATTTGTTTTTTACGCTCGCGTTCAACATTTACGCTACACTGGCATGGTGCGCTAAAGTTCGATAGAATTTGAAATAATTAGGTCATTTACTTCGGCGCAAACGACTGTGAGAAGGTCGCAATCGAGGTAGGTGAAAGTTTCTTCTTTTTGTGGGTTTTAATTCATAGTTTTTGAATTTATTTTTATATGCCAAAGTTTTTAAGATGAGGAGTTATATACTAGAAGCTTTTTTATTTATGTAGCTTAACTTTCTCCGGTTAAAATGAATGAGGTAAAAAAGTACAAATTTCCTCGAAAATGTTCGCAAAACAGGAGTGCGTCGTAAATATTTTGCGACGCGACTTTTTAATGATGAATCACGAGGCTATTTGGTGGTTTCCACCGTGCATAGGATGATGTCTGACCGAGTATTCGCAGTCATTCTAATGCCATGGCTTAGATAGCGTATTACTACGGTCAGATGTTTATCTGACTAGCCTTAGTCATACTGTTACTACAAAGTTTACCGTTGTTCATAAGGTCTGAAACACCCACGGAATTACTTTAAAATCTTTTTAGGTAGAACCAAAATGCCTAGGGGTTTCAGTTAGGGAGTTTTTAGGTTTGTTACACTTACAGTTTTTTTCTAGCTTTGATGTTTTTACGGATGAATTTCCTTAAGCTGTTAATACAGTATAATATGTACTCCAGTCATTGATTTGTTGAGGTTTTTTAGCTTTCTTAAACAAACATGTTTTTTCTTGCAGAGACGGCATTAGGTATGGGTGAACCAAGGTAGA
Organism: Chiridota heheva; assembly: GCA_020152595.1. Taxonomy (NCBI): domain Eukaryota; kingdom Metazoa; phylum Echinodermata; class Holothuroidea; order Apodida; family Chiridotidae; genus Chiridota; species Chiridota heheva. Next base: position 439,121 of record JAIGNY010004484.1, read on the forward strand.
TTTAGTTTAATTGAGGTGAATTTGTGAGGTGTGCATTTTTCATTGGCATAATGGATGAGCTATTGAATTTAGAATAATATTGCAGTTTAAGTTTAGACAGGTCTTCTTTTATGCATTCTGTGTTAGCTTTTTCCTTAAATAGATTTACGTTTAGGTAACTTTTTACGAGGAGGGGAGATGTTTAGGGTCAGTTCAACAATGTCATGATTACTTATACCGGGTATGACATTAGCAGAGTTTACAGCTGGTGAGTTGTTAGTAAATACAAGATGAGAATGTTGTTATCTCTGGTAGATGACTGCACCATTTGAGTGAGGTTGAATGAATCGGCCACTTCAAGAAGGATTTTGGCTGCTTCGGAGGAAGCATTAGTGCCTGAAATAATGTTTTGGCTCCAGTCAATCTTAGCTTTGTTGAAATCACCAGCAAGATTAATATTGTTTTTGTCAGCATTTTTGCCTAACTTTTGGAGTGATTTTCTCAACTCAAGAAGGCTAGTACTGTAAAGTCATTGTGACTGGGCCTGTAAAAAGTTCCTACATACATGCTCTTTCCCCTAGGGAATTGGATTTTATTCCAGGTGGTCTCACAGTCTAGAGTCTAGTTTGGTGAGCTCAGTAAAAATCAGGTAATTTTTTATTGCTTGTAATATATACCACCATAACCATTCGTACTTCTATCTTTACGAATGACTGTATAGTTTTTAGGAAAAATGTCAGAGTTGTTGAATCCGGAATTTAGCCAGGTTTCAGTGACAGTAATGACATCTGGGTCTTTTTCTTTTATAAGACTTTCAGTAGAAGCTTTCTTGTTTCGAACACTTTAAAAGTTGATAACAAGAAATTTTAGAACCTTCCTTTTTACTTTTTTTTGGATTGTTTTTAATTTGACATCAGGATGGTGGTTGGACCCCAAGTCAAGGCCAAAAGAATAAATTTGAAGTGCCTCATATGAGCTAGTACAGTTGATGGAGTTGTTGAGAAGAAAGCATCGGAGAAGTTCATGAAGTCACAAGTATCACACATACAGGTACAGCTAGAATGCATGAGGTAGCTGTATTTTGAGTCATCAATGTTGAAGCACTTAGTGTGGATCCATTGATCACAATTGTCATACTGTACTGCTTTCTGGCTATTGAATAATCTTGGCATATGAAAGTGAAGGTCTCAGCATTCCTTCGCCATAGGTTTTACATGGAATACAGTTCACCGTGGTGGAGGCCGTTAGTTTCTGCCTTGGATTTTCCGCCCCAGAAAACAAGTATTTTTTGCTCCCAGATATTTTGGGGTGGAAAAACAATGTTTAAGAACTTATCCTTTTTCAGTTATTTTGGTAACTAAAATTTTCAGTCACCTAATAAATTGTTGGATTATGTCTCTTGCATTGAAAAAGATTAAAAATTGAATGAATTGTTGGATTATGTTTCTAGTATTAAAAAAGATTAAAAGCTGCAAGAATTGTTGCAGACCTCCGTGGTGTAGTGGTTAGGGCGTTGTCCTCTCACCCACATGTCCGTGGTTCGTATCCCGGTGGGTCTGCAACCAATGTCCAGCACTGGATGCTTTTGGAACGTTAAACCTTGCTATGCTATGCTATTAGATCTGTTAAACAGTTTTAAGGTAATTTTTCATGAAAGGATGATAATCAGATAAACGTTTGAGATAAAAGGCGGTATAACAATCTGGTTAATATAATGTGTTAATAACATTGCATGGGTTTATCTAATTAGTTTCATTTTATTTCAGATTTATTGGAGAAATTACAATTTAATTTAAAGTTTAAAAGGATTTTGAAGCTGGGGATTATCTGATTGTCTTTTGTCATGATTTTCAACCCTCAAACCATTTCCAAAAATTAAAAATTGTTCCACTCAGAATTGATACCATTTAAATAAGTATCATCTAGCCTTAAGGAAATTCTGAATATGTCAATAAATGAACAAGTTTGATCAATCATAGCTCAAAGAACCAAATATTTCCAAAGAATCTTACTTTTCTACTCGGAATTTTACATTATCTGCTTATAACTCCCTCAATTTGTAAGCCACTTTGTTTAAATCTAATAGTTAGAAAAACATTTTTTACTGCCCCTAAAAGTGGTATTTTCCGCCCCTGAGAACTAGGGGGCTGAAAACAACAATTTTCAGGAGGGAGGGGGTGGTGGGGAAAACTAATGTGATTCCATCCTGGTAGGCTACATAGGAAAACCTCAACAAAAATATGTTGAATTTTGATTCATATTTAAAAACTCATATCTCTGGTTATGAAGCTTAAACAAATTCCTTAACAATCCATTCCCTGCAAAAAATGTGTTTAAAAAAACTCTCCTAAGGTGCAAACTTGGGGAACATTTGATGTTATTTTGAAAGCCTTGTTAGACTTAAAACAGCCATTTGTTTGCAGCATCTTATCAAATTCACTGAGATAACTAATGACTAAATAAAAGTCACAATATTTTTAGAAGAGTATATTCACCCCAAATTTATATTTTGTTCACACTTGTAAACACTTTGATTTTACTTGAATTTGCTAATGAAAAATTGACAGGAATATCATTTTTAGGGCACATGTATGCGAGTCCTAAGAAACTGTCTCAAAATTTTCCACAAAACACTTTTTGACATACTAACCAGTGGCATGTGGCCAACTAATAAGTGACATTAAAGGAAAACAATCACAAAACGTCACTGCTTTGCACAAATGGCGGCCATTTTCCAGAGAGTTGAAATGGAATTTTTTTTCAAACCTGGTGGCACACTTTTGAAATTTGTATGGCACGGTCAGTGTGGTTGAAAACAATTAAAATGCTTGTAAAACATGGCAAATTTACTTTGCTGATATTTTATTTCTGCATCTGTTTAAATAGTGTTTGAACCATGGAAGGAAGCCGCACAGGAAATTGAAGTCTTAATACAGGTCCCTATTCACGTTTTGTGACATTCCTTACTTGTTTTTGGTGGTTATTGTAGGGCTAGAACCAGTTCCTACAAAATTATGGAATTTTTGGCTTGTGATTGTGTACACGATAAATGATAAAAAAAAATCTGAAAGGAAATCGAGGCTGGCCAGAGATCATCACATCGGGCTCATTGGCCAGCCACTGTAGGGCTGCAGAAGCCAGCCCAATGGTTGTTGGTAGCCAGAAGGCCTACAACTGAGCCTACAGTAGATGCTCAGGGCATATATCTCTTAAGGCAAATTTATCGACCCAGAATGCAGTTTTAATTCAGAGCTAAATAGGGCTTTATTATCTTGTCAAATAATACCAAGCAGTCGCATTTTGGAATATTCCATGATAACAGGGTTAGATGTTAAGTAGAAAGTAGGAGTTTTAAAAGGCAATTTAGAAGTATGGCAACTGTACCAGTGATGAAATATTTATACATGATGTATAAATTTATATGAATATATACACTGTATTATGTTAATTATAATTACCGAATATTCTATAAGGTGAACTTAAATACTGTAGGGCTCTTCATGATAAATGTCCAGTCTGATTAGGCTTTGGGGTGAATATTTTCTCTCTGCAGACACACAGTTTTTTTGAATTGTCACCATTTCCACCCCCATTTCCCTTCACCTTTCACCTTTATGGTTGTGACGCCACACCTGCACGTTTCATCCTAGTTTATAGCTCATGTGGAGCTCATCAGGATTACTTCATCAAGTATACATGTACGTTCAACCAAGCTCCTGCGCACATTTAACATCAAATTTTCGTGTAAATCTTGATTGAATAGTGGTGTGGCATTCTTTTGTATGGTGCATTATTAAATTACAACAAGATGAGATGCCTTCTAAACCATTGTATGTATGTTACTATGTAAGCTATGAGTTTACATGAAAAATGGTTTCATGATTTATCACAACATGAGTTTTTGATTTTAATGTGTTGTCAAATACCCAGAGCCAATACTACAAGGTCAGGGTGTGCTGGGTGTCACATCCCCAATCCAAATTTTGTAGGGAACTTTAAATATCTGTCAGGAAATTTGGAGGGGGGGGGAGGGATCTTCTATATACAGGAATAATTTTCTTGGCAACTTGCTTGTAAAACTTTGTGTGTAAATTAATTAGGGTTGTGATTCTGAGACAAGTGATACAATATCATGAACTAGATTATAACACACAAAGTATTATAATCAAAACATTTTTTCATCTGAAAGAACTATTTTTAAACTATAATCGTGGCCAATTTATGTTAGGACAAAATTCCTCAAATTTTGTTAACGTCATTTTGCCACACCTTCCCCCATTCAATGTTGTGCGCCTTGCAAAAAAACAAATGTAAAATGCGACTTTCAAGATCAATCGAGGGCAGTGGGGATTTGTTCCATTTACTCGTGGGCACAATTGTAATTCTGTAATTACCTCCGCCAGTGAAGTTGGAGGGAGGTTAGGTTTTTGCCTCCGTTTGTTTGTTTGTCATCAAATATCTAAATTATCAAGAACTGATGACTGGATTTGCATCGAATTTGGTGTGTGGTTTTGTTACTGCTTAAGGAAGAAGTGACACATTGAAACGGAGGAAGGGTGAAAATGGTGGGGTGGGGACATTTTAAGGTGAGTTTGTCTGTCATTAGAATATCTCAAGAACTGATGATTGGGTTTGGGTTAAATTTGATGTGTGGTTTTATTATTGCTTAAGAAACAAGTGGTCTAAATTTGGGACATATTGATACAAGGGAGGGGCAGAAATTGAGGAGTGGGGATATTTAGGATCAGGTCTGTCAAGTGTCAAGACACAGTTGAAACTTCCCAATGGAATGATGAACAAGATAATCTTCAACTGTTCAGAAGATAATCTTTAAGTGTTTAGAAGATAATCTTCAAGAGTTCAAAAGATAATCTTCAAGTGTTCAGAAGATAATTTTCAAGTGTTCAGAAGATAATCTTCAAGTGTTCAAAAGATAATCTTCAAGTGTTCAGAATGCAAATGATCATTACGATTACAACTTGGGGATGAATCTTGGTGGGCATAGAATTTCTGAGGTAGGTTATATTGAGCATGGGAATCAAATTAATGAAATCTACAATTATTCTAGGCTTGTTGGAATTGCAGGTATGCGCTCTACAGAGTGTTAATATTCTAGTTAACAGATGTACATTATATTGAGCATGGGAATCAAATTAATGAAATCTACAATTATTCTAGGCATGTTGGAATTGCAGGTATGCGCTCTACAGAGTGCTAATATTCTAGTTAACAGATGTACATTATGCCGATGCACAGAAAATATTTAATTCGGGGTTGTAGGTCTTAAGTGACATCTTCAAGCTCTTTAGTCAGAATTTTTGGATGTTTTGCTTTACTATTCTCTGTTTTACAATTTAAACCTATTGTTATTTCAATAAGCTTGTTGATTGGTTCGTTCACTTCAGCAGGTTTATCATGCCGATAGGTTTAGTATTAAAAAGTGATGTCAACAGAGTGACGTAAAAACAAAAGAACAACAGCATAGACCTAACTTGGTCCCTCACAATTATCTGTATAAGTTTTTCAGGATTTAAAACAGTTTGTCTAATCATATTAAGGGGGTTGCAGGGATTGCAGCTTCATCAACTTAATTTTTTTTTTCTTCGAAAGCCTTACAGTTATCTCATAATGCATGCAGTGGTGGTGTTAGGATTTGTTGATTTGTCCGCGGAGGGATAAGCTTCCCGACATGGGGATAAATTTGAACAATTTGCTACTAAACATACACATTTTTTCTATCAATATCCGACAATCCTGACAAATTGAAGAAGAAGAAATCCCTGATGAGGTACAGGGGTTTTGAGAGAATGGGGCATTATTTTTTATCAAATATAGTAATCTGAAGAGAATTTTCCCTGTTCCAATAAATTACATCACATGCGGTTAAACTTTATTTACCCCTTATATGAAAGATAGCTCTTTCTAAAAGGATTTTCAAGAATTAACATTTTATTCTAATTTTGATAGAAATTTGCTCTTCCAAATACCTAAAATCCCAGAGCTTGACCTGCTGGCATCAATTCACATAAATGCAATTTTTTAGGAATTCCTATCCTATCCCCTTCCCTCCCCTCCCCTGCCTCATCACCTCCCCTCCCCATCCCCTCCCTTCCCCTCTCCCCTTGCATAAGGTTAACTAGTACGGCCATAAAGTTTGGTTAACCATGGTGTAAATAAATATGTGGGCTGGTGTTCACTTCAAAATTAGAGGATGGACCTGCACCTGGATTGGTGGAATAATTTTGGCCAGTCCACCCCAGCTTGGGACAGCAGCAATGTTCAAAATTCTTTGCAAACACGTGTAGTTGTGAGGATTTTCTATCAAGTGGAAAGGATAACAGCTTAATGTTGTTTTATTATCCACTTCATAATCAAGTTGATAATTGTTAAATGTTAAAACCATGATCAGCTGTGTCTCTCTGATTTGACATTGATTCTATTTTATCTTCCTGCAGATCTGTTAACTATCACCTAAATTCTTTCAAGACAGAAGATAATATCTACTCTGTAATACTCCAAACCAAGAGAAGCTCAAACATAAAGGCAAGTGATGATGTTTAGAGGCATATAATCAAGCAGTGAAGTGAACTTGCTGAACATTGATGTTGATGCCAGTTGCACCGAAAGCCTGAATCGGACAAATTATTTCAAACGTAGATATGTTCAAATGCAGAGCAGAAAATGTAACAACTATTTCATTGTGTGTCAATGAACAAGACTGGCGAATAATATTCATCAGCATCAAATGACAATGAAAGCAAAGATGCTCCTTGACCTGGTCTTTTGATCTGGCGAGCACCATGGAAATGGTTCTACTGGAAATTGATGAGGAATTGGATGTGGTATGTATGTGTAATAGTATGTTCCATTTGTATGAGTGACTGACACCTACTGTAGAGGAAACGTTGAGAATCTAGGAAGGGTAATTCTAATTTACCACTTGAAACAAATTTGAGGGAAAATAATTCATTTATTAAAAAAGTTAAAGCAATTTTCTTTAAAATACATTAAAAATTGTTAAGATTGTAAGGATCAGGGCACCAAATTTTCATAATAGACTTACTGCACCAGCCATTTCTACAAAGATAGGACAGAACTTTACATTTATATATATCCTTAATGGAATATGATACAGAAGTAATCTTTTCACCATTTTGTTTCATTTAATTTCTCTTTCATGTAAGGTAAACTTCCTTGAACTAATCCTTTAAGAATTGGCCATTTCATAACTTTCTGACTTGTCAAGCAGGCTTGTGTATTTAAGATTGTATGCTAAAATAATAACTCTATCCCATGATATTTTTCATGTTTTATATTGAAGGTGATTTTGTGGTAAATCTAGGCAAGGTTGGCACTTTCTAGCATGCCCGATACAAATGAGAGCTTTTTGTTGAAAACTTTATAAAAGTTATACTATAGCTTGGTAATTCCCTGTAGAAAATTTCCACTGGAGTTCCTTGTATTGAAATATGTTTCACTGAAAAAGACTCTTGAATGCCACTGGATTTAGGGCATATTGCGTAAGTAGTATAGCATGGATATCTAAAAGCATGGAAGTGCTGAAAGCAAGCAGTGGAAGTGGCTTACAGAATTTACTATCTAATGAATCACCTTAGTAAGTATCTTTATTGATCTGAGATTTGCAGAGAAGTAGAAGTTTAATTCTCCTCAAACTCACTAGTGAAAGCCTGAAGACCTATTGAAGATATAATGAAGGAGAGGAAGATGTAATTGTTCGTCAAAGAGAGGATGATCAGTGCATGGAGGTCAATAGAGCCTTCTCAACCAGTTCCGCACGGGTACTGACCACGCCGCAGCAGCCGTTCTGTAAGTGGGGGACATGCTGCATTACCACTCTGCAATTGTGGTGAACCCCAGACGATGCACCACGTGGTCAACAACTGCCCACTCTTGTCTTAATGGTGGCATCGCAGTCCTTTGCCAGGCTATCAACTGGCTTGCAGACTTTATTCATTTTAATCCAAATATGATGAGTGATGCAAGTGATATTTTATGACAACCATAAATCTTGAAAAGTAATTCCAGATAATGGAATACAGTATGTAGTTCTGGTCTGAATAGAATTTGGTGCAAAATGTCATAAAAACTAACAAATCTTAATTCTTCAAATGATAAGTGCCAGAGTTCATAAGATTTGATATTGCATATATACAAGTCTAAGGCCGAATTTGGAATAAACAAATAACCAGTGTACCAGCCAGAAAATGGGAGGAAATGGTCCGGCGCTCCTAAAACATGATCCTGATCCCACACGTTACTCCCCTTCAAGGATACAAATAGAATTAAGATACATTACACTTACAGCGAGCCATAATGCCGCATGTCTCCGATAGCCTCCGCCTGTCAAGCTGTATCCAAACACACTAAAACAATACTAAAACAATACTAAACCATGGCTAACCAGCCAAATAAATAACCTCTATATCAGAGCCTAGGGAGCAAGTGTTTAGTGTTCCCAAACAGAACTTCGAGTTAACTAAGTTTACAATGAAAAGGAATCTGTGGCATGGCTATCAGGTGGGGCACCTGGACCTGCACAAAAGAAAAGCAGAAGAAAACATGTTAATGAGTATACGAGACTTAGATACCTGAACTTATAAACTTCTTATGTTCCTGCATCGAAAGTCACATGGCCCGTACATAACGGGGGTTCGTTAATAATCAAAGTTATCATAAGCTAAGTGACAACCTGAGGCATCACAATATTTCAAAAACAGTAAACTGGATTGATGTTATATGTGGTACACAGATAGCCCATGGTCCGTAGATGTGCCCCATTGTTTTTGGTAGTGATATCATGCATATTAATGAGTAGTCGGGGCCTAATGTAAAAATCTTGAAATATTCATATTTTAACAACTGCATGTCTGTTTTGTTTCATATTCAGTGTAATTATGATGTTAGCTGGTGTGTACATGTTCATGATGTAAAAACTTTGAATTTCAGTAATATGCAATGTGGACAGGGCTTAATATAATTTTGCTGAAAGGAGCTTGTAAACATGTTATCTCAAGAATGGTAAACTGGATTCATGTCATATTTGGTACACAGATAGCCCATGAACTGTAGATGTGCCCTAATGTTTTTGGTGGTGATATCATGCATATTATATTGGGAGGGGCCCAAAGTGAAATTTTGAAAAAGTGATAAATTAGCAACTGTATGTCTGTTTTGCATCATATTGGGCATGATAATTTTATTGGTTATTGTGTACATGCTTATGTTATCAGCAGATGTCATTAGTATGCATGGTGGGCATGGCTTAATGTGAAAGTGCGAAATGATGTAAACACCATACCGTACCCCATGAACGATACATGTACATCAGAAATGCTATATCAAGTACACAGATGGGTCATGGTCTGTACATATGTTCCAATGTTGTAGTAGTGAATATAAATGAGTAGGCGGGGCTTACTGACAAATTCTTGCAATAGCATAAATGAGCAATCTTTTTGCATCATACGTGTAAGAACACAACATACTTGCTATGATAATGTTGTTATTTATTGTGCAAATTGCTAATGTTGTCAACAGTTTTATTGATCTGCATGGTGGGTGTGGTTTATTAATAAATATCCTGGAACAAATATTTCATGATATGCAATGATGACAGTAAGTGCAAATTCTGCAAATCAATCAGCTCATGAGAAAGAAGCATGGGAACCACAAAACCTAATGGTTCTGGTTGATTTAATAATGACATGTGGAACTAATTTTGTACACATTCATTATCATTTACAGGTTTGATGAAAACCTTCATTCCGTGAAAATTGTTCTACTGGAAATTGATGAGCAAGCTAATGTTGTAAGTATCTGTAATAAAATGTTTGACTGACACTGGGTTAAGAATTGGCCATTTTACAGCTTTCTGAATTGGCAGGCAGGCCTCTGTTTTCAAGATAATATGTATATAACTCTGTCCATAATATTTTTCATGTTTTATATTTAGGTGATTTTATGGTAAATTTGGGCATGGGTGGCACTTTCTATCATGCCTGATATATTTGTGGGGTTAAAATAGAGCTTTTTATTAACACTTTTATCAAAGTTTGACCATAGCTACAGTAGGTAATTCTCTTAACAAAATATCCACTGGATTTTAATATATGGTAGAATTTTGGTGCAAAATATCATAACTACAGTACTTACAAATCTTATCGTTCAATTGCCAAGAACTGTACAGTACCACAGTTCATAAGATTTGATAATACCTTTTGGTTCTGATGCTATAGCATAAGGAACCTATGTAGTCATGCTGGTGTGTAGGTGTGTGTGTATGTATGTATGTTTGTCTGTGACAGAAGCTTGTAAACACAATATCTCAAGAACCGTGTGGTGGATTTATGTCATACTTGGTATATAGATGTGTTGTGGTCTGTAGATGACCCCTTGTGTTTTTGGTGCCAATGTCATGAATATATTTCATGAAGAGTGAGGTGGATTTGTGTCATACTTGGTATATAGATCTGAATCTGATTTGTTGTGGTCTGTAGATGATCCCTATTGTTTTTGGTGCTGATGTGATGAATACTAATTAGTAGGTGGGGCTAAATGTAAAATTCTGTTAACAAGCTTGTAAACATGATATATCTCAAAATCATTTAGGTATGCCATACTTGGTAGGGTGTGTTGTGGTCTGCAGATGATCCCTATTGTGGTTGGTGCGGATGTCATAAATATTAATGAGAAGGCGGGACTAACTGAAATTCTGTTTATGCTCATATTTCCACAAACCCATGTCAGATTTAAATCAAACTTAGTATGATGCTGTTGATAAAAGCAAGGACAATACAGTATCCCATAGAATGTGGAGTTGTTGACTTCATCATTATTCATGTCAGGCAGAGCAAAATACAATTTTTCATTTGTTGTTGTGATTGTGGCTAATAGCTTAAGGCAAAAACCAAGTAACACTTAAACAAGCAACAGAATATACACAAATTTCATGTTCCAGTATGATAGATAAACTAAACATGTAAGAACACAGCATTGAAAGATATACGATAAAAAAATCCCATTTGCTTCTAATCCAAAGTTAGCATCGGATTCATGTGGGATTTCTCCCTCTGGTTGCTAAATGGCATATAGAGGTAATTTTTCATATTCATTATCATTTACAGGTTTGGTGAAAATTTCCACCCAGATAATGATTTGTGTACATGCAGATCACAGTGGCATTAGAAGAAAGCTGATCTTCAGTTGACATCTCCTGCATGGATTGGAAGAGTTGGCATTAAAGAGGACTGGATTGCATCAGTTTTATGAAGAGAGAAGATGAAGCCATTAAATGTAAGCTGCCCCAAGGAATCTGATCCACAATGCTGTTGACTGAGTTGTATTTATTGGATTTGAAGAATGCTTGCACTTCTATACACTTGTAAGCAATCGAACTACAGTAATGTTGAATATTAACAGGTATTTATGTATATGCAGTGCTAAATCTACTCCTTGGTAATACAAAATTCACAAATATTTCACCTTGTAAGGACTTGAACAGACTTTTACTTAAATTTTGAAAACAAAATAAGGTAGTCAGCATGAGAGTGGCAAAATGCATTGTGAAGTCCATGAGCATTTGTACACTTTTCCCTATAGGGGAGCAGCCTCTCCTCTGTCTATTGCTAGCAATAGTTTCGCCACCTTTGCTTTTTTCATGATGCTGCTTGGCATGCGAAAGAATGTTTTAAGGACATCAAGGCTGTGGCCCAGAAAATCTGCTACTCTTGTCATCTTGAGTCACATACCTGTTTATTTTTGCATAACATGGTCAGCCTTATAAGTGACAGCTAATTTTTATGGTTTTGGAAAATTTCTTATATTTTGGGGAAATTTCCTTTTGTAGGATATTTTTCTCAATTTTCCCTTTAATTTAACCAAATTTTACACCTTTCCACTCATGTACCATAGATAATGACAAAACTGCCTATCAAACATCATCTTTGGTTTGGTTTGGCTTGGCTTCACCTGAAATTTTAACCTGGCTCCGCCCCTGTATGGAAATTAAGAAACATTCCCCCCCTGTATGGAAATTAAGAAACATTCCCAAATTCTGTGTCCTTGGCCACGTCCAACAAAGATACATTTTTAGCCATTGGGAATGATTTGTATGCATCACAACATTGCAAAAGTTACATTATCAGGAATTTCTTATTGTGTCCAATGTAGCTTATAGTTAAAAGTGTTCTCCAGAAAGGTTTTCAAAACAAGGCACAGCTACCAATGTCACCATCCTCACCTTTCAGCAGTTTAGATCAAATTTCAAATATTTCTGTGCTAACAGTTATGCCGCATGGATCTGTTGCTAGTTTTTTGTCAGTCTCACAGAAGTAGGTCTACTTTTTAGTATAATCGGACTTCGTACAATCTTTGCCTTTGAAATGGTTGCGAGATGGTCCACGGTTGAAACTTTTATAGCCTGTTTGTAGCTTTTATAGCTATAGACTTTGACCTGTTGATGGTGGTCCTTAAACAAGATGAAAGAAATTTAGCTTGAATTCTTGGCCTGATGGAATTAATAATGATGATGTCACTGAACACAAAAAGGCCACATTAGTTATTATACTTGATTGGAGATTCCCAGGGCAGCAACTTATCCGTTACAAACTTGGAGACATTTTCTTTGAATAATATCGACATGTCGAACTCCACTTTAGATGCTCTGCGATGTAGAGCACTCCCAAGTTTCTTGAAGCTGTTTCGCAATAAAGATAAGAGTGTTGCAAATCCTAAAAATACTTTGACGAAAGAAATATATCCAGGGCCCAATTTTGTCAGCAGAAGGTTAAAAAAAGTGATTTGTTTTTACATTTTTGTTTGTTTGTTTCTATACTTTTTTTCATTTCTACACACTTGTAAGCAATCAAAGTACAGTAATGTTGAATATTAACAGGTATTTATGTAGTGCTAAACCTACACAGTGGTAACTGAAGATTCACAAATACTGTCAGAAGTTTCACTTATTTCAAAAATCAAAATAGGATAGTCAGCATCAGAGTTGCAAAATGTATATTAGGATGTGAAACCCAGTTTACTCAATAAGAGAAACATAAGTGTTGGTACACTCTTCCCAGCTAGAAAAGCTGCCTATCCTCTGTCTATTGTTAGCAATAGTTTCGCTACCTTTGCTTTCCCATGATGCTGCTTGGCATACGGTAAAATCTCTTATGGACCTCGAGGCTGTGGCCCAGGTATTCTGCCACTCTCTCTTCTTGGGCAGGCTCCAGTTTACACACCTGTGTAAGTGAGGCTGCATATTTACGTAACATGGAATGAATACCGAGGGGAATATTACTATTACTAGCAAGACAAATAAGATTACGGGAAATTAAGAAGAAATCTAGTCTACAGTTTATATTACGATCTATACTAGAATGCCACGTGAAATCTTTTCCATGAGGATTTCTGTCCCGCCAGACATCAACAAGATCGAAAGACGCCATTAAGTTAATACATGAGTCCCTGGAGTGAAAATTGGTTCGGCGGTTTCCCCCTATTTTATCAATATCTAAATTAAACACAAAATTAAAATCGCCTCCTAAAATAAGGTTAACATTATCAAAGAGTGGAAGTTGAGAATTAACAAGATTAACAAGATTATATTGGGACCATAAATACAGACTACAGTAAAGTACTGATTTGAAATACATATATCAACAATAATCAAACGCCCATTATTACAAGAGTATAAATTGTTTACGTTAAATGACAATTTCGGATTAAATAAAATACCCCACTCGTCTTTCCAAATAAATATTCTCATCGGCCTTTGTACTGTGGGACTCTTGTATTAGATAAATATCTTTATTGCGTGCGTGTAAAAAAGAGAAAACCTGTCTATGTTTCTTAGCTTGCCGGAGTCCTCTTACATTGAAAGAAGAAAAGGACAAATCAGCCATTATCAAACTGGATAAAAGTAATCAAAGGCGGTGTTGATAAAACATTAATGGAATTTACTGCATTGATAGAGATACAATAAGGATGCAAACTGTGAAGCTTGTATGATAAGTAGTTTCTAGTACTTTTATAATAATAGACCATTATTGTACTTGTGAAAATAAACAAAACATGCTCCTTGATGCACGATATATACAATAAAATTGAGTTGGTTGCAAAAAAGAAAATAAAAAAAAATGAATACAAAAACATGGTTACGGAAGGTAACCTAAATGGTGAAAAAACACCAAATGAACGGTAAAGTAATGGTATTTAGGCTGGTGAATGGGCTGCAGAGCACTACAAAGTTGAGATGTAAACAAAACCTGACCTGTGCCCAGTTATTTGAGGGCTAAGCTAAATGAAAATGAGCATAACTTACATGGTGGAATACGAAAAAGCATACAGAATTCCGTCACATAAATAAAACATTAATAGATCGGCGAAAAAAAATAACTTTAACACACAAGTCCACAAGTTAAATTGCATTTGAATATAAAACACGCCAAACAAATAAAGTTAGGTTGAACTTGCAGGGAAAGTGTATGGTTTTCCACTGGAAGACCGCCAACGGCCCGCTGCGAATTTAAGTTTTGTCCCAGCCTGGAACAGCTCTTTCACCTTCTGGGCATAACAACGCTTTTCGGCCAAATCCGCTTTAGTAAGGTCATCAACCAAAAAAAACTTTTCTTTTCCAAAAACTTCTTTTGCCTTCTTCATAAGGGATATTTTGTCGTGAAAGTTGGCCACTTTAAAGAGAATGTGATGGTTCCGTCCTTACACTAAGTGCCCATCTCGATGGGCCCTCTCAATTTCGTGCGTCGGGCAAATCCGCTTTCACTAGGAGGTCTTTAACTATTTTCAAACAGACTTCACCTTCGGCAGTTTCGTAGCCGACCAAACGAACGTTATAATGTCTGGATTGACATTCCTGATTGTTTAACTGGGCACTGTGATTTTCTTGCTTTTCTTGCAACAATTCAATTCTGGTTTCCATATCAGTGCATTTTTCTATCAGAGTTTTGTTTTGTGCTTGAAGTAATTTGATATGTTTGCTTTGTTCGGCTAGCCTTCTCTCAAAATCATTACGTATCTTTTTTAGTTCCGCATAAATTAGCTCAATTGGGGAGTTGAGATTCTCCACATAGTTTTCTGAAATGCCTTCACTGGCTTCATTGTCTTCAACGTCTTCCCCATCATCGTACACAGATGTAACGTTAGGCCGGCTTAACGATAGGGGAAAAAATGGAAACCAGTACTACCTCTGTTTCTACCGGCTTTACTGCCTCTCGGTCGTCCTCGTGGCTTCTTAATAAGTAAAGTAAGGATATTTCCTTTCTCTGCAAATGTGGAAATGTCCAAAAGAAGGCATATAGGTCACGAAATTATTGTATAAATTCAAAGTGTACTGCAGCCTAAAGAGGAAACGTCTTACTCCTCCGCCATACCAAGCTCCTTTCGTCCTCAAATGAGCCATATTCGTTTGGAGTCTGAGTGCTATACTGTAAGGGATGCTCTTTTTAGTGCTAAATGGATGGGCACTTCCTGTGCGTAAATATGCATGACTATTATTAGTGGGTTTAGAATAAACATCAGTGGATATATTGCCTTAAGCTAAAATAATCATGACATCCAAAAATTCAAGCTTCTGGTTAGAGTATCGTACAACAAATTTTATTGTAGGGTAAATTGAATTGATAAACTCAGTAAAGCATGTCAAGGCTTTAGCTCCACGAGTCCATAACTCAAAAATATTATCACGGATATGTTACCAAGTATTAGGCTTGTATGTACCTTGGGTGGTGGCGATATTGTCAATGTTTGCCATTGCTAAGTCAGCATAGCTGCATGCATTCTTGGGACCCATAGCGGTCCCATGTATTTGGACATAATTTTGGTTGCGGAATGCTGAATTGTTATACTCGAGACATATTTTTACGGCTTCAAGAATACAGGCGTTACTTGAGTGTTTGTCTTTTCTTTTTTCAAGGGCTGCTTTGACTGCTTTAATGCCAAGATTGTTGTCGATGTTTGGGAAATTGCTGTTATGTCCCATGAAACCAGAAGTATTGAACCCGGAATGTCAATAGAATGACAATAACTTTCCAGCTTATTAAGGGAATCAGTGGTGTCCTTTATGTAGGACTTGGCTTGCTGGGAAAGTGGCCTAAAGAACACATCAGTAAATGCTGAAAAGTTTTCAATAGCCGTACCACACCCTGAAGTGATTGGTCTAATGGGATTGCATGCTTGTAGGTTTTTATTGTACCGAATGCTTTGCCTGGTTTCACATTAGAATTAGTTACCCAATTAGTAATTTTCTCGTCAATTTCCCCCTCTTTACACCTTTAATTGGCAGCCCATTTGGCAACTAATTCAGTGTGCTTCTGGGTGGGATCCAACTCTAATTTACGATAATGCAGTTCTAACTCTATATTTCTTTATGGTTCCGATGTCGTTAGATAGTTTTCTTTGGAAGGGTGTGCTTGCGTTTTTGAATCAAATGTTTTGTACTAGGCTGAGCATTCCATCTTCAAATTCTTTTAGTTCTGATATCTGGGAAGGAGATTTGGTAAAATGGAATCCGAATGTTTCTTCCTCTTCTGGGGAGATATCAGGGTTAAGAAAAAAGAATGTTCTCCGTCTAATTGACCTCGTGAATTTAACGGCTTTACTTATTAGGCATTGTAAGTAGTCTCTCCTATCAGGAATTGGGATTTTATGTATATATATATATATATACATATTCTTGGCTTGGTTCGTGTGTTGGAGGCTTAATATAAAAATGATGAGATATACGACCTCTCTTAGGTTTAATGATACTTTCATTATCCAACTGTGCTATAGAATATAACGCAAAATATTTCGGTCTGCCTGTAGACCTTCTTCAGTTGCAATTGATGTGTGTGTATGAAAGAAAGTGCAAGTATTAGGTATAAGTGGGGGCTTTTCTGAACCATATATTATTATTGTTATTATTATACATTTATAGTGCGCTTGATCTTAAAAAGCTCTAAGCGCATTACATAATAAACACCATATACATGGACATAAAGAAATCTTAAAGTAAGATAAATAGGTAAGAATATGGAAAAATGTTATAATAAGAGTAATACTAAAATTGTTCTAAAATAGATAGTAAGAACACTATGGGTAAAAGGAAACAAATTTAAAACTAAAACACCACTGTTCATTAAAAGAAATAAAAATAAAATATTGAGAGATGATTAATCAAAACATTAAAAGTAAAGATCACTGTAAACATGATAGATATGAAGATAAAGGGCTATTTACTTAAGAAAGCAGTATAAAATGGCAAAAGAACACAGGAATTAAAAGACATCATAAGACATAGCTTTCCCTTAAAAGGTAAGTTTTGAATGAACGTTTGAAAGAGTAAAAGGAGCATGTGGTACGTAAATGAATTGGCAAGTTGTTCCAGAGACGAGGTGCGGTAAATTAAAAACTCCTATCACCAAATTTGTTATTTGACTTTGGTGCAATAAGCATTTTTGTAGAACTTGAAGGGAGGGTACGGCTTGGATTGTAAGGTGAAAGGAGCTGAGATAGATAATCAGGAGCTCTGTTGTGTAAACAATTAAAAACAATGATTAAAAGCTTAAAAATGATTCGTTGATTAATTGGAAGGAAGCCAATGTAACTGGTAGAGAAAAGGGTTGGCATGACTGGAGTGAGTTTGATTCAATATAAGCCTAGCCGCATTGTTTTGTAAAACCTGTAATCTTCTAATCAAATTAGAGTTTACTCCAAACAATACACTATTGGCATAGTCAATACGTGAAATAATGAAAGCATGAACTAATATTTTTGTGGCTGTCGCCTTTAAATAGTGACGTATGCGTGAAATATTGCGAAGATAATAAGAACAGGCTTTTACTTTATCCTTTACGAAACGTTCCATAGAGAGTTTAGAGTCAAGATAAATACCTAGATTTTTAACATGATCAGTTGAAGTTATTACGTTACTATCAATTTCAAAAGATAAACTGTTCAATTTAGATAGATTATGAGATGAACCAAACAGATAATTCCGTCTTGCTGGGATTGAGTTTGAAGAAGTTGCTGGACAGCCAACTACGAAAGTCAAGAAAGCATGTTTGAAGTAGCATACAGTATAAGATCAAAAATTCAAGTTCCTTTTCTAATGCAGTTAGGGACTCCACGATCTGCTCGATAATATCTTGAGAATGAATCAGTCCATCTTCAGTTGATATCGATTGGATCACTCCACTTCTGTCTGCCTTCTCATATTGTAAATGGTCAACTCTGTGAGTGTAATCTGCTGCAGTCACCTTTAGACCGTAGCCTGGAAACTACGGGCTACTTCTTTGTCATTGTCTCCTTCTTTATTATTGCTGTTGAGGGCATTACAAATTTCTCTCTTCAGAAATGAAGGGAACTTTCCTATGTATTTTGTCAACAGCACTTTCTTTGCCTTGCAGTACTTCCATTGCTCAAAAGCATGCTCTGCTGGTTTTTTTAAATATTTTTACCAGGCACTTGTAGTCCAATTCAAACATCCCATTGGTCTACTTCTTTTTCTGTTGGCATTGAGTTTTGCTGGCCTTGGCGCACTTGATGCGAGCCAAACTCTCCACTTCTCCTGTAATTTTGACAGATCTTGATGGCTTCTTGATTTCCTCTTCCAATTAATGCTTTTCATAATCACTACTATCACCCAACATTTGGGTAGCGTCTACTACCATCTTGATTGCTTTGGACACAAATGTTCACATTTCTATCTCCCACATGTTCATTTTTGATAAAGCAATAAATAAGTTTACTGTGCGTTGCCAGTCCTGTATCATTGCTCTTTTCACACGAAAATTTAGTGTCACCCCAAACAGCATAATTAATATATTTATAATATAATATTATATTTTTATCTTTAAATCTGATCTTTTTCAGGGCATCCTCCCCACCCATAACTTCGCCATGATAATGAAGAAGGAAGTCACCATGGGTAAACTCCCTACATGTAAAGACACCTTTTCCTATAATGTTGTTGATATGTTATTTCTTTCTGTTATAGAGTTTTTTTCTGAACCTGATTAACATGTTGTTTGATAATGGTGATTTGGTTCTGATCCTCACATAAAGCAAGCTCTTGCCATGAAGCAGATCCAAGTTGTTTACATACTCTTCCTTCCAACTGTTCTTAAGCATTCTAGTTTAGAGGCTAAACAACCTACCCTCCATTGTCTGATGTCCACTAGAGACACCTTACAGTCTGCACATATTTCTTGCAATGCAAATTTGCAACATATCTTCTTTCCTGCTGTATAATGCAAAAGGGCCTCACTTAATAGGTCTAACCTATGAGATGGTCTCATTCTTTTTGTGATGTGAGAAAACTTGTCTTAAGTATGACTGCAGTCTGTCCATACATACTCCATCTTTGAGTCTAGAATTTTTTTTCCATCTTGTGCTATACAATATCTGACATGAGAGTTTACAGTATGTTTGTATGCATGAAACACAGGAAGAGCAATATTGATTTCTCTTAATATTTCTTTTTGTTCAACTAGCATTGGGCTTTTTTGTTGGCCACCACAATTAGTTCAAAATCAGTATCGGAAGTGCCTGCAGTTTCCTTATTTTGCTTTTCGAGTTCATTCTCTCTAGTAGCCTCCATTTGTTATCAAAAAATTAAATTTAAAATAATCCAATGTCCATTCCACACTACCGAAAGTATTGCCAAAATTCAAACTTAATAATATCCCAACCGAATGTATCAAAATTCACTTAAAATGGTACAAGAGATGAAAACAGGGATGATTAAAAAAAAGAGTTTAACACAAAGTAAATCTTGTCAAAAATTGAACTTAAAACACATTGGTAGCAAATAAAGATGTCCTCAAGCATTGAATATTGTATATCAACTGTAAAGGGGCCACCTAAATTCCCAAGGAAAACTTTCGTCTTAATGTACTCTTTTTTGGCATCTGGTTAACCACTATTGATTCTTTCCATGTAATAGATATTTACAAACAATTATCTCCCCATTTTAAGTTATAACTAACATCACTGTTCACTGAAGATGGAAATCATTGACCACATGTTTGTATCCTTTTCTACTTGACAGTAGTTTTCAATTGTTTAGATTCAGTTACCATAACATCGATCTTTGGCCTTTATGAGTAATATAATAATTTATGTTCCATTCCCACCAACCTTACCCCTACCCCCCCCCCCCCTCCCCCTCTCCCCATCTTGCTTACTTAATGCTGCTACTCAAGAAAAGATATACTTTATACACATACAATATTGATTTTTTTTTTGGAATCTGTATTAATTTTTAATTTTTTCATGTGATTTAAGTATTAACATCTATTTTGATAATTTGCGTCTTCAATGTTATTGTTATTAATATCATTCTGAACATTGAAAGGCTTCTTGTCATCTTGGCACAAAAACTCCTGGATTGTACAATACAAGCTTGTGTTTCACCGAATATGGTAAAGAGGTGTGACCAAATCATAACATGTGTAACTGAACATGATGAATAACCAATCGGAGTGTATCTCATGCAACTTTCGCAGAAACCTGCAAAATAAAGAAAAACAAAACAAGGGATCCTTCTGGAAAAAAAGGTGAAAGTTTACTATGGAATGTAACTTCTGTATGAATAGTCAATAATTTGATTATGAGTGTGTGAGATTGTTAGCAGCTTTGGGAGTAACTACGGAGGGTTTTTATCGGTGGTGTTTAGATAAATGGATTAAATACAAGCCTCTTGCGAAGTAAGTGATTTACATGATTTAGGTATTGAATAAGCATTATTTGGTTTGATAGTATTTATATTTTAGAGTTACCACCGGTACTCTTCGGCAGTACCAGTAGTAGTAACAAACGTTTTGATTTCCGGTATTCACGAGTACTGGTACTTCGGTACCGGGTACTTACATAAGTAATGGTATACCGCTCAACACTATGTTTAACTTGGTGATATCCCATTTTAGACCCTCATGAATGAATCCAGGAAAGGATGTATCAGCATACCTAGGCTTTACATCAAAAGCACCATTTTCCTCTAGATTATCTGCCAGGATTTCTTCTAGATTGTTTGCCAGCTACTGTAGGGCAATGACATGTTCTTCACAGTTGTCATTGCTGGCTTGGGATGAAATTATTTGAATAATCAACATTAAATCCTGAAAGTTCTGACAAGTTGCTATTTATGTGTTCATCAAACATGCAAGCAAGGTCATAAATGATCATTTTTGGGTGTCCTTGCTTTTAGCAATGTGTTATCCGTGTGGAAATCTTGAATAACATTAGGCTGGAATCATTCTGCAATTAGATCCAATGTTTGTAGGCAAACGACTTGTTACATAGTTACTTTTCAAAACAAAAATATGAATCCTCAAGAAGAAAAAAACATGGATATTTTTCTTAATGTATAATGCAGAAGGGCATCACTTAATAGGTATAGGTCTATGAGATGATCTCATTTCTTTGAGAAAACTTGTCTCAAGTATCATGACCGCAGTCTTTCCAAACATGTACTCCATCTGTGAGTCCATAGTTTCAATCCCATCTTTTGCTATACAACATCTGAGAGTTACTCATGATATTGTGTAAGAAGTGCAAAAACACCTTTTCTTTACCAGTGGCAAGTCTTCGGGTAAATTAAACGTTTTGATGAAGTCCTCTATTGCAAAGCACACTGCTGCTATGTACTTACATGTACAATTTTGGCCAGCACCAGCAAGGCACTCACAGTTTGTGTGGAGAATCATTCCATTATGGTTGAGGATCATTTTGATGTTGTTTGTGTACTTCTTTCTTTGTGCCTTGCAGTGACCTTTGATGATAATTGTCTTGCTAATTCATCATACCTTGAGTAATACACACCACCTGTGTAAACAGAAAAGTGTAGGAAATTGATGGGAGCTGAATCACAACATCGCCCCCCTCATCAATCGCCTTGTCCCTTAATTTCTTTGCTGCCTCTGTTTTGATGGCTCATTTTGTGGGTCCCTCCAGGAAATAGCTCCTGAGTGGTCTCATCTGATAAATGGACTGGATCAGGTTTGGGCTCACATTTACTTGCAAATACAAGATAGCTGCACTCATATCCTTTGTGGGATATAATTACGTTCATTGCATACCTGCAATTTGAGATGTCTTCACATGCTAAATTTTGCTTGTAAGTTTCACTAACACATTTTCAAAAATGTAGTGGGGCTTTTAAACAGTTTACATGCTTTTTACAAGGTTTTTCTTATGCACAGAATCAACACAAACATCATACACAATATCATCCCATTACAAGATGGCTGCACTCATATCCTTTGTGGAATATAAATACCTTTACTGCATCCCTGCAATTTTACTTGTCTTCACATGCTGAAAGTTGCCTGTTAGTTCCACTAACACTTTCTTGAACTTGTAGTAGTGCATTAAAACCTTTTATGTTGTTTCTTACAAGGTATAGCCCCTTCACAGAATCAACACAATATATATCTTGCCATGCACTAATTTTGAATGATGCCTTATATTATAATTATTCATTACATATTCATACTTTCTTTGTGATGTGAGAAAACGTTCTTGAATGTTACCAGTCTTTCATGTATTTCACCCAGCCCTTGGGTAAAACAAGCATTTTAACAAAATCTTTTGCAAAACACACTGCTGCTGTGTGCTTACACGTACAATTTGGGCCATCACCAGCATGGCACTCACAGTTTGTGTGGAGAATCATTCCTTCATGGTTGAGAATCATTCTGACATTATTTTAAATCAAGAAAAAGACCTTGCAAGAAATTTTTAAGTACTGACAGATTAAAATGAAATATAAATATTTTATTTAAGCTAAGTTTGTGGTGTATAACTATAACGTATTTCTTGAATGAAAGCACTTCAGGGCTTCTTCAATTATTATATACGACATTCAAGGGATAACACTCAAGTTATATTGTGCCACTTAACACACAATAATAAACCAGGGGGAATACTGGCTCCTGATTGGTCACTACCTGTATAGGTTCCCCGTGATTTTACCACACGACCGAAGGGCGTCACATCTTTTGGAGGGAAAACAATAAACACAAACACATTGTCATAATTCAATTTTCTCTTTCTTATATTTGTGGTGGCTCTTATAAGAGCCTTTGGGTTCTTTTATCGATCGGCCGATCGATCTGCTACTGTCCTCCTTCCGGTGGTGCCCTGTTGTCCTTCCCCGACGGCTCCCCTGGTAGCTTTCTTTGATTCTGCAGAAGTTTCGTGTTCTTTTGCTATGTTGAAAGCAGCAACATGGAAGGCCCATATGCCGCCCCAGCAGTGTGACACGTCTTGGTAAGCATGGACGATGGCTGCCGTAATTACATCGCCTTCTGCAGGATGAAACCCGTCTTTGAATGGTGTTAAACAGTTGCATCTGTTTTCGAGGTGTTCTATAACTTTATCGTAGTCGATAGGTCCAGGGCTCCATTTCCTCAAGAGTTCAAACATTACTTTGGCTAAGACTTCCCACTCCATGATGATGATGTGTTCGCTCTGAAACTCAGAATGAAAAGAAATTGTGTAATTTGATATCTCGAAAAAGATGTCATTCTTGGGAATGGCGATGTGGCTAACAGCCTTATATCGCCTGCTTGTCCTTGAGTTGTTGCTAAAGAAAGCGATGAGTGGAAAACTAGACTGAGATGAAAAGTAAACTGGAAAAGTAGATGGCTGTAGAGTGAATGTCGGTGCTATTGCTCAGAGTAAAATGAAGGGTTAGGTTACGATGTGTGGAGGCTTAATTGAGACTATGTTCGTGGATGGCTCTTTTCAGTTGAATAGTTAGTTAAGCTGGTTTCTTGCAATTTGTCCTAGTGGGGTGTTGATTCGGTTGTTTGGTATCAGTAGGTCGTCTTCAGTAAAAAGTGATTTTAGATGGTTGATATTTGTGGCTTTGTCCATGTACTTGTTGTGTAATGTATTCATTCTATCGTGTATAGTATCTAGATTCGTTTGTTGGTGTAGTAGTTTTTATGAAATGTATCGTGGAAGTCCAGTTGAGATTCTAATTGCTTGGTTCTGTATTCTTTGTAGTTTTAGTAGATTTGTCCTTCCAGTGTTGATAAATGCTATGGAGCCGTATTCGAGAATTGGACGTATGAAAGTTTGGTAGGTACATAAGGCTGTGTGATTCGAGATGCCCCAATCCTTTCCTTTGATGATGCTAATTAGGTGAAGTCTTTGTTTCGCTTTGCTAATGATATTGTTGATGTGAGGGGTCCATGAAAGTCTTTTGTCAATTGTAAGTCCCAGGAATGGGGCTGTCGTTGGCTGGTTTGTCGGCACGTTGTCAATTGTCAGTCGGAAGGGTTTGATGATGGAACCAGTTCTTCTTGAAATATTTAACGTGTTACTTTTACTAGGGTTGAGTTTGATTTTCCATTGGTGACACCAATTGCTGATTTGGTCGAGAGCTTCTTGTGAATATTTTGCTGCTAAGTGAGTGCGAAGGCTTGAAGACCAGAGTGCTATGTCATCAGCGAATTGTGTAGTAGTGCATTTTGGGTGTTGAGGGAGATCCGCGACATATAATATGAAAATAATCGGTGAAATGGTCGATCCCGGTAAACCTGCAGTTGGTGAAAATGGTTGAGAACTGGAATTATTAATTTTGATGGTGTTGGTTCTGTTTTGGAGGAAGTTGAAAAGCCATCTGATGTAAGTAGCTGGAATGTTGAGTTGCAAAAGTTTGTAGATGATACCCTGGTGCCATACACTGTCAAATGCCTTTTCAATGTCTAAGAAAGTGATGATGGTTTGTTGTTTGAAGTTGATTGCTTTGCTAATAGATTGTGAAAGTAATAGTAAATGGTCGTTGGTGGATCTAATTTTACGAAAACCTGCTTGTAAGTCTGGGATAAGTTGGTTGGTTTCGTGAAAGTAGAAATGCGAGTGGAGATTAAGCGTCGAGAAGTTTCCCTATGGTATTTAATAAGCTGATTGACGGAAATTTTTGGATTTGAGTGATCTTTTCCTGGTTTCGGGATCATGGTAATAGAAGCTGTTTTCCAGTGAATAGGCAGAAATCCAAGTTGAAGGGACGAGTTGAACAGAATAACTAAGAGACGAATTGCTTTGGGGGTTGCTTTTTTGAGAGAGATATTCGGTCCACACCTGGAGAATTATTCTTTAGTTTCTTGATTGCTTGAATGATTTCGTCGTTAGTAATGGGGTCTTGCGAAAGTTCGTTCGATAAGGGATGGTGGTGGTGAAGATAGGTCTGTTCAGCAATAAAGTCGTGTACGGTGGTGTTAAAGGTCTGGTTTTCGTGCGGTTTATCAGTTTGTGTCTCTTGTAGAGTGTCCTTAAGGATGTTACATTTATCGCTGGTCGTTCGGTATTTAGTGTTGTTAACTGTAATCGTAGGGATGGTGGAGCGTTTCTTTTGACCAGTAATCGTTTTGAAGTTTTTCCAGAAGGTTTTGATGTCTTTTTGTTGCTCTAGAGAATTACAAAGTGTTTCCCATCGGTATTGTTTTAAGGACTTGATTGAATCTTTGATTTTGAGTTTCAGGTGTTGTGCTTGGGTCTTGAATCGATGCTGGTGAGTCCGTTGAAAAAGCTTGATGAGAATCCTTTTTTATTTATCATTTTCGATATGTTGTCTGGAAGGGTAAAGTTGTCCTTGTTGATTTGAAGGTTCTAGTGGGGTTGAAAATAAGATTGCTGTTTGAATGCTTTGATGATTATGCTATTAAGCTTGGTGATTTCTTGTGTATTTTTGGGTGCAAGGATTTGGTTCGGTATCTGTTCGTCGAGAGTTTTTGTGAAAATGTGCCAGTCAGTTTTAGCGAAATTAAATGTAATCGACGGTGAAATTGGGGAGTTAACGTGGTGATTACTTGTTGAAAGATCTAGGTGAAGGGTAAGTGATCACTGCCAATGTCTTCACCGATGAAGTAATGGTCGATGAGTTCAATAATAGTCGGGTTGTAAAGATTTTGTCGGGAGATGTTGATGTAGTAGAGATTCTGGTAGGCTGTCCGTCAGATATGAGGGTAAGATTATACTTAATGGCTAATTTGTTGAGGGCTATGCCTGCTGTGTTGGAAGTTTTGTCTCCTAGATTTTTGTGGTGAGCATTAAAGTCTCCGAGGATGATGGTAGGTTTCTTGTAGTTGAGAAGTTGTTCGAGTTGGCTAATATCTAGTTTTAATTTAGGGGGGCTATAGACAGTAATAATGATGATGTCAGTGTTTTTGATGGTGACAGTAATTGCGAGGAGTTCCGTTGCAGAGTTTGAAGTAGTAGGAATCAGGACTGGAAGAAGATGGTCCTTTGTTAAAATAACGACGCCTCCGGCTGCTTTAGAAATTTGATGTTGACGGTCTTTGCGAAAGGTGGTGAAGTTGTTTAATTGAAAGTGTTTTTCAGCGGTAAGATGGGTTTCCGTAATTGCTATGAGATCTATGTCATTATTGTTTGAGTAGTTGAGTAGTTCCTCTTTATTGTTGATAAGTCCATTTACATTGATGTGCATTAGTTTAGTCTGAGAAGATTGAGGGATCTGGTTCACTTTCTGCTTTTGTTAGATCAACTGAGATTTTCCTTTTTGTGAAGTGGTCGATGAATTTGTTTCTTGTTTTGTTGTTGCGCATGATGTTTAGAATTTCTTTAATTTGATCCTTCTTTGATGTGATTCGTGATTCTTCGCTTAGGAGGATGGAAGAAGTAATTTGGTAAGCATTATCGTAGATATCAGAGCCAATCAGATGTAGTTTCTTTAAGTCTTTTAAAGAGTTAGCTTCCAGTGGGAGAGGATCTGTTTGAGTGCTGATCTCTCTGGTTTCAGTGGTGGTAGACTTCGTGGAAAATTGCTTTGGTTGATTGCTTTGTTGTATTTGATTTGTCGACACTTGATAATTAGGCAGATTGTTTAATCTAGCCTTTACTGTTGCTGCGTATGACTGTCTAGTCGGGCAAGCAGTCGAAAAAGACGGATGGGATCCATTACAATTGGCGCAAGTCGGAGTTTCTCTTGAAGTGCTGCAATCTTTAACAAGATGGTTTCCTCCACAACGGAGGCAGGTGACTTCTGATTTGCAGGATTTTGCTAGATGGCCATATTTTTGGCATTTGAAGCATTGGATGATGTTTGGTTGTTGATGCGATTCTTCGACCTGATAGTGGAAGTAAGTAAACATTGTGATACCTCTAGTCAGTAAGTGATCTGCTTGTGTTTCGTTTTTTAGGCTAACTCTGATTAGTCTCGTTGGCTTGTTGAATTGCTTAGATTGGATGCGATTGATTTTGTTGACTTCGATGTTTTGGTTAGTTAGTTCTGTTTCAATATCTTTGATAGGTATTGCTACACTGACGCCTTTGATTACGATGGTTTTAGACTGAGGTTGTTTCGTTGCCGTTTTGTAAACCATTGGAAGGTGAACATTAAAGCTACCTTCAAATGATGTTTCGTCCCAATCTTGCATCATGTAGTTAAAATCCCGTATGGATTTTGTTTGGATTGCTAGGCCCCCTCTTTGAAGTAGTTTCATCCTGAAATCCTTAATGTTAGGCTTAACTCTTTGAATTTCTTTCATGGCTGATAGCTCGTTTTGAAATTTAGTACCGATTCCATCTATGATTATTGCAATCGGATCTTTAGGTGCTGCTTTGGTTGCTGTAAGAATATTCCTTTGTGGCGGAGTTTCGTAGTCCATGTTAGTTGCTGTTGTAGTACTTCCTCTTTCACTGATACTTGAAAGCTTTGGTGTTTTCGGTAAAGCTGCTGGTGAAGGTTGATCAGAGTTATCGGCAATTGGTGAGAGATGACGGTGAGTTTTAGGTGCTGGCTTGTCTGAAGTTGTAGATTGAGTTTTTTTTTTCCTTCTGTTGGTGACTTCGCTGAAATCGTTCTCTCTTTCAACAATATTTGTGATGCCTGCCATGTCAAGGGCATCCAAAAAGGAGAGATTTAAACTGTCCTCCATCCGAAGATGGCGTGGCTGAAAGATGTAGCCAAATTAAGTTTGTTGTCCTTGTATAGCGTAGATAATCTGCAAACTGGTTAGGAAAAGAAAGGATTAAGTTTGCTCTATTTATGCTTTTTGGTTCCATCTCTTCGACCAATCAGAAGCCAGAAAGTTATGACGCCATTTGAGTTGGTGGCGCTCTTTTGAAAACAAAGCCAGAAAAGCATAATGCCATTTTTTTGGTGGAGCTCTTTTGAAAAAATAAATAATTAAAAAAATTAAAACAAAGCCAAAAAGCATAATGCCATTTTTTTCTTTGGTGGAGTTCTTTTGAAGAAAAAAATACTATTAAGATAAATAAATAATATATTTAAAAAAAGTAATTAAATAAAAAAAGAATGATAAAAAAAATTACTTAAGATTATCACCTTAGATTGTGAAAGTCACCTTGACAGTCACTCTTATACGTTGGAATCATGCCAAGTCACCTTTAAACAGTATGTGTGGATATAGCGTCACCTTCTGTGAAAGTCACCTTGAAAGTCAAATAATAAAAATAAATTAATTTGAAAAAATCAAACGATAAAACATAGGCGTTATAAACGATAAATATTACAAACGATAAGCGTTACAAACAATTATGGCCAATACAAACGATAAATATTACACACGATAAACAATTACGGACAGTACAAACGATACAAACGTTACAAAGAATGTCTTTAATCCTTTTTCTCTTTCTTATACTTGTGGTGGCTCTGAAAAGAGCCTTTTTGGTTTTGTTTTGACGTAGGACAGTTGACTTTACTTCGACGTAGGGCAGAAGGGGCACAGGGGCACAGCTCACAGTTTTCTGTCTGTGTTGTCACAGATCTGGCCTCCTCCACAACCTCTTCTGCCTTTGTTTTCTTGTCCTCCTCCTCCAGTGCAGGCGGCCACTCGTCGGCCACGAGGAAGTCCTCATCGGCGACAGCCAGCACCCTTGCCCATTCTCCGTTGGTGAGGACTAGTTCCTCGTCCTCGTCCTCCATGTCTCTTTCGATTGTTGATACGCTAAAAGGAGGCTCGTCATCCTCGTCCCAATCGCTACCGGTTGCGGAGCTCGGAGAGCTGGGCGTATAGAGCGTCTCGTCGGAGTCCAATGGCTCCTCGCGGCGTAGCCACATCTCTTTGTCTTTCATATAGACTTCCACCGGTAAGTAAGCGTATAAATTAGCCATGATGCTGCTGATTGTAAATTTAACAGATCGAATGATTGAAAATGCCGCCAACGGCTCTTTTATTCTGTCTCTTGATAATACTTACCATGCCAGCGATTGGCTGACTGGGTACGTGGCTGTATACTTACCCCCAATTGGTTCATATCACGCCTGCCCGTAGAAACTTGTCTGGCTCACGCCTACGTCATCACGTCTGACTAACCACGATCCCGATTGGTTCGTATCGCGATTGCTGTGGCCGTTTACTTGTCTGGCTCACGTCCAAGTTATCATGCCTGGCGTACTGCGGTCATCGAACTTCTACGGTAGCCTCTACGGTAGCCTCTACGGAACTCTTTTTGAACGTCATTAAATTCATTTCCCTCTTTTTTGAATATTTATATGCGAGGGTAAAGTACCTGCCCCAACCAACACAGTGGTACCGTAGGAGTCATGCCACGATTATGTACTCCTTCCGCTCAAACTTTATTTTCTCTCGATGCCAGAAAATAAGACGCAGCTTATATGGCATAATAACAATAACAAACATGTTCATGCAGAGGATTCTTCTTCTTTGGGTTCCTCGATGATGATGGGTGGTATGTCCAGTTTTAAATCTACCTTGCGTCTTTTCGACAAGGTGGGAGGTGGCGACGACGACGGTGAACGGGGTCTTTTCTTTGCTTTTGAATGTTGTGCTATGGTATCCTCGAACATCTGTTCGCACAATTCGTCCATGTCGTTGGCATTTTTCGCCATGAAGGGCACTTTGACCAATGCTTTCAAATGTTCTATTGCAAATAGCCCTTCTGTGCTCGCCAGTTTGCACCATTGGTCCAGGTTGAGAGAAATCCCTTTTTCTCCGGGTACGACAGTCCATTGACGGGTGGTGTGTCCGTGAGGGTCGCTGATGGTTTGCATTGCGTAGTCGTAATGGCGTATGTCCATGAGAATGCTTTCGCCTTCTGCGGTCAGACAGATGTAAATCTGTTTTCCCAGAAGCAAACGTAACTTTTCGGGGTGTGACGGCCCGCTCATGTGATTGGCTCCGTTGACGTTAGACGTATGGTAGTGCAAGGCCATTTCGGATACCATGTTTTTGTTCTTGCAGAGTTCATCCCAAACGCCTTCTTCCATGGCGATGCCTTGAGCCGTGACTCTCGGTATTGTACAGGGGTTGGTTTTGGCATACTTGCCGAGATGTACATATTTGATGCTTTCAAACTGCGATGTAGACACGTACACGTTCTCTCCTACGGGATAAGCTCGGGTCACCAATCCTCGACTGTCTCTTACTTTGTCGAAACTCTGCATTTTCAAAGCTCTCTTCAACGGTATGTTGTCGGGACCCGAAGGCGGTGGTGAAAAGCGCATTTCTCCCGTGTGTTTGTTGTGGTAATATACGTTACCGTTCCTCTCGTTTACTTTATTCCAACCGGTTTGAGCCATGATGATTTGTCTTTCTCGAAGAGTTGTGAAAGAATGGTGGGTGTTTTTGAATTCGAACACTTTTATAACGTTTTTCAGAAGAGGGCGCTAGTCAATTATCGTCGGATGACATCCTGCTTCATTCCAAGATATGTTTTTTGAGGTGTTACACATATCCTCAGAGGTCACGTGTTTCATCGCTTTTCTGGTCTTTACGTCTTCTTCTTCTTCGTCTTTCAAAATACATACTTGACGAAAGCTCTCGGGACGTGCCAAAATCAGCCATTGTTCGGATGTGAGAGCGATACCTTTCTTGGTAGGTACTTCACCGATAGAAGGAACGTTGCTGTACTTTCTGATATGTACGTAGAGATTGTCTTTGAACGATGAGATCGTGACATAGGTATGCTGTCCGAGCACCACTTTTAGCTTTTCTCCAGAATGGATGCGATGGGTACTGTCCTTTAATTTCTTGAGTGTGTCCGTTACCAGACGAGCTCGACGAGTTATCACGGCCCATTGCTCGAGTGTGAGGGCGATGCCTTTCTTGGTCGCCAAGGGTGTCGTTCCGACATCAGGGTGTATAAAATACTGCCGTACGTGAACGTAAAACTTTCCGTTGAAGCAAGAGACGGTGAGGTAGCGTTCGCATCCTAAAGCGACAGCTTTCTTGTCTTGTGTGCCGGCACGGACGTCGGTTAATCCTTGGGTAGTGATTGCTTCCATGTCTGAGTTTTGACTGATTGTTGTGCACCGGCGTCGTCGCCTTTTTATAACATTTTTAAAAACAATATAATAACATGCGCCCTCTAGTAAAAAAACAAAAACGATTCACTACTTTGGTCAAAGTCTGTCGTTTCGACGAGGAGACGGTGTTCCGTTCCGGCTTTGGTCATTTCGGATGACTTGTCGATGTTTTTGAGGGCGTTAATAAAAGAACATTTTACGAATCAATAAAACGAACGTCTTAACCGTAATGTTGAAGTACAAATGTAAACACATCCTCATCGTTGCGTTCCTTGTCTTTCCCAAAACGAGCCGTGATGCCGTCCATGTCTGCGCCTCGTGCCCTATGAACCAGATAATAAATACAATAATGACCGCACACGCTAGAGGTAGGACTCTGAAGCGGTTTGTGGTTGTAAACAAATGGTTTATTTTTCAAGAAACGTCGAATGAAAGAAACGTCGGGGGGTTCGCCGTAGGAGTCAAAATATTCCCAAGGACCGACCTCGGGTATGTAAATAGCGACCCAATGCCGGCCCGGTTTCCAACTCGGATCCGTGTTGATCACCATGACACTCGGACGTTCCGATGGTAAATGTAACTGATCTGCAGCATGAACGCCGTCGCACACGAGCCATCGCGTGTAAGCGTCTTTGTCCAACACTCGAACAATATCGGACGTCTCCATGATTTCAATTGGTAAAGTCGTAGATGATGCTGCGGTTTTTATCTATTTCGATGATGTTGTCGAATTCGGCGTAGATGAGAAGGTTGGTGGTGGAAGTCAATGCCTCTGCAAATTTGAAATCCACACGAAGATTTCCTCGTTTGTTGACCGTGTAGTGTTGTCCGTGGGATCCGCCAGATGTCAGATCAAAAACAAACAGCGTGTAACCGTCCAGAAAATCCGTCGGAGTGATGTCCATGCCCCCATCGCCGTATAAACGACCCGTGGCAGAATACATTTGAAGGTAACTGCGGAGAGCTAGACTTGATTCAAAGTTGGGAATGAGCGCCGTGGAAGGATACTGTTTCTCATCGACATGAAGCGCGAGATAATTCAGTTTGAAAGATTGGAAACGAAACGGATTCTTCTTGTAAGCGCCGTTGAAAGAGGCCGTGTCCACAAAGCAAACCACGATCCTCTTTGGTAACTCGCCCAGAAATACATTGTCTCGTTGAAAATCTTGGGTTCCGGTCGGTATTGTGATATTTCGGATGATGGTGCGTCGGATCTTGTACTTGGCCGGTTCTCTGTTGAGGGTGACGAGGTCGCTGAGCACATGGGTGTCGCTACACGCCAGTTTACGCACGTAGAGAATGGCGCCCAAGATAATCACACGAAAGTCGGCATCTGCAACTTTCGACGTCAAACAAAAAGAGTCCTTACTGCCGTTGCAGTTTGAGTCGTACTTCCACACCGGTAGAAGCACGTTGTTTTGAGCAAATATGTCGGAGTGTAGGGGTCCCATCATCTCGAACACTTTGCTGCTTTTTGTTTTAATGAAACGTTCTTTAAGTCCCCAGTTGCTCATGCCAGCAATGGTAGTCAAATCACTGAAGTCCATATGGCCTGCCGTATCTTTGAAATAGAACTGAGACTGTAGATGTGTTAGCTCAAGAATGGCTGAAATAGCCTGAATTATCTGTGATGGGGGTATCTTAAAGGATTAGTGCAGGGGTCAAATAAGTTCATCCATGGAGCTATTAACCGAAAGTCCATCTTACACGAAAGAGGACTTTAAAAGAAATTTATGAAATCTTTTAGTTATATTTTGTTATAATGAATGCCACTTGAAAGTGTATTTGTGGGATGCTTTTATTTATTAATTCAGATTAATCAATTGCTATAATTAATCATTTTCTCATAATGGCTAATATATTAGCAATATGAGGAAAATATCAGTGGCGCCGGCAAGGGGGCATGGGGGGCTTTTGCCCCAAATCCCCAAAATGTCAAAAATTCAAATGATTTTGGTGTATATTTGATATGATTTTTAAGCAATTTTCTGCCTCCTCAACAACAACAACAATTTAGAGCTTCCCCCACCAGGGCCTTTAAGAGGCCCCTGGACCCTACGCCGTTCTGGCACAAGCCTCGAGTGTGCAACATTTTGATTTAGGCCACTAATAAATTTGTTCCGGCGGCGCCACTGGAAAATATGCCATAGTTGAAATCATGTCTTGTTGCAAGGGCGTAAAATCCATCTTGATTTTATACAACAGTATTTTGCTGTTGTCTGTTTATGATTTCAATTTCCCTCAAAAGCAAACATTATCATTATCATTTTAATAAAATTTGCATCATATTGCTGTTGAGGCTTGTGTTTTTAAGGCCTACTTGGAAAACAGTTTTCACATATTCAAACGATATTAAAGCTCCAATACGCAGTGGGGCAACTAGAGTCCTGGGGGCCGTGGGGATTTGGGCCTCTGCAGCAATGTCGGAACCACGGTGGCAAGGGTGAGGGGGGGGGGACTGCACTTGGCCATAGAGTAGCCTAAGGGGAAACAAGGTGCCCTTTTGAAATTGTGCGGACGGGAACAGTAGGTACCTTTTTTTAAATTAAGGGCGGACTGTGCAGTAGGCGCTCTTTTGGGACTTTTATGAAAAATATTCGTATAGGTCATTTTTGAAGCTAGAAAACAAATAGAAATCCACTCACTCACAAATACTACATGGTTGTTACATAGACTTAATATTTATTTGACGCAAATAAAGCATGTCATTTTACCAGGGGCACCAACACCGAGGGACGTGGTGGGAGGGGGCATGCTCCAATAATATTCTAAGGAGTAATTTTTAAATGAAGCCTTTTACCTATTCGGCCGATGGGTAATTGTTAACAGTGGTCCTGGCTCCCCAATCTCAAATCCATAAGCGGAATTTGCCTACCGAAAGTGGGGGAAAGTCAAAAGTGTGTGTGCGTGTGTGTGCGTGTGTGTGCGTGTGTGTGGGGGGAATCACAAAACCACACTAATATACATCCCATCACCATACAAAAGTACCCATTTGGACAAAACGTGAGGGTGGGGAAGTGCCTTCTTGCTCCCCCCCAAAATCCCGCCTATGTCAAACCATATGTGTAGGAACCATGGGGTAGGGGGCACGTTTCCTCCATAATTTCGAAAACTGACAAGAGTTCCCCTTTTATAAATGAAAAGTGCTTCTCAATTACATGCGAAACCGAAGAACAGCGTCGTCGGTACATCGACGAGTATGAGGCCCGAGAAGGGATCAGACTGGACTACCTCAGCATCGCCAAGAACGAGGGAAAGCGATCCTTGGCTAAACTGATGCTCAACTGCTTTTGGGGAAAGTTTGGACAGCGAAGTGCACTCACCAAGACGGAATTTATCAACACTCTTGAAAAATTCTACAAGCTATTGACGGACAAATCGAAACAAGTGAAATACGTGCAGTTTCACGACAAGTTCACCGCCCGCATCCAATGGGTCGACATGAACGAATCACGCCAAGTATCGCCTAACACGAACATTTTCAACGCGGCTTACACCACGGCTCACGCCCGTCTCAAACTCTACAGTTACATCGAGTGACTGGATGAGCGCGTCCTCTACCGACACGGATTCCGTGATTTACGCCAGCCGACCGGGAACCTACGATCCACCCCTCGCAACTTTCTTGGCGACATGACAGACGAGCTGGAGAAGCCTTACGGTGCCGGAGCTACATCACCGAGTTTGTTTCTGGAGGCCCAAAGAACTACGCTTACAAAGCACGTTCGACCAGAGCAGACGCCGCCGCCGTGGGGGAGTGCAAAGTCAGAGGCATCACTTTGGACCACAACACCATTCTATCGGTCAACTTCAAGGCGATGATCAACATGGTAAATCACGTAGATCCTGGAACAGGCCGAGCCTGGGAAGACGATGAAGAACTCATCGTTCCTGTCCATTATCCTCACAGCATCAGGAGAGACGGTCCCGGAAGAGTTCTCACCAGATCCATTACCAAGGATTACAGACTGATCTACGACAAACGCGTCATCCAAGCAGATCTTTCAACCCTCCCGTACGGTTATTGAAAGAGCGCCACCATTTGCCACTCATTGGTCAGAAAGAACATAAAAGAGGTGGATGTGAGTTGAGTCGATTCATTTAATCATGGGTATTCTAAACGAGGAAGAGACATTTGTGTGGGAACGCTTGTGGTGGCCTATGCTTGCAAAAAGTCTACGTAAAAATATCACAGAGTACGGAAATGTCACTATCCGCGTGCTGAAACTGAATATAGAGAAAAGTACATGGATCCCTTGTATTTCGTCTCGATGAAGGGTCGTATGAATTGCGACAGTTTTTACAAAACTTCAGTTGTAGATTGTACAGAGACGATGAAGTACACGACTTCATGCCACACCCTTTTCATATCTGGCTGGAAAGAAACAACGTAACAATCCGTATTGAATATACGGTCGTCGAAAACAGATCTTCAAGCCGTATACGATCACACACCAAACTTTTCGTGTAGATACAGAAAGAGCGCCACCATTAACAATGCTGCTTTGCTCTCATTGGTCAGAAACAACATGAAAAGGCAAGCCTCGCTGAAGCTCGATTCATTATTCTATTAGACACCAACATGGACACCACACATAACAGTACGAGTTCAGGGCAGAAACGTAAAGCAGCGTCGAAACACACACAGGCATCAAAGAAACCACGCGCGTCGAAACACACACAGGCATCAAAGAAACCACGCAACGAGACCTTCAACGTAGTAAAAAGGACTCCTTCGCAAATCATCAAGGCAGAGATCAGGCGTGTGGTGTGCGACGACTCTTGCGATCCTGACATATACGGAGAACATACCGGCGAAGGAGACTTCACATTACCATTCTACAATACATTGGGTTGTCTCACCGCGTTTATGGCCCCACTAGGATATGGCATGGAGGAAGAAGAAGAAGTACTTGAACATTTGTTGAAAGAGGCAAAGAAACACATGGGTATGGAGGAGGATCATACAAACATTCTGCAGACCGAAACGGCATCAGCCGTCAAGCAGACAGAAGAAGACTCTCTTGTTTAAAGAGAAAAAGAACTGGCCAAAATTCCTGAAAGCGATGACGGAGATAGCACACGACTTGCTGAAAACCCAATCGACACAAGCTGCATCGGTCAACGACCTGATCGAGAAGGTCGAAGAAAAGAAAGGCAAAGTAAAAGAGATTCAGCGCCCGCTGGTTACAGATCCACTCACGAAAGACATTTTCAAAGAGCTGGAAAAGGAAATGAAGGAAGAGGTTAGCAAAGACTTCGGAGAAGAGAAGCTACTCTGTTTGTTGAGAGACGTCATCCATGCAACGCTGGGAGGCTACGCTGATTGATTGAGCAATCTCGGTCTCAAATGCAAAGTGATGGACTGTCTGTGGGACTTGATTATTGAGGAAGAATGTTAAAACATTGTATTTGTTTGAAGAAAAAAAAGAAAAAGAAAAAAATGAGGGCGGAAGGAGTACAAAATCGTGGCATGACTCCTACGGTATCACTGCGTTGGTTGGGGCAGGTACTTTACCCTCGTATGTAAATATTTAAAAAAGAGAAAAATGAATTTAAAGACGTTCGAAAAGAGTTCGAGGCTACCGTAGAGACTACCGTAGAAGTTTTGACCTAACTCATCATACCTTTCTTTTTTCAAAAGAGCGCCACCAACTCGAATGGTATCATACCTTTCTGGCTTCTGATTGGTCGAAGAGATCTAAACAAAAAAGCATAAATAGAGCAAACTTGATCAATTCTTTTCATTCTGAGTTTTAGACACATCATGCCTCGATACTTGCCATTATTGCCAATATCCACGGTTGTTTTCCCTAACGGGTTTACAAGGAGAATGTTAACACAGGAGGGAGATCCCATCAGAGCTTACTACCGGTTCGGTTTGGCACACAAATTCGACAACAGAGTACACAAAACATCGGCCGTCAGAACACCGCCGAGATACCTACATCAAAGACCAGATCACCCTCAGAACTTTGCAATGAGAGAGAGTAAGTGGGGGAAAGCATGCTTCTCCAAGGCTCGTCTGTGTTATTACGCTTGCAGAACTCCAGCATATTATAGATTTCTCAACCACTACAAGGTTAAAGCCCAGAAAAGGAAAAGATACATGTCTAAGCCACCTTGGGTAAGAGGAATGTTCGTAGCCAACGTGATGAGGCATCGTGAAACGCATAGAGAAATGCTGAGGAGCAAAACAACCGATGGGCATCAGTGGACTACGGGAGGAGGACAGTAACAGGTCGATCGGCCGATCGATAAAGAACCCAAAGGCTCTTATAAGAGCCACCACAAATATAAGAAAGAGAAAATTGAATCATGACAATGTGTTTGTGTTTATTGTTTTCCCTCCAAAAGATTTGACGACCTTTGGTCGTGTGATAAAATCACGAGGAGCCTATCCAGGTAGTGAACAATCAGGAGCCAGTATTCCACCTCATTTGCATATTCTATGAATATTCATGAGAAATTAGGAATACTGGCTCCTGATTGGTCACTACCTGGATAGGCTCCTCTTACTACTGAGCCTCCCTAAATGATGCCTTATATTACAAGTATTCATTAAATTTCCATGTGAAAAAGCATTCTTGAATATTACCAGTCCTTCCCTGCATTTCACCAAGCTAACAAACATTTTAACAAAATCTTTTTAGTTGCAAAACACACTGCTGCTGTTTGCTTACACTTACAATTTGAGTCAGCACCAGCATTGCACTCACAATTTATGTGGAGAATCATTCCTTCATGGTTGAGGATCATTTTGATATTTTTTTTTAATTATTAAAAAGCACTTTTCAAGTAATGACAGATCAAAGTTTGATATATAAATGTTTAATTTAAGCTAAATTTGTGATGTATGACCATGAAGGTAAGGTGTACCTTTAATAAAAGCTTCACACCTCATATTAACGAAGCACTTCAGCACTGTTTCAAAGAAATATGTACGCATTCAAGAGATAAAACTTGAGTACTATTGTGCCACTTTATTCTGATATCAGCATTACCAGTTAATTTAACAGCAAACTGTCTTTCCTGAATGTCAATATTATGCACTACTTCAATATTCTTTGTATGAAGAGTTTCCCTAACAATTTACTCAATTGCTTTGAAGATATCTAAAACTTCATTGTTGACCATAAAAAGTCCACCTGTATTGTGGGCATTAATCCACTGACTGGTAAGGTCATAAATGTTTTCATCTGTCAAGTAATGTCATCCTTCATCAAGAGTGGTAACTTTCTGCATCTTCTACGCATCTTGACTACTAAACATATACTTGATACAGTGTGCGAGTGCTGTTCCTCATGACTATCAAGTCTGCAACAATGACCGTCTTTTGTGGTGCATCTTTCTTCATCATAACCTTTAAAACTTCTATGTAGACGTTCTCTACAATGTGCTGTATGCAAAAACAATTTTGCAACTTTTGTACTCTTAATCCTTCCCATTCCATTAAAAGGAAACAAAACCAAAACTTCATAATTAAAACTCTTAAACTACCATTCTTTAATACAGAATATGGTTATTAAATCTTGGAAGAAAATGAATCACTTCTAGAATGTTGATTACCAAGTGCCTCAGTACTGTACACTAGCTTGTCAGAATCATTTTCAATTTAACATTTCTTAGGGGGCAAAAATACAAATTTTAATAAGTATTTTCAACAGTCACAACATAATTTACAAAACAACAAATGTCCAGATTACACAAGAAAACAGCATCCTCAATTTCATCGTTGAAAAATAGGCACCCATTTGTGAACAGTCCCACAAAGATTGTAGCAATGATGGTGGTCTAATGAATGACTCTGTTACCTACATTCATGCAAATTTCCTCTGTATTTAGAGTCTCACGCTCTGCTGAAGTAAGCGTCTCCACTTGCCAGCCTCCCTTCTTTGCAATTATCTATGACGGTTTTCCCTGAACTGTGGACATGCCAGTCTCATTGGCATTGTAAATGTTATGTGGTTCAAAGGGATGAGACACGATGATGGATGATCGGTCCATATGTAGTTAAGTGCTTGTTCTATTTCCTTGTAAGTTGTTGTTCGTAGGTGATACAACTAGACGCTTTGAAGCTTCTGAAAGTCATAGCTTTGCCTGGGTACAAAGCGATGGCCACAGTGTTATCCCTTATGGTCAGTTGTTTCTTAGCTGGATACTGAATGCTTGTAGTAATGTCTAGTATTAAGCTGAAATGAAATGAAAAAATAAATAAATTTGATTGTCACCATGAGTGTAGGGAAGTGTTTGCTATTGTGAATGAAGGTGGTGGGGCTGGTGAACAGTGCTGTGGTTGGGGGAAGATCAGAACTCTTCCCCGATTTTTCTGACTGTTCATTCTTACTGGTTTTTTACTTTTTTTAAATTTGGAAAATTTAGGCAATTTCCCGACTTTTATCATATTTTTTTCATGATTTTCTTATTTAGGCAAAAGGTGAAATATGCCCCCTGTGATGCGGGGAGGGCTGCACTCCCCCTTATAATTCCTTTGGGAAAACTGTACAAATATTATATTGTTTTGTAGATTGTTTGAAAACATTTTTGCAAAATATATCTTCCAAAAAGCTTTAGCAGAATAACTTTTCCTAAAGGTTTTAGCATAATTTGACCATTTTTCCAGAATAATAGGCAGTTGGGTTTTAACCTATAGTTGAAAATATAATAGAAATCGTCAAGAAGTAACTGATAGGCTATTTTTTAGCAATTATTTGAAGACTTGTTAATTTTCTGAAAAGTTTGACCAGTTTCCCCCTAATTTGAAAATTGAAAACCAGTAAAAAGTCTGCTCAGCCTTTCTTTGTTATTTTTTTTAGTAAGTCGCTTCTTTTGTTGTTTTGATAAACATACAGTATGTTTCATATCTAACAAAACAGCTGTTTCAATTTTAAGTGAGGTGCAGAAATCTTTCAAGTTCCATAACTTCTTAATTTAAGTAGTTGATTTTCCAATATGTTTCTTATATCATCCTCATTCAAGTATATTATATGAAATTTCATAGGAGTATTTATTTAAGAGAGTACTTACATCATAAGTATTATTCCCTGTTGATGTTCCATTTAGATATGGAGCGATTTTGAAAATTGTCAAAGTATACTACTTGTGTGCATATTCATGAATGTGTGATGGGTTTGTAGAACTTTTGTTATGCATGAAACGTTGCAATACTGACTTGATAAAATCCACTGTCCTGCAATATACCGGGAGCATCAATTTCCAAGTAAAAATAAGAGAACTTGAAAAGTATATTAATTTGTCATTGGTTTTTTTCCAAAACATTTGTTTGAGTGGAGTTGGCCATTGTGAAAGTGCATAAACATCTACATCAAATGATCTAAATAAAACAGATTGCATGGAAGTGATGGCATGATTATCCATAAAATGAATTATATTTCCAAAATGGTGTCAAGTTCCAATAATTTCATCCAAGTTAAAAAATGATATGGCTGCCGTGATATGAATATGTTGCTACTAGGAGATCATGAAGCACAAGTGGTTGCAACTTACGAATTGCAAATAAAGTAAACGTTTATATGTGAAAGTTTAATCTTCTTGTGGTGGTAGTTTTAACAATGAACTATGCTTGTTGTGACTTTGACAATAAATATGTTTGCCGGGAAAAGGGTCTAAAATGGTAGCCATATAAAGATTAAACAGAAGAGTGTAAACAGCAGATTACTTCAGTGCATCAATTGAGCAGACTTGTTGATCGATCCTTCCATTCAGTAATTAAACCCTACACGTTGAACAATTCAAGGAGACCTTAAAAGACTTTCAGTTTGTTAAATTGTAGTTATGGTACTGTAATTTCTGTATATATTTCGCTTGTTTCTCCATCTAAATTTGATCATATTTTCTTCATTTTTTCAAACTTTTTAAACATATTTGGTGATAGAATAGATATAAACTGCTCTTGCTTGCTTATTGTTGGTAATAACCAGCTCACCCAAATAATTTGAACTATAATGGGCTCAGCTTCGCCTTGCCCATTATTCTTCAAATTATTTGTGCTTTCCGGTTATTACTCAACAGTGGGTTTGCAATTGCAGTTTATTTCTTAATTAACGGGTGCCTCAGTAGCTTCAATCAAATATGTCTATATTGTTGAATTGAAAAAGGACACATCATGAAGATATACAATATTAGGGGTATATACAGGATTAGAAGTATACTTTTTACATATGTCAGTATTATGTAATGATCGTATCATTATTATGCAATGATCGTGTCATTATTATGTAATGGATCATTTTCTTGTTTTTATATATTATTACCCACATACATATATGTGGGGGATGAGATATTGTTGTCACTTTGCTGTATAGGCAAATAGCTGGCTATACCTCCTGTGCTACATGGCTACCCACCTTGATATTACGGGGCTAGTAAGGCCCACCAGGGGGTCTCATATGATGGCCTCATGTTAGGGGTAAGGGGTCATAAGCTTTTAAAAACGGACAAAATTTGGCGATTTGTGCATCTGTCCGTGTGCGTGTGTGTGCGACAATTAATTTTGTGTTGCTTATAACTCAAAAACTATTAAATACACACATGAACCAAAATTGGTGGATGGGGGCCCTGGCCTGGGATACAAAGGTCACAGGTCAAATGAAACCTGTTTTTGATGATAGCTGTATCTTTTGAAGGAATTACTTGGTATCTTTACAAATTGTATAGGTGGGTAGGGTTAAACATTCTAACCAAATTTTTAAATAATTGCAGGTCAAAAGGTCATGGGTCAAAGGTCAAATAAGTGCTTTTTGTGCACAATTTTGCCCCATTTTAAACTCCATAAGTACAAGACATACCAACCAAATGTTGTACCATGATACCTTCGTACATGAATTTGTGTCCTGTAGACTTCGTGGTCAAAAGGTCAAAGTTCACAGAGCTATTGACCACTTTTCACCATTTCCCCTTATAGTTATGGAATGGTAATTTGATGTGAGAACGAATGGTGTCATACAGTAGGTACGATAAGTGTGAAAAATTTCAGAAGTTGTTTCAGTGATGAGGGTCAAGAGTCAGAGGTCAAATACGTGATTTTAGGGGATAATTCTATACTAATTAGTACATTTTTGTGCCACTTTAAACTCCGAAAGTGCAAGACCTACGCCAATCCTATGTTTGTATCATTATACTGTGGTACATAGAACTTGTGTCCCGTGAACTCTGGGGTAGAAAGTTTAAAGGTCACAGAAGTTGTGACCCCTTTTAACCATTTCATCCCATAGTTTTGAAATGTAAAGAGTGATCTGAGCGTGGGTGGTGTCATATTGTAGGGTAAGATGAAGGTCAAAATATTTTAGATGTTGTTTTGGTGGTTAGGGTCAAAGGTCAAATGTGTGATTTTAGGTGGTAATTGTGTAGTAATTT
This sequence comes from Chiridota heheva, assembly GCA_020152595.1. Taxonomy (NCBI): domain Eukaryota; kingdom Metazoa; phylum Echinodermata; class Holothuroidea; order Apodida; family Chiridotidae; genus Chiridota; species Chiridota heheva. The sequence goes on from JAIGNY010004484.1 coordinate 481,752, forward strand.
GTACAATTTAGTACCTCTTTAAACTCTAAGAGGGCAAGATTGGACCATGATACCTTGGAACATGAACTTGTGTCCTCTAAATCTGGGGTCAAGTGGTTAAATGCCACAGAACTAGTGACCGCTTTAAGTTATTTCCCCCTATTTTTAAATGGTAATTAATGGAATTTTTAAACTCCAAAAGTGGCAAGACCAATACCAACCTTGTGTTGTACCATGATACCTTGGCGCATGAACTTAATTGTGTCCCGTAGACTGGGGTCGTAAGGTCAAAAGTCACAGAGCTATAGTGACCCTGTTAGCTATTTCCCCCACAATGCTGTATGCTTAAGGTGATGAAATCAGCAACTCCATAGATTTTAATGGGTGCTGTAATTGAATATGCCTCTATTGTTTAATTTAGAAACGACATATCATGAAGATACCAAATTAGGGTTGTATGTGGGATTAGAAGTGCACTTTTATGCATTTGCCATTATTATTTTATTATTATCATGATTTTTTATTTTTATAATATATTAACAGGTGCCTTATTAGTAGCTTTAATCAGATATGCCTACATTGTTTAAGTAAAAACGACACATGTAGATATACAATATTAGGGGTGTATGTGGGATTAGAAGTGTATTTATAAACATTTGCCATTATTATGTTATTATCATTTAATTTTGTTTATATATTATAATTTTATAATATTTTCATTTATGTAATGTTTTTAGACATTGTATAGTATATATAATTGTTTTTATATATTAGTTTTTAGGAAAAATATAGTACATTTTCTTTTCATTATTTTCTTTTTTTGATGTTATATTTGACGAAAAAGTATAGTACATCTTATTTTCATTATGATTGTTTTTTTGATATATTATATGTACAGAAACAATAAAACATTTAGGCAAGTCTTTTTCTATTTCATCAAACACCCATTGGCCTTCAACTTTATTTTTTTTGTGGTATTTCTGTTTGCTAATCTTGCTCTCTGCTATTTGTACTCATTTTCCCCCCCCTACTATCGATGCACTTCTGTCCATTAAAGTAGCTTCACAAATTTCCCTACAGATTATATCCCAATCCACGACTGTATGGCACAAATGTCACATTGTCTTGATTTAGCAATTAAGTTGTTTTCCATGCACCCATTAATTGTAGCATCCTTACTCCAAAATACTTGTGCGCATAAATTGTCATAGCTCGAAATATTACTAAAATGATTATCTGATCTTTGATAACTTTTGCAATCCCCTTACAATTTGGGTAGAATTTTCCTACAGAAGTGAGCCATTTCCCGCTTGTGTAGTTCAAGGGCACTGGAACGGGTGGGGCATTTGCCATATGAATTGTCATTCTATGGCAATTGTCATTCTATGGCAATTGTCATTCTATGGCAATTGTCATTCTATGGCAATTGTCATTCTATGGCAATTGTCATTCTATGGCAATTGTCATTCTATGGCAATTGTCATTCTATGGCAATTGTCATTCTATGGCAATTGTCATTCTATGGCAATTGTCATTCTATGGCAATTGTCATTCTATAGCAATTGTCATTCTATGGCAATTATCATTCTATGGCAATATGTTATATGAAGCAATAATCACTTTCCTTCAAAAAATTGCCCAATATTAATCAAGGATTTTTAAGTGCCAAAAGCCGGGAGATTGCATTTCCTGTCACCAATTTTCACAATATTTTCTTCTTGCCCCACCAGTCTGAAACTCCTTCCAGTGCCCCTGTAGTTGCATTACATTTGTATTTTGAAAAAAGACATTATTTACTGTAATGATTGAAAAGTTCCTAATGATGGCACACATTTTTAACACATCAAACTTCCAACTCTTGTCATAACAACTGTGAGGATACACTATTCTTTTCAAAGTCCATTTTGATTGGTTTATAGTTTTAACTGATTAATAACTTCTCTAAAAAGTGTTCTGCCATTCTGCCATCATGGAGTTGTGCAATACACCATTATTGGGCTCCCTAATGCAATGTGTCATCTCTTGCAATCTTTATCGAAAATCTTTAATGATTATTGTTTATGGGTTAAGATTTTTTAATACAAGTTTATTTCTTTATAAAAATATATTCAATTGGTTAGAAATTTGGTTAAAATGTATTATATTTCTTATTAAAAGTTTTGGGGAAAAAATGATGCAATAATAGTGTTTGTTTCTATTGATTATTGTTTACTTGTTAAGTTTTTTTAATGCAATATTATTTAGTATTAAAAAGTGTAATTTATAAGTATTTTTTTAAATTTTTGAATATTAATCTGCTTATGATTTTCTTATTACTTGTATTTTGGAAAAGAAATCGTATTGCTTGCTGCAATATTATTTTTTTCAGTTCAATATATGGACATCTTTTGGAATGAATATTGAATGAAACATACATACCTCGGGTAGATATGTTCTTCTGACTTTCACAAGTTTACATAGTAAATTGTGGCATCCAAAGTTGTTCCTTTGATTTCTGTTGATATGTTTATAATTTCTCTTCCCATCAACAATGACTCTGCTACTGTACTTCTGTGTGACCGTGCTCGATACATGTCAATGAATAAAGACACAAACAATTACCTTTTATTAGTCACCAAGCTTCATGGGCAAGCTAAAACAACCCCTGGTTGTAAAGATGAATACATTCTGTAATTTCCGCTGATTATAATGCTGTCTTGATTGTAACTTTTGAGAGTGATAATGATCGAAGACAAAGGACAAATAGAGGGCAGTATTTACAAACAAAAATAGAAGAGAAAGGCTAACTAGGTGCTACAATACAGATGGACAAATCTGTAAAAACATGTAAAGGCAGCAGCAACTCAATGACTAAATCTGTTTTGGGGGATTTCGGTGATGGAAGTCCTTGGGAGATCAGCAGCTTCTTTTAATACAGAAATAAATTTGTTTTTTAGCAGTAAGATCATGAATTTTATTATATATAATATTTAGGCAATCAAAACTGAGTCATAGTCGACGAAGTACCTTTCTTTTGCCTCACTTGTTTGCTTTGGGGTAGATCTAACACAAAGGGGAATGCAAATCAGAAAACATCCACGAAGTCAGTGTCCTTGATCAAGTAGGGAGATCATTTTTGCCAGCAGAAAATCTTAAATGCAGCCTAATATAGCAACGTGATCTTGTCCATAATTGTTCCATAAATGATGTTATTGATGTCCAGATCAATGGCAGTAGCTCGTCACTGCAGTGAAGTCTGTGTCTCAAGCGGCTGTTTGCCAATTTTGACGAAAAGTGACATGATTGAGTCCTTGAAAATTATCCGCTGATAAAAGTATTTTACAGAAATTATAATATATTTGTCTGTAAATTTTAAAAATTAATGCACTTCTGCATTAAAAATGTTATAGAAATCCATTTTATCTGCTAAAATAAGAAAGTATTGTTTATAGTAACTCGGATAGTAACAAGTGTATAACTAAAAAGTTAAGGGTAACTATAATGCTTAATGTTAAGAAAACACTTGAAAGTGGGCCTTTGTTTGCCAACATGTTGCGGTTAATCATGGGAGAAAAATCGTGTGAAGACCGACTGAACAAGAGCTTGTTTCATTTCTATAAAGCTAAATAAAAGCAATAAACCCTTTATTCACTAAGAAGGAAGTTCTGGTTAATTGTAGAGGATAAATGAGTGTGGAGAGGACGGTGTGATATACTTGTAAATATTTCTTTGATAATAGAAATGAGTTTGAAATAACATTTACAATTGTAGTAATAAAAGGTCGTTGACCCATCCACTGTGATTGAACCTCCGACGTCCGAGGGGGTGTTTAAAAAAAGCGTTCGATTCTGCAATTGAACAATGAAGCCCATTGTTAAATAAGTTGAGATGTTAGTTTTGAATCCTGTAACTAATGATAAAGGTAAAGTAAAGGCACAAAATTATCTCCATTGCGAACTTACCATGCTGCTCATATCTTGCAATGCATGTTGGATAGGAGTATCATGATAGCTCCAGTATTGTCTTTGTTTTGCTCTTGGCCAACTTAGGACCCCATGCCAAAACAAACAGTTTGCCAAGTTGTGATCTTTACCGGTACCTCTTTCTGTCCCTTGTGAAGAGACATTGGGCAAAGTTGATTGTAGTATATAGTACTAATGTGCATTAGCCATTATCAAAATAATCTTTTGAATGTGTTGTATTATCGTTATCAAATTTTGTTTACTTAATTAATCAAAATCATTACCTATTGTGAAATTTGATTTTGAGATCACATTGTTTACATAAATAGCCACAGAATATCAGCTCAGTATTATATAGTGTAATTAATTTATTATGTTATAAAAGCAAAGAAAAGAAATATAGAAAAAGAAACCAGAAATAATGTTTGCATTGTTCCATGATTATATTGGTTCAGAGAGGTATTCCAAAGGCACCATTTCCTTGAGGTTGTTGTTCTTATGCTTTAAAGGCAATGTTGGTTTAGTTTCTTTTAAATCTATCAACTACAATCCGCGTCAAAACACTTGACACTTTTTCCCCTCCCCCCTGTTTCAATGTTGTTCGTTTCTCGGCATGCCAAAAATGAGATACAAAGGAGAGCTGAAATTTAATTTCAACATTAAAAAGGGGTAGAAGGGGAATGTAAAAAGGTGTCAAGTACTTTTGTCGCGGATTGTAGTTAACATGTCAATGAAAAAATAAATATGTTCAAATAAAAGCATTCAGTTTCAATTTATCTATTTCCAGTATAAATTATGTACAATTTATAAATAGGAAAATACAATAATATAAAATACAAAAAATAATAACAATAATAATTATAAAGCTTTTGAACTGTCTAATGCCCAGACCTTATCAGTATGAACAGGTAGACTGCTTGATATTCAGGGCTGCTGAGAGGATTGGGGCCTGGGGGAAAACCAGAAATTTGTATCCGATGTCTGAAAATTCTGAACCGCAAAGAAAAAAAGGTCATGACCTATTAAATTTTCTGTTCAATTTTACACTTGTTTTCCCACTGCTATTGCTAAGCAAGGTTTTCACCAATTTTTTGGGCTCACTGTTTGAACACATTCCTTTTCTTCATTTTTATGGGCCCCGAGTTAAAAAATTAGCAGTTTTTCAGTTAACATGACATAATATTTACCATTGTGGAAACAATTATTTCACCTCTGATCTTTAAGTGACATTCAATTGACACAAAATTTACCATTTTTAATCAATGTCCAATCTTGTGTGAGCAGGGGCGCAGATCTATGTCTGCATTTGGGAGGCGAAAACTTGGGCAGTGGCAAAGCTAGATTTTTTTCGGGAGGGCAAAGGAAGTGCAAATTTCATAAATGTGGGAGTTTTGCCCAGCTTTCGGCAATGACCCTTTTTTCACATCTTTGCCAGTTGGTCAGGTTTGTAAAGAAAAACGTTTGAATTGGAGGTGGTCTTGATTTTTTTTTATTTTGCAACGTTTGAATTGGAGGTGGTCTTGATTTTTTTTAATTTTGCCCGAATAAGTGGAATAGCCCCCTTCCCCCCCTCCCAAAAAAAAAAAAAAATAAATAATAGATTAAGTATGCAAACCTAAAAAAAGCAAAGACATCAATTATTTTCTCCATACCATTTTCATTTGTAGCTATGCAACATTTTCTCTCAATATTCATCGAAGCTTCCCAAAAATAAAGGGAAGTTATACAAAATTTGGAGCAAATTTTACAAAATGTAGCAAATTCATGAACATGAAGGATATTTTACACAATTGAAAGAAATTTCCAGATGATTAATAGAAATTTCTCGAAAATTGAAGATAATTTCTTGCAAATGAAGGAAATTGCTCGAAAATTGAAGCAATTTTCCCGAAAATGAAGGAAAATGCGTGAAAATTGAAGCAAATGTTACACAAATTTCAGACAACTTCTCGAAAATTGAAGAAATTGTGCCAAAAATGCGGAAGAAGATGAAGCAAATTTCACAGAAATGGAAGAAATTTTACAACAATTGAAGGAGATTTCCTGAAAATTGAAGATTTCCGATAAAAAGAATCTTCAAAATCAATTTGTTAGACTTATTAATTCCTTTCAAGTGCCTATTTTTGCTCAAATTTATCATAATTGTTTTCCCCGAATAGGTATGCTTTGCTCTCCTGCCCCCACCTTGTACGCCTATGCACTCTCCCCATTCCCAGCGGCAGACTGGCCGAGCAAGCCTGGATCAGTGAGCCAATGGCCCTCAAAGGGAGGTTGAGGCCGGTCGTAGGCCATTAGAACTGGCCCAGCAGTCCCCGAAGGAAGTTTGAAGTCTGCTGTAGGCCATAAAACATAATCAAAATAAGTAACACAAATAACAATTATTGAGGGGAAATTGCAACGAACCCCTTTCACCCTTGATGCCCCGCCACTGGATGTATCTATGCAGCTCAAATGATAGAACATTTAATCATGAGAAAAATATTTCACATTCTTTATACTTTCAGATTTTGGGGTCCAGGGGCTTAGTCCGGGAAACTACACAATTTTAACTCTTTCTGTGTGAATACAAAACCCGCTGATTTTGGTTTGAAAATGGTTGCTTTCAACTTCATTTTCATCAATTCAAATATAAGGAGTCTATTCATATATATTTTTTTGGGGGGAGGGGTGGTAAAACGATACTCCTTGCCTCCCCCTCCCCCTCCCCCATGATCTGCACTTATGTGTGTGGTACACAACTGTACATCACCCTCAGTCACCCCACAAAGTACCAACCCAATAGCACTAGTAGCTGTTCCAGGACATGCTACACAAAATTGAAGTTTTTAAATGATCAAATCCATCTTCATAAGTAACATAATGGTTAAGAAAGTGCTCAAAAATCTTATTCCGTTAAGGAGATATTCAAGTTTAAAGCTCTGTCTTATCTGTGTAGAAATGACTAGTGTAGTAAGTCTACTATGTATTTTAAAGTAAATTTATTTAAATGTTTTAATCATTTTTCCTCAAACTTTTTTCAGGTGGTATATTATAAATACCTTTAGCCTATTCAGTTTTTCTACTTTTTGACATATCTCATGGTTTTTAAGCCACAAAATCTCAGATTAAAATATATACATAAATACTGAGGTATGTGAGGCTATGACATCACAACTAGTCTTGATTCCAGTGGTTTTTCACAAATGATACCAAATTTTAAACTTAAATATTACCTCAACGGATAACATCTTTTCAATGCTTTTTTCACCATTTTGTTTCTTTTGAAGTCCTCTTTCATGTAAGATAGACTTGCTTGACCCCTGAACTTATCCTTTAAATCAATTATTTGATCTCTGAGTATACCATTAAACCCGATCATGACTTTGTGGAGGATAGAAAAAGAAAGATACATCACCTGCCAAGTACCAACCCAGTAACAGAGCACAAAATTGAACATTTCTTCTGGTGAAGTACAGACTACTAACCAGCTAACAGGTTATTTTTAATAAATTATTTGACCTTTAAGGTGCATAGCCCATTATCACCCTCCACCATCCCCCTTAGTTGCAACTTGTACAGTGTGCTGTCTCTGGAAACTGCCTGTTGCGATAAAGTACTGTAATAACCCTGGTTTTGTCAGTTGGCAAGTTTTCATCAATTTGGATATTTAAACTATCCAAAATATCATTAAGTTTCTATAAAGATTGTGAATAAGTTTACTGGTACACATTTTTGACTTTTTTAGGGGGACGGGGATTAATATGCTTCTACTCCTCCCCCTCCATTTTCATTGAGTCAGCTAGGTAATCCCCAAAAAAATCTCCCCCTGTCCGCCGTTATAGGAGAAACCATTTTCATCAGTGGCGCATAATAAGGAAGGACATGATCTATGACTGTAGCGTAGGAACTGAGGGGGCTAATGCCAAGTACCATTTTGCTCCCCCCCCCTCCTCCACACACACACATACAAACAAACACAATAATGAAGGTCTAATGAATTGATTTTGAACAGTCAGATTTTCCGCTTTCGGAAAATTTCTTGCAACCTCATTGGTCTCCCGTCTCATTGGTCCCGTCTCAGGTCCCCCTCATTGAAACCTATGGTAAAAACAACAAAATTTGTCTCATTGGTCTTCTCTTTATTGTCTTCATTGGTCCCCCGTCTCATTGGTCCCCGTCTCATTGGTCCCCCTCATTGGTCCCTGTCTCATTGTTCCCCCCGTCTCATTGGTCCCCATCTCAATGAGACGGGGACCAATGAGATGTCCCGACCAATGAGACGGTTTTGTTTATGTTTATATCCCCAATGAGGGGTTACCAATGAGATGGGGGACCAATGAGACGGGGACCAATGAGACAGGGACCAATGAGATGAGGGGCCCAATGAGACGGAATTTTGTTTTATGTTTATATCAGAGGTTTGACCAATGAGGGGGTACCAATGAGATGAGGGGGGACCAATGGGAGAGGGGGATGGGGACCAATGAGATAACGGGGGACCAATGAGACGGGGACCAATGAGAGATGGGGGACCAATGAGACGGGGGACCAAATTGAGACGGGGACCAATGAGAGGATGAGATAGGGGACCAATGAGACGGGGGACCAATGAGGCGGGACCAATGAGACGGGGGAACCAATGAGACGGGGGACCAATGAGACGGGGGACCAATGAGAGGGAACCAATGAGAAGGGACCAATGAGACGGGGGACCAAAAGAGATGGGGGATTAATGAGACGGGGATCAATGAGAGGGGGACCAATGAAATGGGGGGGACCAATGAAACGGGGACCAATGAGAGACGGGAACCAATGAGAAGGGAACCAAATGAGACAGGGGACCAATGAGATGGGGGGAACAATGAGACGGGGGTGACCAATGAGACAGGGGACCAATGAGACGGGGGACCAATGAGAGCTAGGGGGACCAATGAGGAGATGGAATTTTGTTTTAACCAATGAGAGCTAGGGGACCAATGAGAGCTAGGGGGTTTCAATGAGCTAGGGGGACCAATGAGACAGGGGACCAATAAGACTGGAGACCAATGAGAGCTAGGGGGACCAATGAGAGCTAGGGGGACCAATGAGAGCTAGGGGGACCAATGAGAGCTAGGGGGACCAATGAGAGCTAGGGGACCAATGAGAGCTAGGGGACAAATGAGAGCGAGAGGGGACCAATGAGAGCTAGGGGACCAATGAGAGGGGGACCAATAAGACGGGGGACCAATAAGACGGGGGACTAAAGAGCGGACCCCCAGTCGAGAACAAATGACAAACAGACTGATTGTGTTTTTAAATGCAAAACTGTCAGAAGATATTTGATGGAAGAAAGAATTGGAGGCTGGGGCATAGGCGGGATTTGGGGGTCCAAGGGAGGACATACTCTCACTTTTGTTCCGAGTTTGTATCTTTTTGTAGGGTGATTTAAAAAAAAAGATTTATTTTAGCATTATCTTAGCACTTACAAAAATGTAAGATTAACGTCAAGTAACACTAATAAAATCATTTTTGGACAGCACAACGGACACCCACTCTATGGCCTACCATGGCCTACCTACTACTCCGAGTATGCATGCATTATCTGGCATTTTTTAATATCTCAACGTCCCAAACGGTATTTTGAATTTGACAATAAATCAGTTCATTTGTCCCAATTTTACACTGTTTGAGCCCGATAGATGTCAATGGAAAATGTAATATAGGCCCGTAGACATGTATATTCAATATAGGCCTAGGCCTACAAATTTAGAAAACTTAATCAGTTGATCAAAACAAAACTTTACACATATAGAGATATCTGGATATAGTAATGCATAGTAACCAAATACCATTAGAAAATCACGATAATAACATCGCTGTTACAATGGATTGTGTTAGGAGCCAAAATTTACATAACAATAACACCGTCTGGCATTGCACCTGATACCGCGCGTATAATTTGCAACAATAACACAATCTGGCATTGCATCTGATACCGCGCGTATGATTTGGAACATTAAAACATTCTGGCATTGCACCTGATACCGGGCGTATAATTTGGGATATTGAGAGGGTCAGATGGTGGGTAACAAAAAAAACTGACTTACGCAACGGCATTCGTTTCAACTTTCAAGTTCCACTTTCATTTTCCACTTAATTCAATTTAGGCCTATGCAGTGAACATTTGAAAGAAATCTGGAGGGAGGGGTGTGGGGTGGGAGGGGGTATGGGGTGGGAGGGGTGTGGGGTGGGAGGGGTGTGGTGTGGGAGGGGGTAAAGGAAGGGGCGTTGGGGTGGGACACGCAGAAAGGATATCATCTCCACACAGTTTATAAAGTCAGCGGCGTAGAGAGATATTTGAAATGGGGGTCAAATTTCATCTCAACTAACGTAGAAAACATACAGGTCTCTTATGTCCAAAAACTATTTGCAAAGGGAGAAGGAGGAGGGGGTGGTAAAATTATTGGGAAATGAAGAACATTTTACGGAAAAAAATTAATCCACAAAACTGAAGAAAATTTCACAAAAATTAAGCAAATTTCCCAAAAAGGAAGGAAATTTTCTGAATAAAGCAAATTTCCCAAAAACTGAAGAAAATTTCTTGATAATTTGTGCAGATTTTACTACAATGATGAAAATTGAAGGAAGTTTCCCAAAATAAAGAAAATTTCCCCCAAAATGAAGAAAAAATTGAAAAAGAAAATTTCCCTGAAAGTAACGAAATTTCCCGAAAATAAAGCAATTTTCCCCCAAACTGCCAAAGGAAGGAAATTAAGAAAACTTCCAGAAAAATGAAGAACATTTCCAGAAAATGAAGGAAATTCCCCAAAGTTAAAGCAAATTTCACGAATATGAAGGAAAATTTCCTTAAAATGAAGAACATTTTCCGACAATGAATTTATGGAGATTTCCCAAGTCTGTTTGTTACTCAATGTTGACTATTGAGTTGACGATCTTAATTTATTATTTATTATCTTAAAATATTTATTTCATAGGGATATTTTCATAGAGTCAAAAACTCACCACTGGGTGGGGGGAATTTAAAAGGAATGGGGAACCCCCATTTAGTAATCCCCTCCCCCCTCAACCACCACCACCACCAGTTAGAATGTTAAAAAAGGCTATGGCAGTGAATACAAATTGTATCACGATATAAAGGGTCTATGATCTGATGATCACCTGACAGCATGCGACGAAATAGTATATGCAGTACTGCTGTCGAGGGAGTCAAAGCGGGGGGAGGGGGCATTGATGGGCCCGGGGTCCTACGCGACCCGGATCATAAGGGCCCGTAATTAAGAAAAGGAATGATCCATAGCCTTCTTCAATAAATTTGGAGTGGGATGATATATCATCTCCACACAATTGATAAAGTCCCGGAGGGTGGGGAGAGAGCCAAATTCTATTTTCATCTCAACAAACCTAGAAAATAATCAAAAAAGTCCAAAAACTATTTGTAAAGGGGGTGTGCGGTAGTTAAATTAATAAAAATTGAAGGAAGTTTCATGAAAATGAAGCAAACTCACAGAAATTGGAGGACAATTTCACGAAAATGATAGAAATTTTAAGAAAATTTCCCAAAAATGAAGGAAATTTCCTGAAATTGAAGGAACTTTTCCGAAAAGTTAAGATTTCCCCAAGTCTGTTACTCAATGTTGACTATTAAAGTGATTATCTTAATTTATTATTATTATCTTAATATATTCGTTTCATAGGGATATTTTTTTAAGGTATAAAAACTCACCGGTGGGAGGGGGAAACCAAAAGGAATGGGGCATTTTACTCCAGTTATATGTTAAAAAAAGAAGCTATGGGATGATCGTTCAAACAGGGGACCCCGAAAATTAGCGAAAACCTACAATGACGAAAAACCTATGCTTGACAATTATGGCAAAAAAACCCATGTTTGACAATGGCGGAACATTGGAAATGGAATAGAAATAGGTGATAACATTCTTTTTTATAATTTTCCGACATGAGGCCCGGATTTTCAGTTTGTCTGGGCCTCGCGATTCTCTCAGCGGCCCTGCTGGTATTATGTACATAATTATAATCAGGGATGGAGACTGAAAGAGGAAGGACTATTCAGATTTCCTGGACCAATGCATTGCGTCGAAAGTATTTGCAAAATACGGAAGTAACATCGCTAGGGGAGGGGTGGCAGCAGTGATGGCGGGAGAAAAGGAGGAACCCCCCACCCCTCCTTGTTTGAGTAAGTTAGCGGACGGAGCAGGAGGTGTCCTTTTGAAAGTTACAAGGAACAAATTGTTCATTGTTTGGAAATACCCTGGCGCAGGCATAGCACTTCACTGGAACCAGAGGTAGCAGAACCGGGGGACATTGTATGTACTCCCCCCACCCCTCCCCTTTCCCCCACCTCCCCATCCCCCCACACACACATCCACTGTTCTCATAAGTTACAATGGGCCAAACAACACTCTGCCAACCTTTATTTCTCCCGTTTATAATTTTGTAGCATCTCGTAAAATAAGTCCTGCCCATATAGGGCTGTAATAATCCCAAATGTCATAAGTGGCGCATCTTTGAAATGGGTCGACAATGTATACCCAGCCCCTTATCATAACCTGACATGCCCTCCTCCACCTTTTTGAAAAGTAAGCAAGTGCCTGTTTACAGAGATCAAACTTGAGTGTTCTTCTAAATATTTAAGACAAGTCCCCATATGACATGACAAGTATTATCAGATGGGTCTATATGCTTTTGTTGACCAGTTGACAGTTTGAAGAAAATAGCACAAACAGTTGATATGGAGACCAAATCTCAACGGTGCCAGCCCACTGGTTCGAAGGCCCAGTAGTCTGAAGGCTTATTAGTCCAAAAAAAAGGACCAGTAGTCCAAAGGTCCGATAGTCCGAAGATTCTCGAAGGCCCAATAGTCTGAAGACCCAATATAGTCCGAAGGTTCAATAGTTCAAAGGCTAATCGTAACCCTAACCTTCGGACTATCGGGCCTTCCTTTCGGACTATTGAACCTTCGGACTAGTGGGCTTTTATTTCGGATTATTTGACCCTTCGGACTAATGGGGGCCTGGGCGGACACCATTTCAACAGTGGGGCAATTACCCTATGTTACTTTCCTGACATATCAAATGGGTTTGTAAGCAACAAAATAGCAGAGAAAAAATATGGTAGAATACATACTTTGAGGAATCTGGTGATGTGACGTCATAAACTAGTCTGATTTCAGTCTATGATACCTAACTTTAGACTTTGATACATCCTTATAATGGACTAAGATGTTTGATCTGATGCTTTCTTCATCATTTTGTTTATTTTGAAGACCTCTTTCAGATAAGATGAACACCTGACTCTTTCAGTGCAGTGGCGTATAGGAACCAAGTTGGTAGGGGGTGCGAGAGGCAGTGGGTCAAGGCCCTGACTTTGAGCATTTAAAAGTATTTTGACTAATTTAGGCCTAAGTGTATTTTGACTATAATTAAAAGCTACAGTGAACGGTCTAATAAAAACTAATAGATGTACGTACGGAGTATACCCTCGCAGGAATTTAACATTTTACTGGAACCACGCAGAGGTAGCGGAACCGGGGGACGCTGTGGGTATATACGTGCCCCCACCCCACCCCCATACTCACACACTTTTCTCAAACGTTACATTGGTCCAAACACGCCTGTTTTGGCAGTTTTGACTTTTGAAAAATTGAAAAAGCAAGAAATTTATATTTTCCAACCTCCAGATTTTTATCAGTCTGTCAATTTATTTTCCCCTGCTTATAACTTTGTAAAAACTCTTCAAAGTTCTTGTTATGTGCGGGTCACCCCAATTTAATTAGTGGCACATCTTTAAAATGGGACACAGGGGAAACTTATACGATGTGTACCCATCCCTTTTCATAACTCACGTGTCCTCCACCTTCTACAGTTCTTTACAAAGTTTAAAAAAAGTGCCCGTTTACAAAGCTAAAATTTGAGTGTTCTTTCAAATATTTAAGACAAGCACCAGAGGCGGCGAAAGATGTTTGAATCGGAGGGGGAAGAGCGGAGGGGGGGGGGGGGCACATGATCTGAAGGGCACTTTCCAACTGTGGTATTTTGAGAGCATAACACAGCAGTATCCTCTAATCTTTACAAAGAAGATGGAAGAGGGCCGTCAGTCCACGTCATGGCAATGGGCCAGGTTCAAATAGTAAGTTTTGCCATTTAAAAAATTCTAAGCTAATGAAATTTGAGGTGGCTCAAAAAAAAAAAACAGTGGCACAAAAGGTTGTTATGTGTAAGCTACCCACATTTCAGTAATAGGGCGTGCATCTTTAATTTGTCTGAAGAAAAACAAAACATTGTGGGCCCTTGACATTGACTCCCTAAAGGCTGAACTGCTGAATGTAAATTTGGACTTTGCAGACTTGATTTTGAATCACGTCAGATATGTTGTGATATATTTATCGAGTTCAATAGATTTTATGCAATGAAGAAACAATGAAAAGGCTCCTCAACCATTTTAAGGACCCCTTATCAGCTTATTTGCTTTTCACAATGTCTGGGACATTAGATATTCCGAATCATGTATTAGTACAATTGACTAATCTTGATGTAAATATTTCTGATTTCGAGACTTATGATCAAATTCTTGTAGATCTTAGTATATATTTTCTTATTTTCCCATATTTTGGTCCTAATTTACTTTGATTTAAAATTCACAATTTTTGTTGCTGCAAATTGATGAAGAAATTAAAGGAAAAAAGTGCACCAATAATTTTCTGACTGATTAAAAGTTTTAAAATTTATAGTGAAGTTGGAGGCACATTATTTCCCCTTAAAGTTAAAATGCTGTCGCCACACCGTAACGTGCTCTAAAAATATGTCATTTGAAAAAAGACCCTTAACTCCCTAACACCTCTACCTCCTTCGCCTTATTAGAAATCTAAAATGAAAGAATTGGCCTCACTAGATTTTCACTTACTTGAAAATTCAAACAACTCCAGGTGACAAATAGAACAATTGCAACTGGTAAATTAAGTTTTCATCAAAAGTTGCTGCTAATGGGAAAATCTCCTCAATTAATATTCTGGATTTTGTTTTAATTGCTGGGAATTTTTTTACATATTTTTGGAAAATTTTCTTTATTTTTGAAAAAAATTCTTCAATTTCAGAAAATGTTGTCGAACTTGTGGGAAATTTTAGGTACTTTTCAGGAAAATTAGGGAAATTTTGCCGAATTTCTAAGAAAGTTTGACCGATTTTCAGGAAATTTCAGGAAATTATTTATTATTTTATTATATTTTTCAATTTTATGTTAATAATTTCCCAATTTCACCTCCCAACCAGGAAGAGAGCATGCAACCGGATTGAAATCCCCCTGCCCCCCTACCCCTCCCAATCCCACCACCCCAGATCCTACGCCTCTAGGGACATTTATAAGATTTGGATGACTCTTGTCAGGAATAGACAAGAAGTTTAGCAATATATTTTTCTTTCGAAAAGTTGGCTGAAATGCATAACATTTTCAAACTGTTGTCCCTCTCCTTCCTTCTACTATGATCTCAACGGTACTGATAAATGTCATGTTTTGTTGGCGAATCTTCAGCTAAACTAAACAACGCCCTCATCCCCAAGTCAGCTGTGGCATGTCAGGTGCACAGCTGGTACATAAACGCATGTGTTAACGTAAAACTAATGTGACTGCATGTACTGTAGTCAGGCTGTACAATCGCGAAATACGTACACACAGCACGAGCGCGAGCCGTACCCGTATGATTAACAACGCACGCCCGGCTGAACTTGGACTTCCTGGAAACTTTACCACCATTATTTAGTAATTTGTAAAGCATGACATCTCGTGAAACTATTTGACATTAATGTGAAACAGAGTCTCCTTGCCGGAGAAGTGTAATTTTAAACTTATAATAATAGTTGTCATTGACTGACTGAACTGTTTGAACACTTCAGGTGAAGCAAAAACGTTAAACCCAGATCAGAAACTGTATGTAGGTCTACAGTCAGCACAGTAATTTACCAAGTTGGACCGTTGAGTACTGTGACAGTCAGCACAGTAATTTACCAAGTTGGACCGTTGAGTACTGTGACTAGTGTGACGGCTTAATGTTCTAAACTGTCTTGTGGTGCTGGATTACAACTTGGGTAAGTTTATGAACTTTTTAAACCAGTTATTTGATAACATTGTCTGGCAATAGTAATTTATTAGTAGAGACTAAGAAGGAACTTAAGCTTAAACTTATATTATTTAAAGGAGTAACTGTAATTGCAAAATCCAACAAACTTTTGAAGCCCCCGTAATAAAATTTGAAAGCAAGGTCCCGACTCCTCTGCCTAATCCTAACATGTTTTGTTAGTGTCTTATTATTATTTAATATTCTTCTGACAGCTTGTAACTTTGAGAGGCTCAGTTGAACTTACAGTTGCACTGTGACTGGAGGTTAATTTAGAGATATCCCCTCTTGTTGGAGGCTCAGTTGCAGTTGAACTTGCAGTGATGGGAGGTTAATTTAAAGACATCCATTATTGGAGACTCAGTTGCAGTCACAGTGACAATTTTTTAATTTTAAAATGACACATGAAATGACACATGAAGAAATACAATATTAGGGTTGTCTTATCCACTGTCTGAGATAGTGTTTAAACAATTTGTTGGGTTCTGCAATTTAAGCCCTTAAGAATACCCCACATACCAGTAGGCTTAGGACTACTGGCAGGTTGCTTCTGCTCCTCCAAAGATTTAAGTCAAAAATCTTGAAATTCTTGCAAATTAAGTCACACTTTTTAGTTAATTACCACAAGGACATTGTCATTTTACATACTGTAATAATAATTTGTGAATTAACATTGTCTTTTATAAACTACTGGCAGTTTGCTTCTGCTCCTCCAAAGATTTAAGTCAAAAATCTTGAAATTCTTGCAAATTAAGTCACACTTTTTAGTTAATTAACACAAGGACATTGTCATTTTACATACTGTAATAATAATTTGTGAATTAACATTGTCTTTTTTATTCATATTATTGTTATGATCATTCATGTAAAAGTAACTGGTGTCAAAAGTTAGTGTTAGAATGTTGGTGTCATCTTCACTTTTTCAACAGTTCTTAATGTACATCATACATGTAGCATATTTCAAAGACATTGTTTACTAATTTTTGTTAATTTGATTTTTACTCTTTTCCTGACTTATTCAATGGTTTAAGAAAGATAAGAACAAGTTACATAAAATGTCTGAAGATTTCTGGAGAGTCTGAAAATGTGCCATCACTGGAGTCTGATATCAGTTGTGTGTACATAAATGAGTGGCAAGTTCATTGAACTTGATCATATCCTCAATGGAACAAGATTTTGGATTTCTTTTTCTGCCATGTAACATAACATGGCGTGATGTGATGTGACACAAAAGGCTAAGAAGAATTAGTCAGCCTATACAAAGCCCATACTAACACCACCACCACCACCACAAAGGAAAAATAAACCAAATCAAACTGCCCCTGGAGTAAAGAACTTATCAATGTAGACTTTAAAATTGTGAACACTGAACAGAATTTGACTTAACCACCCACTCAGGCAAACTATTCCACCTATTATACCCTTTTGTGAAAGCTAAAACACTGAATATCAATCCATGATAACTCTTTGGTCAACTTCAAACTGTTACCATGTGTCACATAAGGATTATCAAAACATGCAAGAAATTACAGGAAGTCAAAGGATCACTACCAAATGGGAGTTAAAAAAATTGAATCATATTGCCACATAGCCTACTCTTTAAAATCCTCTTTGATAGTGTACAAGATGAATTTGACCACAGAACTTATTCTTTAAGCTGTACAATACAATCTGCATACAGTCACTGTCTCATAAGGTTTCTCTTCAGTTCATTTAGTACTGTAGTTTGAAGAATGGTTAAGATTGTATCTTTAACTCGGTTTCCTTGCTTTTCGGTTTCAGAGGTGTGGCCAGCCCCTCCCTGCCCCCATTTGGCCCTCCTTGCCCCCATTTTGGTCCTCCCTGCCCCTCATGAAAAAGTGTTCAGAGAAAAAATGTATTTACAAATTTTAATAATTAACCTCATAATGAAATATATCTTACATGTATACAGAACACAGAATGATAGCATAGTAAGAGGTTTTCCTGTTTGGCTTATAAATGGTCCTTATTAGGCAGAATATAGTTTTATTCTGAGGTATGATTATAGCTAATTATCCCAGAGCTTCACCAGGGGCCCTTTCAACCCACACCAGAAAGGCCCAGCGCTTCATGCGCATTTGGTGCACATTTGTGTGCTACTCAACAAATCTAGCACCCTGCCCCTTTTGAAATCATGCTAGGGGTTTGCAACTTGTTTGAACCAAACTTGTACTGTATATGGTTGGATTATTGTCATTCTTGAAAGTTTATGAAAACTTGTTGTACAATACATATACACATATGATTATCATTCAAGTTTCTAAAACACTGAGAAGTGCAGTTCCTGAACACGGAAGAGTTTTTCTGCCAAAAAGAAACAAATATATTTCAATTATTCACAAGTGGAGTTTACATTTAGAAGTTTTTCACAAGAAAGTCAAATGTGTAATTGTGTATTTATCATGAAGGAAGCTTTTTCTAAAATTATACACAATATTTTCTTAAATATTTAGTGGTTAGCAGGGACCTCCCTGGTGTTAGAAATCACAGGAAGTTTAAAAAAAAAAATTAGTCAATTGAATATATTTATTTTGAATTGCTCTGAATCATTTTAAAGTGTATTTTTTAAAACTATTTTAAAGCTGCACTGACCTATTTTTGGAGATCCAGTACTGTAATGTAGCCTGGGGATAAAATTTTGGCAAAACAATTTTTTAGAACAAACTAGTTGCCCATCAAGTGATTTATTATCAGTTTAAATGATATCATGTACAGTAGAATGATTTCATGCCATGCAATTCTCCTTGTATGTAAAATGTACGGATCTCAATAAAAATTTCCTCATGCACATTTCTTTTTTCCAGTTACAGTAGTGACTTACATGTACTACAGGGAAGCTGCTAACTGTGCAGAATGTTTTTAATTACATGTACAGTACCACATTTGAATGACAGTACACCCTGACTGAAAGGTTATTGCAGACATAAATGTGTTTATTGAAGGTTGTTAAGTAAATCACTTCAATTACTTTTAGTCCATACTGTACTTCTGTTCAGAATCAAAATAAGATGTGAGAGCTCATCCAAAGCTGGACCTTTTATTTTGACAGATGGTTTTATTGGGATTGAATCCAGTGTTAGGGATGAAAGTCATGATTGTGCTGAAGCCAGACAATCTAAATCGTAAAACAAATTTCCGGAGATGCATTTTTGCCTTTAAACGTCAATTCCTATAGGCCAAATACATTATATCAATCTCAGTAAGATTTAGAATTGGGAAACATTGTGTATTACATATTTCCTTCTAAACTGAAACACAATTTGTTGTCAATTTTTTTTTTTGTATTTGGAGATTGTTTTGCTTGCAAGTCAGGTGAAACACTTATGTGAACCAGGAACCAATTGAGATGGACTTCAGAGGGGACTTAGATTTATCAAACAATTTTTATTTTTGTTCTTGTTCAAACAAACCAACCTTTCTATTTGTTTGTACAGTTTTGATAAACAGGTTGTGGTTAGATGTGGCATACCGCAAAAGGAAATGACCATTTGTCATGATTATTTCCTACACCTGGACAGATTGAATGAAGACAGAAGGATTATTCCATAGAAGAGATTTAGAGATCTTACTGCACAAAAAGGAAACTGAATGTCAACGGGCATTTGTAAAACATGGACATTCCCAAACTGAGCCAATTATTGTAAAAACAACATTCGATGAAGAGCAAAACATTATTTAATGAAAGAAAATGGAATAATTATATCCAGGACAGGGTCTTAAAGTGAGTGCATGTTCCTGGACCTTATGCTGTGAAAATCTATAGAATCTTTGGCAGTATCTGAGTATGAGCATGTAAAGTTCCAATTTATGCTCGTTAAAAAATAGACCTAAAAAGCATTCAAAACATCTCTTCACTAAGGGAGGAAAAGGTACGACTTTCCAAGGCACTCAGGGCTACCGAGAGGATCACAAGGCCCAGGGGAATTTACTTTCTTAATTTTTATGGGCCCTTATGAATCGGAAGCCCTAGGTCTCGGGGGAAAATGCCTCTTTGACTCCATATTATTCATCACAAATTTGCAAAACTATTTTTGAATTGATGCCTGGAATTCAAATTAAAAACGTTGTCAAATGGTCAGATTTTGACCGATTTTGATTACATTTTTAGTGACTCGTGTTGTTTATAATAGATTTAAAGCAATGGGGCTAGTATTGTATTTACACATCTATATAGCCTGTAATGTGAGGATTTTTTATTTAGATATTGTTGAAGAATACATTAATCGTTAGCCGATTGTTGATGTTATATACAGTACCTCCATTAGTCCAGCAGCAGTGGCGCCACAGGGAGGACTGGATTAGGAAGGGAGGGAGGACTGGATTAGGAAGGGAGGGGAGGACTGGATTAGGAAGGGAGGGGAGGACTGGATTAGGAAGGAAGGGGAGGACTGGATTAGGAAGGGAGGAGAGGACTGGATTAGGAAGGGAGGGGAGGACTGGATTAGGAAGAGAGGGGAGAACTATTAGGAAGGGAGGGGAGGACTGGATTAGGAACAGAGGAGAGGACTAGATTAGGAAGGGAGGGGAAGACTGGATTAGGAATGGAGGGGAGGACTGGATTAGGAAGGGAGGGGAGGACTGGATTAGGAAGGGAGGGGAAGACTGGATTAGGAATGGAGGGAGGACTGGATTAGGAAGGGAGGGAGGACTGGATTAGGAAGGAAGGGGGAGGACTGGATTAGGAAGGGAGGAGAGGACTGGATTAGGAAGGGAGGGGAGGACTGGATTAGGAAGAGAGGGGAGAACTATAAGGAAGGGAGGGAGGACTGGATTAGGAAGGGAGGAGAGGACTAGATTAGGAAGGGAGGGGAAGACTGGATTAGGAATGGAGGGGAGGACTGGATTAGGAAGGGAGGGGAGGACTAGATTAGGAAGAGAGGGAGGACTGGATTAGGAAGGGAGGGGAGGACTGTATTAAGAAGAGAGGGGAGTACTGTATTAGGAAGGGAGGGGAGGACTGTATTAGGAAGGGAGGGGAGGACTGATTAGGAAGGGATTAGAGGACTGGATTAGGAAGGGGAGGGAGGACTGTATTAGGAAGGGAGGGGAGGACTGGATTAGGAAGGGGGGGAGGACTGGATTAGGAAGGGAGGGGAGGACTGGATTAGGAAGGGAGGGGAGGACTGGAATTAGGGGAGGAATTAGGAAAGGAGGTGAGAACTATTAGGAAGGGAGGGAGGACTGGATTAGGAAGGGATTAGAGGACTGGATTAGGAAGGGAGGGGAGGACTGGATTAGGAAGGGAGGGGAGGACTATTAGGAAGGGAGATAAGGACTATTAGGAAGAGAGATAAGGACTATTAGGAAGGGAGGGAAGGACTATTAGAAAGGGAGGGGAGGACTGGATTAGGAAGGGAGGAGAGGACTAGATTAGGAAGGGAGGGGAAGACTGGATTAGGAATGGAGGGGAGGACTGGATTAGGAAGGGAGGGGAGGACTGGATTAAGAAGGAAGGGGAGGACTGAATTATGAAGGATTAGAGGACTGGATTAGAAAGGGAGGGGAGGATTTTGATTTTTGGTTGTCAACTTCGTCAACCTTTCACAAATATTTCTTTAAAATGTGCGTATTGAAATTGTGAACTTCGGACCAGCAGTAACCAGGTAACTCGGAAGCTTTTAAGATCTGTATTTAAAATTCAAATTGGTTCTATTCAGAGTTTAACCCTTACTATATTATCTCCGATTTTGGTGCCCCATCTTTGACCTCGCCTCCCAAGCGCCTTTTAAAAAAAGTGCTGGTAGAGTAAGGTTAAGCAACCCTCGACAAGTGTGGCAACTTAAAAATATATGCAGCATGGTGCCGGTGGGTGGCCGACTGAAGCCTGCCTGACTCTGCTGCTCGGAAGACACAGGACCCTTCAATATTCAGCCTGTGCTCTTACTCTACCAGCACTTTTTTGAAAACGGGCTCCAGAGGCGGGGTCAAAGATGAGGTACCCAAAACGGCAATAATATAGTAAGGGTAAGGAAAAGAAACATAAAAGAAATAGATAGGCTCCAGATATTCAGTTAAAATCTTATTTATATGAAGTATTTATGAAATTATGTTTCACAAGTTTTTGCTATAATGTGCAGTTTACAAGTGAAAATGACATTTCACGATCTGTTGATCAGATTAATTTTGATATCATGAAAAAATGGATTATCACGATAATTGACATACATGTTTCGTGACAGTCCTAGCATCAACTAATATCAACTTCACCAATTTCAGAACTTCATTAGAGTGCTACTGTATTTTGAAATCAAAAAATATATTTTGCAAAGCCTGGACATGATTTTTGCCTCTCAAACATTAAATTCTGCTATTAATTTGCTCAACATTTATGCAAATCTTCAGAAGCAGAGGAATTGTTATTGTAGTATTTTTCCTGTTGTTTTTGTGTGTGTGTTATCAATGCAGATATTGTCGTTTGGTTTGTTTGACAAGAGGCTAAAGCCATTGAATTATTTTGATATCTTGTTGGGTCTGAAAAGCATCCGCTTATTATCTGTATTGCTTCCTTTCAGTTGCCTAGAATTTGGTAATTGTGGATGACTGCATGAGCTTCATGTATAGCGAAGATATCACTTTTTGTATCATAAGTAACTTACAGTTACAGTGATGTGCCTGAAATTACATGTGTAGTCAATTCTTTCTACCCACCATGCACCCCCTCCCACCCCTTTCCCCTATCCTGCTTTTAGATCAAGAACTCAGTATGGAACTGCTGCATTTCCATTTGACATCAGATTTGGCATGTGACGCCTGCCATTTGCATGTATAATACCCCTTGTACGATTAATGTACTTTATATTGCAGATCCAAATCGCAGCAATGGAAATTTTTATGTCCCAAAAATTGACAAAAAAGCCTTGAATGTGTATAGTATTAGAATGGTGACTGAGAACAGTAGGTTTTCTTTCATAAATAAATGTAAGTGATTCTTTTTCACTGTTGGTTATGGTATGGTTATGGTATACACTTTAGTTTCATAAGTATAATCCATAGTTTTCAGACCTTTTTGTGATAATATCCACTTTTCAAAATGGGACTCAGTATTTAGGTACAGTAAGGTATATTTCTTTCAATCATAAAAATGTTAATATAAGATAATAAACCTGTCATTGTCATAATTATCTTGTTGATAGCGCAGTACACTACACACTAATGTACATGGTTGGTAGTCACAGTACTGCTGTTACAATTTTGACAAAATGTTTCCTATCTACACGACCTCTCACTGAGCAAACTTCACAGAACAATTTCCCGTACAAGAACACTCCCTTCCACCGCCATAAAATATTTCATATACAGAAAAATAAACTTATCATGTAAGCTTGGCTTTCCAAAGCAAAAGTTGTGAACAAATATAATCTGCAGTCTACCTTGCTTGCGCTATTACCCATAGGCTACACACAGTATGGTGTGTATGGTTGGTATGTGAGGAATGCAGCATTGCTTGTTCTATTGACAGGCTTGAGAGGCAGTCAGGGGTCTGACCTGGTAAAAGGACAAATTTGGAGATCACCTTACTCATTACTGAAGGATGTAAATAAAAGAAATATATTCATCTGACTGTTTGCCCTTTAGTTGTCATTCCTGCAGTATGTTGTTCACTAGTTATACCATGGATTATTCAGTTTATAGCTCCATGGTTTCTGTTTAATCAGAGATGTGGTATTTAGATACAGCATCCTTGGTTATACAAATTTTATGAAGCTGTTTGCATTGTTATGACCCGTGCATTAATACCATTAATGCATGACAATGATTATTTGATTTATTCCATTTTCAATTTTTTGAAAAATTTAATTATTAAATTATTATTATAAAAATTTATAAATAATCCTATAAAATATATGTAACTTTTTCTGTTTTTTTTTATTCTTTTCAGTTGTTTTCTACACATTTTAAACATTCTAACACCAAAATTGTATTAAAAGATTATAATGTTTTGACATCGTGTTTATATGCATATATGAACGGTTCAAAGAACTTTGCACTGGCAAATGACCCTCCCAAAGTCCAGCCATTCTACTCGGGCCTTTGACCCTTGCATTAAATATACATATAAACTTTTGCCTCAACATGGATCTTTGATTCAATCATGGAGGTATGAATGTACTAAGAAGGTGTGCACCTGTATTGTTATCCATTGATAACAAGTGCTGCTACTGCATGTGAAGTCTTTTATCCTCTTTTAATGTCCAGCATTTATTAATGTATTGCTTTTCATACTCCTACATGTACTGTACTGTATGCACTAAACTTTGCGACTATATAATGAAAGAAGTAGTATGAAACTGAAGTTATTGGTACTAATTAACAGGCCGTAACTTACAATCGTATTCAAGAAAACAGGTGAAAGGAGTGCACTTTTCTTTCAGTGAATCTTAGGTTGTCAGCTATTCATTTGCTTTGTCTCCTACAAGTCTTTTCATTGATTAGGCATTTATATACATGAACTGTCAAGTTACAAATATACTTTTCAGTCCTCTTGATCCTATCAGATCCTCAGGATCCTTAGAGCTGATGGCAAAAGGGGTAGAAAAAGGGGTAGGGAAAGGGGCAAAAGGGGTAGAGACAGGGGCAGAAAGAGTGTAGTGGCAGCCAACCAGTACATCTTCAAGCAGCATGCATTACTGAGCTGCATGTGTAGAAAGTTCTGTCCAGTGACTGATGTCTACTTATTTTCAGTACCTTTTATCAGGTTTTTGAACTACCCTGTAGTTATAGTAATATAATCTGGCAATTGTTTTAGTATGGTTTATCGCATTCTATGCAGTGACGTTAATTACATGTAAAAAGTAATCTACCCCGTTTGCCATCAACTTTATCCTCATGGATTGTTTTATTGTACTCCCCTGTACCTCCTCTAGCCACGTGACCAAAATAGCCATGTTTTTTCTACGGTGCATGCTTGCTACTTAAATCAGTTTTTTTAGGGTTATAATGTCTCGACAGATCTAAATTGAAGAATGTACATACTATAGTTTATTGCTGTAACTACTTTAGTAGTTAAACACTGTTTTGAGCCCCACTGGGATTGACCTATGCTTATATTGAACTCCTTCCATATTTTGATCAGCTATTGGTTACAATCAGACAATAGAGTATGTGCACCGACGACGTCATCTGCGCACTGTGCAGGAAATCATCCAATCACTGGTCAAGGAATAGTGAAGAAGCACAGCAAAATATGCTCTTGGTTTGCCGCCACGTGTTGGCATGTTTTATAACAAAAATGTACATTGCTTAAATGAAAAACATTCATTTCTTGTTATTTTGCTTTTAAAAAATGCTTTATGCAAAAAATGCTTATTTTGCTTTAAAAAAATGACTATTTTTGCATTTTCTATTTTGTTTTAGAATACTGAAAGTGTCTGTCTGTTTTTCACATTGTCAATAAGCATACTGTACTTCGTATACATTACGCTACATCAAAACTTACAGTACTCCTGAAACTCAAGAGGTACTCGGCTATACTCTATTAGAAACACTGTTCCACCCATTAATTCAAGGTAGCTAAGCTAAATCCATCCTAGCCATTAGGCTCATAGGGCCGGTGCTTATCCCTAGTTTTCATGGCACAGGTGGATGAGATTACATGTCTCTTCCTGGACGGGACACCAGTCCATTGCAGATTAACTCCCCAGGTACTCATTTTACAGCTGAGTGGAATGAAGCAAGTAGAGTAAAGTGTCTTGCTCAAGGACACAATGTAGCTCTCACAATGGGAATCAAACCTGGTACCTTTTGAATACCAGCATGACTCCTAAAGCAATATTCCCATAGATTTTCATTTTTTCATATATGATAGAAAACAATTTTAGAAACAAAGGGGTGAAAAAACTATGTTAATATTTTATTCCATTTAGAAGTTACAAAGTTATAAAGTATTTTAGAATTTGGATGAAAGTGACTGATTGGCAACATCTGTGATGTCATACAGACAATTTCAACAAAACGGTTTTTGTATTTCCTTAAAAATGATATGGAATTTTTTCTCATTGAAAATGTGATGTACATTAAAAAAAAAAAAAAAAAAAAAAAAAAAGCTTGTAAATTATATATTCCACCTTCCACCTTATCTCTAAATTATATTTGATAATGTAAGAAAAATTTGATTAAATTTATAAGAAATACATTTATAAGAAATACTGTGCTGAAATTGTCTTGATGACATCACCAAGCTGAAGGACATACTTTTTAAGGTGTTTTAAAGAAAGAAACAAAATGATACTCTTTAAATTGATACAACTTCAAAATGAATAAGATATTAACATGGTTTTTTTCACCACTTTGTTTCTACAAATTATCTCTATCATATTGAAATAAAATGAAAATCCATGGAAATATTCCTTTAGTCGCTGAGCCACTGCACCTCGTATTCATTCAAGGTAGCAATCAGATAATTAGTCAAGAAGAAAGCATTTAATTGTGACCAAATCTTGACACATCTGATTGTAAGAATGTGTTTCTTTAAAATGTGTGTCACAGCTCAAATCCGAAGTTTATTTTAAGAATCAAACCAAATCTGTATATCTGGCTTTAAGTTTATTTCAAGTTGTGTGCAAGTTTGCTAACTGTAATACCCATTTCTTTCTTTGGTC
Organism: Chiridota heheva; assembly: GCA_020152595.1. NCBI lineage: Eukaryota > Metazoa > Echinodermata > Holothuroidea > Apodida > Chiridotidae > Chiridota > Chiridota heheva. The sequence goes on from JAIGNY010004484.1 coordinate 508,394, forward strand.
TCAGAATAAAGGAGTACTGCTGTGCATAAGCTTACTTATGACTAAGAATGCTGTAATACAGAAGCCTGATTGGGACTTAACAAAGCTCTCAGACAGTTATATTTACACTTGTAGAGCTGCTTTTTTTCAGGCTCATTCAGCTGTACATACAGTTGAAAGTCTTTTTATTCATGCTAAAAAGACACTTTTTGAAAAAAAATCTTCTACAGTGTGAGTTGACAATATTTAGACTACCGTTTTTTGGGTGGCATTGGATTGAAAACTTCATGTAGCCAGGGAGCTGCCATTTAGAGTACTAGACTCGTAAATATTTGTGGGTAACCAAGTAAAAAAACATGGAGAGAGCACCTGGTTTTTGTTTGCTCATATCCCCATAAGCTACCACAGACATTCAATGATTCAAAGGTCAGTTACACAGCTACTCCCTGAACAGTTACACATTTAACTTACAGTACTGTAAAAGTAACATAAATTAAATTAATGTCTCTGTTGTGAAGAGTTACATGTAAAAAACATCTACATTATTACTCATCTTCCTTTCGTTGCACTGGTGAACAATGCACCAAAACGTCTTAAAAGTTGAGGACCAGGGGCCCACCTAAAGGCTCCGGTGAGGTCCAGGGGAAAAGCCTTGGTGGGGACCCAGGTGGCAAAGCCCCTTTAAGCTCTGCAGTTTTAGTGGATTTTGGGCTTAAAGATAGGCCTAAATTTAACTGAGGTTTGCATATTGCAACTCTTATAAATTCAATCATGAGTTAAAGATGCCAACCCAACAGGGCCAAAACTCCCTGACAGGATTTCAAATTGGTTTGGATGTAAAATTGATAAATTATGAAAATCATATTGAAAAAATTGAAGGAAAATTTGGTAAAATTTTGGGAATTTAGGTAAAATATTGGAACATTTCTAAAAATTGAAGAAAATTGGCCAATTTTCCTGGAAATTGCAAAGAATTAGCCCGAGAATTGGCTAAAAATTTCTTAAAAAATGAGCAAGGTTTAATTAAGATCTCCAATTACTATACAAAGTTTCCCCAAAAAAGAAAATGTTTCCTTTTCCTGGGCCGAACTTTATGACTGTACGCATGCAAAAAAACATAGCAAGAGATCCTACACGCACAAGAAAACAAAGTAGGTGGTTTAAAAAACAAATTAAATCAACATGCACAAACTTACTCGGATTTTCAAACATTAATTTCAGTTCTACTGGCAGAAACAAGTAGGCCCCTATGGCAGAAAGTTTACAATCAATGCCTGTCGCAGCTCCGGCCCGTATATATACACATACTGTATGTATATCTTTACTGTATGTATATCTTTACTGTATGTATATCTTTACTGTATGTAGTACATACTGGTCCGATATCAGCGGCAGCTCAGTGAATTTGTTTCTGGAATAGTATGGAAAGTACAGTATTCTATGCATAAGGTGAGCTCTGAAGCTCCGCCCACTTAAAGAAATAAGATAGCGATAGAGATAGCGAGTCTAAAACTTTCCATTTCCGTTCAGCAAAGACATTACTCAAAAGGATATATCATTCCCACCAATATTGACACTAACACATTTTTGCAAGCTATGTTAGCCAATCAGATTTATCTGTGTAGCTGGGTCATGCAGTAACTTGCTGAAAACATCGAGATATTGCACAATTTCCCCAGGTACGTCGGTTGCCTTCATACCATGCCGTTCACTGGATGTAAACAGTGTATATGGCTTCACACAATATAGGTGGTGTTTTGGGCAATTAAAGTTGACAGCTATTGGCCAAATATTGATTTATGTTTGGGATTTTAATGGAAATATCACTTGTTTTTGTATGTGTGGAGGCATTTTTCAGTAGGAAAAAACACAAAACAGTATTGTAAGTATGCTACACAAAATAAAACAATTTATCAAAGCAAGATTTTCACTCGCCTGGCTTTAAGTGTGGCGAGTAACATGGTATATTATGATATTTTTACTCGCCACAATTTTTTTTTTTTTTTACTCGTCCATATTTCCAAGTCTGTTTGTACAGTAGGTCTATGATCATCTGAATGAGAATAAATTGATTTGTTCCAGTAATTTGATTTTCTTATTGAAAAAATATGTGTCTTAATGATACATTTGTAAGTTCAATTTTTTTTTGGGGGGGCTGAAAACCCACTTCTGAAAAGTTTGGAGCCAATGACCTCCCTGGCCCCCTCTCCTTCCCCCTGCCCTAGCTTCCGGCACCTATGCTGGTGAAGATCTTTGATGCCAGAATTGATACCAGGGAGCTGTAACTTAGACCTAGTATTTCTAATAGGTTTTGGAAGTTCTTACGCTAACTGCTCTCGGATATAATGTCAGATAAATAACCTTAGAAATACTGTTCATTGTATCCGTTTAATTTATGATTCTCTTATAAATTAAGAAATTAATCAAACTTTTTTAGATGAAAGAGATATTGATTTATAACCCCAGCCGAACTTCAAACTGTTGAATATTTCAATTTGAACTCAACAAATTATGATACAATCAATAATATCACAGCATTTTATGGTTGCTATACCGCTTAGATCTTCAAGTTTCATTAAACGTGGGAAATTAAGTAATTCTGGCATGAGGATTTTTAAGTTTCTCTGCCTTTTGTTGGTGATTAATTGCCTGACTGCAAGGATTCTGACCTCGTATACACTAATATCTCCAGAGCAAAAACAAAATGTTATGTGTGTACTGTAAAATTGATTTTGGGACAAGAGGATCAATAATGTGGTGAGGAGGAATAGCCAATTTGAGCTTCTTAAAATCTCAAGCTTGGCTTAAGCTGATCTGCCAGTTGTGTCTTAGAGGTGGAGGCCGAAAGCAGCATGTATTGATGTGAGGTGACGGAGCTGAAAAGATCTCTGGGATACTGTCGTCTCTTTTATTTTAAGAAAAGATTGACTTTTTTTTTTTTTAAAAGGGAAGAAAAACGGATGTTATTTTGCCTGTAATTTTGCCGAAAAATTTGCTGTTTCGTTGATCGAGTGTGAAGCTTGTGACGTTCCTTGAGGAATATCAGCGTGGTTATTATTCTATTAAAAACTAGATAAAAATTGACATTGTGTCTCATCATACGTTGTACTGTACTTTGTAAGGTTGTGAGTAATATATGATCAATCATTTACCAACAAGGCAATAGCAAAATGATAAAAGACTTAGATATTTAATCATATACAGACATTAGTTAACTATTAATTGTACTAAAAATGCACATATACTGATGAATCATCTTTCTTGCTGGTACATGTATGTCTAAATTCAGTTATAATTACAACAGAAGTACAGTATACCTTCAATATGCACCTTACTATAAACATAGTTCAGACAAGTATGTATATTTGTAGTACACTTTGATGCATAGCTATAATTTCATTCTTGGTGAGGAATTTGGTGATCACTTGTATACTGATTCATGAACTATTGTGAAACCTAATACATTCATGAACTTTTGTGAACAGTGTACCTCAGCTTGTACGCTATTGCCCGGACGTGGAACTGGTGGGTTTTACTGGAAAACCGGTTTTTCACCCATAATGTGAACAAGCTTTAAACATATAGTGCATTACAGTAAGTGCAGTGCACTGTTATATGATAGCTGCTAACAACTATGTATGTATCACAGTATTTTCTGTAAATAATGTTGAAAATGATAACGGAGGCATTGATCAATTGGGCGTGGTTGGGTGTGAATTAGTAAATGGTCTCGTAATACTTGGCTTGCAATTTGCGATATATTTTCAGGATTTATAATGGATTCCCAAGTATTTTAAAAGACAAAGGACTCAGGAGAGAATTGACATGACTTCAAATAAAGGTATTATAAAGGAATGAATTTGTTGTGGTCAGGGAAATATTAGCCTGGAAAGAAGACCCAAATACATAGCCTCATCAAACCTGTTATCTGCAGGTACATTAAGACTATTTGTTTCCAAACATTCTCAATCGTATTTATGTATTGAATCTGCATCAATATCACATATTTTCACAAATATACCAACATGTTGACACAAAGTATGAACTTTCTTTTCATTTAAATAAAACAGATTTTTACCATCTTTTGGCAATTTTTTTGTAGTGATTTGGTTATTTTCGGTACTTCTAGTTTTTCCTTTTTTTCATAAAATATGAATCAGACCAAAACCGCGGTTCCCCGAAACCGGTTTTAGTTACAAAACCGGTACGCCGTGCAAGTTTAAAGGAATAGTGTCATGGATTTTCATTTTTTCATATATGATAGAGAAAAATTTGTAGAAACAAAGAAGTGAAAAAACTATGTTAATATCTTATTCCGTTTAGAAGTTAGGAAATTTTAAAGTATTTTTGAATTTCGATAAAAGTGACTGATTGGCAACATCTGTGATGTCATAGAGATAATTTCAACAAAATGTCTGCTGTATTTCTTTAAAAATGATTTGGTTTTTTTTCTCATAGAAAATGTGATGTTACACCAAGGGAAAAAAAAAAAAAAATTCTTGTAAATTATATATTCCACCCTATCTCTGTGATGAACCAAAAATGCTATTAGATAATGTAAAAAAGTGTGATTAAATTTATAAAAATACATAAGAACTGTGCTGGAATTGCCTTGATGACATCTCCAAGCTGAAGGACATATATTGTACGAGGTTTTTTTTATTTTAAGAACATTTTTTTACTCTTGAAATTGTTATACCTTCTAAACGGATTAAGATATTAATATAGTTTTTTCACCACATTGTTTCTACAAATTTTCTCTATCATATGTGAAAAAATGAAAATCCATGGGAATATTAATTTAAGTATTCTTTCTTGATGTAAGTATGTGCTTACATGTAATTACATTTTTGGTAGAAAAAGAAGAATTATTTCACACAATTTTTACAGATTATTTCTTCATGCATACTTTATTGGTGAAACCTTATTTAGGCTGTGACAGGTAACAGACTACTCCAGTACTAATTAAAATGATAATCAGCTGCATTGGCTGTAAATTCTAATTTGAAAAATGATCCCTCTTTGAAGGCACTAGTAAGCTTGATGGATAATGCCATAATTTGTTTATGTCGAAATAGATAAGTAAGTTGTTGTTTTTAATAACACCTCAGCATACAATCTACAACTCTATATTTTGTTGGGATAAACAGCATGTTTATAACGAGTTTTCAGTGTTGCCTAATTAACCAAACTTCTTAACTGTAGTTTTGTCATTTCAATTAAAAGCCCAGATATGCTGTATTCAGCTTGAGAAATGTTACTTTCTTGGCAAACAAATTAAACATTGTGTAAGTCAAGCTGTTGGTTTGTTTTTAAGAATTGTATCATTCTGTTTCTCTTTGCTTGTTGGACTGGAAAAACCTCAAAAACAGAATATTATGAACAAATGAAGTTTATTAAACAGTGGGGAATTAATCCACTGGCAGTTTGCAATGCACAGTATACCAAATCGGAATGTTTGAGAAACCTACTGTAATTAGTTTCTACATTTGTGCAAAATTTGTATAAAAAACATTTGAAAGGTCTCAAATTGGTCACAAAGTGTAGGCACAGTTTTTCATTTCAGGATAAATATAATTTTATGAGATTTATAGTATTTGACCTCATACGTTTTTTTTGTATTGACATTTTCCCCATGTTGTATTTATAGCATAGAGCTTTTAACTGAGCTGCAGTTATTCAAAGTAAATGTGTTAAATTACCATTGATCTTGCAGTATTTTCTTTTCAAGTTTGTAAACCTTTGTCTATTGTCCTGGTGTATTAATCCAGTAAGAAAGGTAATACAGCCTATTTCATTATCCTTTGAACAAAGTTTATTATCTCTGCAAGGTCTGTAAACAACATATTCATTGATTAAAAAGCTTGGTAAATGGATAAATCTTCTGACCTTCATTGGCAGAAAATGAAGAATACATGTACTCATGGAGCTATTAACTCAGTTTATAGCTCCATGATGTACTGTGCTGTGTACATCAATTAAGTCTCTGTACAAATTGATGGAGGCCTTAAAAAAAAAAAAAAACTTGTTTGCTCTTTCTTGTGGAAAATTGTAAGGGAGGGGCAGGTGGAATTATTAATTTTTTTTCTCCAAAATTTGTTAATCTTGCACACCCCCTCTCTTTTTGCCTTAATTTTTCTCCTAAATTCACTCCATTTTCCCCCTTTTCTCCCTCTCAATCCTCCATCTCCTCTCTTCCCTAACTCTCACGCCTTAATTTCTTAACACCTTCTTGGCACATTGACTGTCGCGGTGCTGTTTAACTTTAACAAACCAAACCCAATTTGGACCTTGCAAGGATACCGTCTTTATCAACATTCATTTTATGGTATACATCAGCAATTAAAGAAGTTTTTATCAAAATACATATAATTCATCACTGTACCAAATAATATAACGTATAAGTGGCCCGAAATATTGGAATTCTCTAGATGTGTGTTTACTTACCCAGCGATACTTCATTGCGTACATCGAATATGTTCGTCTCCCTTAACTTTACACTAGCGTATAAAGGCAGACATACCCGTCTTATAATTTGTGCACCGAACTATATCACATAAAACCCGGGGAATCCCCCAAAAATGTTCATTGTGCACAGCTAACATGCTAGCTGCCTATTACCTTTACGCTAATGCGTAGGACAGGCATATATGTCTTTATACGTCATGCATTGATCAAGTTACAAAATGATGTGAGATCTGTGAAATCACAGAAAGATTATTGGCTGTGTAACAATCACTCATAAGTTTCTGTTACTTGTGTATGGGCCACGTGGCTGTTATTTCTTGTTGTAGATGTCATGTGTGTGCTTCTTAAGGGAAGAGGGAGGAGGTTATCTAGGAGTGCAGGATCTGTGAGAAATCATTTTGTGCTTCCTTCACCTTGCTTTAATATTTATTACACAAAGCTTGACTTTTATACAAAAGTGGAATAAGGTTGGATGGAAACTGAAAGCTGAGCAAAATCTATACAAATAAAAGTTACAGAAAGGTTCATTGTATTTATTTGAAGAAACCTAAGAAAAAGTTTATAACACTTTTTTGATGTAAATATTTACAGTTTATTTTTTTTTCCAGTGTGAAGTGAAATTTGGCACAAAAAAAAGGCATTTTATTCAAAATTAATTTATGCAATGGGGTAAAGATTACAATATTTTGATTTTACAGTTAACTGGTTAAACTTCATAAAATGAGCTTTTAAAAGATATCCGGTAAATAATTATTGACCTCTTTATATCATCCCTATCATTGGCGTGGCGGTGTGGGTGGGATTAATTGAGTGTTGGTTTTTTGTTCTGTAAAGATCATTACCATGCTGACGACAGGAAGACTTCTTCTCTGAAATCCAATCAAAGCGAGCATAGTGATCACGTGATTGAACAAATTGTATCACGTGGCTTGTGTCAAAACAGTTTTTCCTTTCAGTATCTCCCTACACTTAGGGTAATATGGCTACGCAATTTTTTTGGGATTTGTAGGGATACTTGAAAATTTAAAAAAATATTAAAAACGAGTGAGGAGGAGGACAAACAAACCTTTTTTTAGGCCTGATACAATACCTAACAAAAGTCGCATTCAAAGGTACAGCATATGGATCATGTACATGGATTACAAACAAGGAAATAAGCAAATATTTTCATCAAAATCAGTTTGACCTTTTTATCTTTTAATATCAGGCATCAGACATCACATTTTTATGCAAATTTGTGATGTATTACAGGGCAACCTTGATATTTGCTTTTTCAATTCCTTCATAATTTAGTTGTCAATTAAAGTCTGGTGCACACAAATTCTGACCAAACGTTTTCTGGTCTTTTCAAGTTTTCAGGCTCTGCTATCAGTGACCTTGAGTAGATTGTAGATTTAAAAGGTGACACTAAACCAATAATGAACAAAAATTTGAATGTTTCACTAAAAAGAGGGAAGTGCAGAAATGTCCAGATTTGGCACTGATGAAGGAAGGACATAGATTCTATACTTTTTTGAAGGAAAAAGAAAGAATGGTTCTGTCTTTATAACGAATTAGTTTGCTGAAAATTTATTTGCAACATGCACACCAACATTCAGTGGTTTAATGTCATTTATGTACATTAACCTCATGTAATTAAAACTTTTCATTATAAAATAAGAAGAAGTTTTTACAATTTGATATTCAGGAAAAATCCTCATTAAGATTGATGGACTGAAACATTTAGGCCTGAAGAACAAAATTATTAATGTTTGCCAATCTGCGGTCACTTGTCCTCCTTTGACCTCTCTGTATTTACAGCCAAACAACTTTGTATAAAGTGTTACATACAAATGATACCCCTATGAAAACAGTCTGATAATGGTCTCTATGGGGTGACCCGTGGTCATGGTGGGAACCACTTGAGCATTAATCTAACTCTTTAATTCACAAATTGATTTTCCCAGCTAAGGTGAGTCATTCAGCTCCTTGAGGGATTGAGATTAAGAGCAAACATGTGCTCTATCACAAATTGGGTGTTTGATAACTATTAGTACCACAAAAACTCACTGTATAGAATCAATGACTAAAAATTTGGCTTGTTTACCTAACTGTCCATTTAATTTGATTGTTTAAGGCTAAGAATTTTAAAGGAATGTAAGAATATACAGGCAGGGTTAAATCTGTGTGAATTTATATGTATATAAACCTTTGTACCTTTTATTTTGTAAACTTACTACTGTACAGTATCTTAAACTATATCTTCCTAGATCCAAAATTGAGAAGTTTGAAACTCAATCAAATGTTTCTTGAAAGAAATTAAGCTATCACTGATTATTTTTAAGAAATTAACTTTTAATTAATTACAAAGTAATATTTTTTTGTGAACTGATGGAAGTGCTCAGTATTTGTTAGGTTGTAAAGGATAGTGATCTACAGTAAAGAGGAAGGGGATGCCTATAGTGGGGTTTTCATTTCCACCCCATTTGTTCAGGAATAATGTAATGCCAAGGTCCTTTAGACACCCACACATATGTGTTTATGGCGCCAATTGGGAAGCTGTTTTTTCCTATGCATATACTGGGGACTACTTCTTATTCACGGGGGGTAGAGAGGGGGTTTACTCAATGATTATCCCCAATCGGCGCCAACCACAAACGCACACACCCCATACAGATGCACTTTTAATACAAGTTATAAACTGGGGAAAGGTACTCAAACTGCATTAAAAAGTTAAGAGGGCATTGCTAGTAATATTTTTTTGTTGTTGTTGTGATTTCTATACTTGAGTTGGTTATCCACTATTCGCACAATATCCCCGATTCACGGGTGTGTATTCAAATAAGTATCCCTGATCGGCGCCAACCATACACACACCTATTGGGGGCCAGTCATGTCACTGGATTGTAGCGGGGGTACTATATCAAACAGACCATAATTCACAAAGCATACGTGAGCTACAAAGATTCAACGAGGGCAAGGAATTTGTTATTTGCAGTGGTGAATATTTGTTTGTCACTCCCAACTTTGAATCATTATCTTGAAATTTGTCTTCTTCCCTGCCAAAAATTGTTAATAATAATAATACATTTAATATAGTGCAAAAGATTAGCAGGTCTTTTGGTCTAGTGGTCCTTTAAAAGGAGCTCTAGACGGGCACTAGACCAAAATGGTAAATTTTTGAGGCATTTCCCGCCTTGCCGCTATTACTCATCAGCCTTATGTTTTTCCATGTAATTAAATTTATTACCAGTTCATATGTCCACTGCGTTTGGAAAAGTTTTTCTTTCTTTAGAAACTTTGATTATGATGTTGCATGAGTGTTTTTATCAGGAGATTTTTGGAGAGAGCGTGTCTTTGTATATTGTCTCCTGTTTCGCATCAAATGGTTCTACAAGATTGAAACACTATCCTCCTGCACCACAATCAGTATTCAAATCACACATTGGTTATTTTAGTGGAAATATTAGACTCACAGAGGTTCATAAGAGAAGATGATTTTCGCTGTAAAACCATGCCTCATGAATTGAAGGTAACGGACTGATCGGAGAGTTCCAGAGACATTACTGTAACAGAATTCCTGCAGCATTAGTCTGAGTTAAGTGGAACAGATCATGGGGTGACCTGCAGTGTTAGGTTATGGGTTAAATTGCACTGTTCTTAGTCAAGTCTTGGCACAACCATGGAGCTATTTCCTGATCAGTTAATAGCTCCATGGCAAAACTTACAAATGAGCAATTAGAATGAGTCAAGTTGAAGATTATTGACTTCCAAGTAAGCGTGATGAAGTGATCTCAAAGCTAACAGAGGAGTACAGAGAGTGATGTGGGTGCATGTTGTAGTCATTTTCCCAAAAAATCTGAGGGTTCTTGAGGAAATCATGGCTGTGCATATTTTAGATAAAAGTGTGTCACTTTATCTTGTCAATTTAACTGTTAATTAATTATGGGTTTGAGTTTGGTGGGTGTGTGGCTAGGGTTAGATTTATAGGCAATACAATATTCTTTGATTTAAGATGCAGTTCAGATTAAAAGAAAGAAAAAAAACCTGCATCATTTATCCTCCTGAGTTTTATGTACTATTTCTGTAACATCATTTCTTATTTCCATTTTAACATGAATTCTACTGATCCCTTTCTTCAAGGGAATTGTTGATTTATGCTCTCTTTGTTATTTTCTCCCTGTGTAAATTCATACCTGGGTATATTCAACCAGGGATATTGTTTTTCAACCATTGATTCTATTGATTTTCATCCTGTATTTTATTGTATACAACAGGCCATTGGCGCTACAGGTATTAAAATCAAGAGTAAGTTTGTCTGGGATTAACCTGCCCTTACATGAACTTCACCTTGCAGTCCCTCCATTATGCCATCTCTCATAAGGTTCATTTAAGATCCAATTAAGGTCCATTGGCAAACTGGATTATAGCAAAAAACGAAAAATCAATATTAAAGATTACTGCAGAATAGTACATGCTTCATTCACCCATTAACTTATGGACATTTGAGCTGGGTTAATTTAATTTCTGTACATCATTCTATTAATTTCTTACTTTGAAGCTTATTGGCTTTTGATTTGAAACTTGACCTTATTAATTTGTGTTCTCAAGGGTAATATGTGCACTGCTTGTCGTTCTGCGTAGGGACTTAGTTCGATATTCCACTGGTGTTTGAATCAACCGCAAGTGCTGGTAACATTTGTATCACATATATCAGTCCTTCAAGATGAATGGACAGATAGAGGAAGCATCAGCAACATTGCTAAAAAAAATTATTATGAATAATAAAAACAGTAATTGTTTAAAAAATTGAAAAACAATGGTTGAAATTTTTTTTACCTTTATTTTGAAACTGGAATATTATATGGGTCTTGGTTTGTGCCAACTTTTCTGTAATATATTAATATACCATATTCCATGTACAGTAATGTACTTGTCAATTGTATGACTCACCCCTACTACCCGGCAATGTCACTCAAAGGTGAGTCATTGACATATGAAATAGTGACTCACATGTGCATCATTGTACCAATTGTCAGTCACCAAAGTGACTCAGGGGTGGGTCAATTTACTTCAGACCCATTGACTTTGTACAGAAGTGATTAATTTGGGATAAGTCATTTCTCAAACAATGTCAGTCACCTAAGTGACTGAGGGGTACATCAATGTACATGTTTTGTCCACCCATCTTGGTGCAATGACTCACTTTGTCTGGGAGTGTAGGGGTGAGTCACACAATTGACAAGTGCAAAGTACATATCCCTGGCGCCTACGGAAATAAAATTGCATCACTTTTTTAGACCTGAAATTTCTTCCTGATAAGTGCCCATGCTCTGGAGCCGCGTACAGTGTGCTATTCAAACTGCATTGTGTGAACTGATTCCATACTAGCCCCACAATAATCACTACATATACATTGTGAGCGTCAGATGCAAATAAGCAAATTATGCAAAAAAATTTTTAAGTCTTGAAATTACTCATACAAATTATGTTATCATTAAAAAATGTTGGGTAGGGCTTATAAGAGCTGGGTCGCCTGAAGGAGCGCTAGACCGAAAAGTGTTCACGCTCATTTCTGCGAATTTCACAGATATATCATCTACAAATGATTGATAAATTTCATGCCTCCATAGTCCACAGACGATGTTAGGGCAAAGGTCACTTGAATATTCATATTAACCAGAAAATTACTATACCATTGCATGCTAGTTAAACAATCAATTTTTGGGAGACCCCTTAAAAATACGCCCTCACTTTTCGGTCTAGTGCTCATTTAATATGTCGAATATGGTAAATTAACATAGCTGAGTTATTTACTTTAAAGTACAAACACTCCCATGGACATCTGCCTTTATTGAAACAGTGCGTGTGTGTTTGTTCAGTATAGAACAGCCAGAGTTCATGAACCTTTAATTACCCTTTGATACAAAAGATGAGTCATAATATTGTATGTATTTGTTTTAAATCAATATGAGAATGTTTGCCATCTATGCTGTACCCTGCTCGTTTCTCATGATATCATATCAAAACATTCTTACGCACACATTTTTCATTACATTGTTCTTAGATATGTCATTTACCCTATTACCATGCATTCACCACCATCCAATTTCCGACGGTGTAATGTACACAACGCCGTAGTGCTTTATTTTTGGCACTCTTAGGTAGAAGTTGCTATATCACGGCAGGTGCATGCAATTAAACTAGAATGAGAATCACATTTATAGCTACACACTCTTCAAGGATTTTTGAGGTGGCAGGTGTAAGAATGTAATTGTTTATAATCTGGTCATTTGATCTCTCATGGAGTAGGGTTGCTTTTCAAGAAAACTATTTATCGCCAAGTCAAAATAAAATATATGTGAGTTTCATGTCCCTGACCAACTAGCCATGAAATAAAAAATACAGCCATAAAAATGTGATTGCCACTTTTAAGTAAAAAGGAAAAAAAACCTAACATCAACCTACAGTATTTACAGATAGTAGTATGAATTCTGTCATGTTTTCTTAAATCAGTAATGTGTCAATTAATAACGGGAACGAAAGTTTTGTCTAAAATAAAAATAAATTTTCCAGAAGACTTAAGGTCGTGCCGAGCTAAGATAATAGGAAAATAAGATCAGAAACAAGCATATTTTATTTTGGCTCCAATGCTAGAAATTTAAATGCAAATAGGCCTACAAATTCTAATTATATAGTCATTATTTCATTTTCGTTTATAGAAAAAATCAGTGTTAAAGATAGCTCATAGAAATTGTAGATTGGTTCATTATAAAACAGTAATTATCTCGTTTGCTTTTCCTTGGCTCAATCATTTGTTTAAGTTTGCGCACAGAAAGTGTAATTTGCAAAGTTATTGTATTTCTTTGTCTATACACTTATTTCATACAGGGAGCCGTCTCTCATGGAGCATGTAATATACTCTGATTATTTCAAGGCAACAATCTGATCTGAAAATTTTGTCCCTCATTTTCCTCTATTTGTAATTTAGGAGATTCAAGCGACGCACATTGAACCAGAAATAATGAATGGTTGAATGTATGTTGATGAAGCTAATTCCGCAAATTAATTACTCTCAGTCTGGAGATCGATCTCGCTTTTATCGGTTCAGTCTTTTTCAATCTCTAGCAATTAATTCCGTCAGCAGGCACAAACTAATGGTTATTTTCACTGCCCTCTAGCTTTGAATAAGAATATTCTAAGCAGCTCATGGACAGCAATTTCTAGGAATGAAGGAAGAAAATCTGATGGCACAGGACATGATTTAAAAGAATAATGTACAGTTAGTTAAAGTTAACACAAAAAAGAGCAAAGTCTGCCATTGGTATAGCCATGGGGGAGGGATTGTTGCTCTTTAGATCACTCCATCGAGTCCATCTTCCAATATCACGGAAGTTATGAATGGGAAATTTAGGCCTGTTTCTTTCATTCAGAAAAAGGTTGCTTTGCCCCAAATTGTGAGCCTTGCCCTTGGGAGAGCAGGATCAGGACAGCATCTTCATTCAGTGTAACTGTATGTATCTTAAAGTGATTTATTACCATCGGTTATAACATGGATTTGTGAGACAGATTAGATCCCTTTAATTGTGATGTGGGATTTGCGATTGGGCCTTTTGGGTGAGCATGTGTACCTATATAATGCGAACCTATGTAATGGCGATTTCACCCACAGTTTTGCCTGAGATTTCCTTAGAAATGTTAAAGTTTTTTGAGAATTCCTCAAGAGATGTTAAAGTTTCTTCAGAGTTTCTCAGAACAAGTTCAAAGTTTCTTTAGATATTCTCATGGAAGGCTGGAATTTCCTTACTAAATGGTAAACTTTTTCAGAGACTCTTAAGACAGGTTAAAGATTAGTTTCCTTAAAAAGTCTACAAAATATTTGATATTTCCTTCGAAGATAACTGTAAGATGATATAATTTCTGAAAATTCTTTAGAGATCCCTAAGTGTCTCTTAAACACTGGAGGTTTAAACCCTTAAACTTCTTCAAAATATTTGTGCACCAATGGCTGTATCATTCATGATTATTAAACTCCGCCTTTATTATTGTGTTTATTTGCATAAAGTTGCTACAGGTGTATGAACTGGCAAGACTTTTTTACTTAGTATGCTCAGTCAGGGAGTGTGACAGGAAGTGACTGCATATGGACATATGGAGGGATGTCATATGGGACATGGATGGGGGCCATGCAGGACATATGATAGAATATATACAGTACCATGTGGTATGTACCAAGGGCTATATCAGGCATTATTTGACTCTGCCATTTTTTTCTTATTCAACAACTTATTTGCATATAAGCTATTAAAACTGACAGACTTTCATACATAGTATGCTCAATCAGGGACTGTGATAGCTAGGATGAAACTTCTTATGGAGACTATGAGATGTCATGTTGGACATAGGTTCGGATGCCATGTGGGACATGGGGTGGGATGCCATGTGGAACAGGATGGGACGCCATGTAGGATATTTGGTAAAATGCCATGCGGGACATAGGGTGAATGGGATGGATGTCATGTGGGACATGGGATGATATGGATATCATGTGGGACATGGGGTAGGATGGATATCATGTGGGACATGGGGTGGGATGCCATGTGGGACATGGGGTGGGATGCCATGTGGAACAGGATGGGATGCCATGTAGGATATATGGTAAAATGCCATGCGGGACATAGGGTGAATGGGATGGATGTCATGTGGGACATGGGATGATATGGATATCATGTGGGACATGGGGTGGGATGGATATCATGTAGGACATAGGGTGGGATGGATATCATGTGGGACATGGGGTGGGATGCCATGTGGGACATGGGGTGGGACACCACGAGTAACACAGTGTGACATAGGTTTGGATGCTATGTGTGACATAGGGTAGGAGGCTATGTGGGTCATAGGGTGGGATGCCATGTGAGACAGGTGGGAAGCCACTGATGTGGGATATAAGGTGGGATGCATTGAGGGACATAGGAAGAGATGATGTCATGTGCTACACAGGGAGGGGTGCCATGTGGGACATAAGGAAAGATGCCATGTGGGACATATGGTAGAATGCCATGTGGGACATATGGTGGAATACCATGTGGGACATATGGTGGAATGCCATGTGGGACATACCATTTGGTGGAATGCCATGCCGAAAATATGGTAGAATGCCATGTGGGACAAGGGATGGGATGGGATGTCATTTAGAACATGGGATGGGATTCATGTGGGACATTGGGTGGGATGCCATGTGGTAAATGGGATGCCATGTGGTACATGGGATGCCATGTGGTACATGGGATGCCATGTGGTACATGGGATGCCATGTGGTATATGGGATGCCATGTGGTACATGGGATGCCATGTGGGACTTAAGTGTGAGATGCCATTTTGATAATTGGCCGGGTCATATGATATGGGTGTCAATTTGCATGGGCATGCGAACCATGACGGTATTTACTTTACTAGTTATGTTATTCTTAGTGTCTGGTCATCGTGGTATCCTTTCTTCAAGACAGGATATTAACCTTCTGAGTTTCTTTCTGAGAGACATGATCTGCAACCAGGGAGTAAACCAGTTATGTTTCTGTAAATTATTAAAGAATTACCATAAATCTTCTTCTAAAAAGTATTGTCATTGTCATGTTTGATATACTGTAGGAGAGTTTTTCTCATATTAAGCATTGTAGAAAATGTTTTAGATCCCCTTTCAGAAAAGAGTTCACCTTGGGATATCAATTTGATAAGAAGTCAGTCCTGTTAATATTTGTGCAATTAGATCTGTTTTGATATGACTTGGTATTCAAACAGGATGTTTTGATTCCATAGAGATTATGACTGTTTATTGTTTACACAAAATGCTAGAAAGCATCCAAGTTGTTATAGGTCTGGTCTGTCTGTCAAAAAGAATTGATTTGAACCTTGACCAATGATGGGTCAATAGCATTGCAAATAGACAGAAAATATTTATTGGTAGGTGGTCAAGTTTTCAGTGGTGGCCCTCAGGATGTGACAGGACTAGTATTGTAAACTCCATGCTCAAAATCCACCATTTTTAATTGAGAATTATTTTTTAAAATTTCATTTAATGAAGAAAATATGGACTTCAAATTAAGTACTATTTATTGAAGATTGTATTATAATGGTTATGACGCTACAATAAATTTCAGCAATGCTAATCAAAAATTTATGGCATTGTTTTTATTCGCAAATATCATGTAAATTGGCAACGTTAAGGAATGCAGACGAAAAGTTCCAGTGCCAATCCGATATTTTCAATAGCCACCTTCAAGACGTGATATGAAGAATGATATTTTTTAGATATTTTTACCATTTCAGAAACATAATAGAAAATATTGTTTGAAGAGTCACAAAGAGATAGTGAAGGAGAATGATATTATTTGAAATTTGAAATGAAGTAGTCTAACCGGAAACTTCAACATCTAAGTTAAGAAATTGTTAGCATGGGTACGTATGCCACTCTCCATTTGCTGAAGTAGTCTTGCAGCCTGTGTCTGAATCTAAATAGGTTAAGGTTAAGGTAATGGAAACTTATATACTAATAGTATAGCGCACATTACTGTATGAACATTCGATGGTGCTTCGCAAACTTAAAGTAGGCAAAAATCCTTCTGGACATGAACAACAACCGATCGTAACAAGTATGAGGAAAACTTAGTTTACAAGTTTAGTAAGCTTAGTTTAGCTTTGAAACAGTTTAGACTTGGTGAATGTATGTCAATGTCTGGTGATCTGGCGGTAAAGCATTTCAATCTTTTAGTGTATGAACAATTAGGTAAAGAAGGAGTATTTTGTTTTGATATAGGGAACGTGGAAATTCAGATATCATGATTATTTTTTTATTGATTATTACGTTAGGGATTAGGTTATCATCAATGGCGATGATTGTTATTGATTTTACATAGTATTTGGAAGCAGGTATTTTTTCTTCTTGATTTTTAGCAAGGGCCAATCTATTATTTATGATGTCTTTAGTTATTGTATCTATTCTATTTTATGATAAATTGATTAATACACATCACCTTGTTATCTTTCTTTGCTTTTCGTTTTTGAGGAAACTGACTGAGGGCTGATTTCAGATTAGGGAGGACAGACTGACAGAGGCGCATACGAGATAGGAAACCCCTGAAAAGGGTTTCCCGATTGCATGAATGCTTTATTTTGATGACAAATTGTGAAATTATTAACATCAAATTGAAATTTTGTTTGATTTTGGTAACAGTTCCTGAAAATTTCTTGAAATTGACACTTGACAGTGCTTTGCTGGAAAGAGAACAATTTTCCTGGAAAGTGAAAAATTTTCCGGGAAATTGAATTCTGGATATTGAAGATTTATGAACTGACAAACATACAGGTAATTTCTTGGAAAATGAAGATTTCCCGAAAATTAGAGATATTCTTAAAATTTATGAAAATTTTACAGAAATTGAAGAAATTTTTTTGAAAAGAAAGAAAATTTCCTGAAAATTAAGAAAAATTCCCGAAAATTATGAAAAATTCCTGTAAATTCAAGGAGAATTTCTGAAAATTTCTCATGAATTTTCCAAAGTACAGTAGCATGGGCAAAAAGATAAAAGGCCTATTTTAAAATTGTATTTCTTTGAAAATTCCTTATGGCTCTCATGCGCGCATGGCCCTGATAATAAGAAATTCACCTTCGTATTCAAAGGTTTTTGGTTCTATATTGTAGATTGTTGCCCTTGAAAATTTTGGTCCCAAAATGAAATTTTGGATAAAAGTGTGAAGCTTTTTATCCAAAAGTGCAGATTTTTGGGTCAATATTGAAGATTTTGGAGTCAAAATGAAAAATGTTTGGTCGAAAATGGAAGGATTTTTGCTGCAAACTGTAAAAGGTTTGGTCCAAAATTAACGATAAGCTCAGTCAATTTAATTGCAAAAAATGCCACAAATGGTTCATTTGATATTTCGGTTAATTGTATTTATGACTTCCACAGAATTTGGTGAGGTGAGGGGGAGGCTAAGCCCCCAATAGCCCCATTAGATACGTCAATGCTTTCTTTATTACTATCCATATAAAAATATTAAATGCCAAGACAGCCCTTTTTTAAAGAGTGTTCTTGTTAGGTTTGATGGGTGAAAGTGCCTGTCAAGGACCCAGTTTTCTTTCAAGATATTTGAATGTCTTCTAAACTATTTTGTTTCTTTTGAAGTCCTCTTTCATATCAGATGGACTTGCTTGACCACATGAACTAAGCTTTTAAATAGTGGTGTTTGGACTATACTGTACAGTGTACCTTTCAGAAAATTAGAAAAATTTGTTTGATTTCATAAGCCACTCATTTAAAATGCTGTATTTGCATGAACACTATCAATGAATTTGCTATCACTCTGCATTGAAGTTCTGCATTTGTCTGTATCTGTGTTACCAATAGTGAGCACTCATTCCTATAAAATTATATACTGTAGACTTTTCCGAACCCTTTGTACTGCCCAGTTGTTGGCATAGAGATAGTGCAAACATGGCTTACTTTTTGTTTGATTGATGGTCAAAATTGTACCTTATTCAGATGTTACTCTAATTTCGTTGTTTGATTATGCAATTAGGCTTTTTGCTATGTTTTTGTCAATCTTTATCACGCATTACTTTTTGTGCAGTTCTTGTACAATGCACAATGTACAGGATTTTGCCACTTCATATTACTGTATGCTGAGTTTGGTTAATAGCTCCATGGTTCCATTAAGGAATGAAATTGAATCAAAGAATGGACATAAATGTTATATTTATGTTACCTGATTTAGAATAATCAAAGCAATTAAAAAAAAATCAATATTGACTCAAAAATCTGCACTTTTGGATAAAAAGCTTTAGGCTTTTATCAAAAATTTCAATTTTGGACCAAAATTTTCAAGGGCAACAATCTACAATATAGAACCAAAAACCTTTAGATACGAAGGTGAATTTCTTATTATCAGGGCCATGCGCGCTTGAGAGCCATAAGAAATTTTTAAAGAAATGCAATTTTAAAATAGGCCTTTTATTTTTTTGCCCATGCTCACTGTACTGTGGAAAAATCATGGGAAATTTTTGGGAATTCTCCTTGAATTTACAAGAATTTTTTTGTTTGTTTTTGGAAATTGATTATTTGTATTATTTCTCTGCATTATTACAGTACTTTACAAACAAATGTTATGGCTTGAGTAATGAATTCTTTTGTTTTTATATAGAAATAAATAAAGATTTTTTTAACTTATAACACATGTTCACTGTTTAGGTCTCCTCAAAATAATCAATTTCTTTGTGTAATTTTCGAGAAACTTAAATTATATGAAATACCTATCATCGGTACAATAGATATATTTATTATGCATAAGCATACTCCATTTCATAATCTTCAGAGAAATGGACAGGAAATTACTTGCTATATGTTTACTCAACACAAGAGACTAAATGTCATAGCCTACAAGAGAGTAATGATCTATTGTTTGCATTATTACTGTTTGCTCATTAAATATGCAGTAAGTCTTAAGTTTGCCTTTGAATCATAATGATGCTATCTCCTAGATATGCATGACTGGGTAGTTCTTTATTACATACTTGTTGTCTATCATAATTCTTGTTTCTTTAATGTGTGTGTGTGTGATGTTCACTGTGTAATAAATAATAGATGTTCATTTATGTTATGCTGTGGATTGGGTGTAGAAGAGAAACATAGCTGGATTATAGAGGGGTATGGTGCGGGATGATGAGTTGGGGTGAAGATGATGAAAATGTGTATGCAGTCATGGTTGTAGTATTTATCTCAATCAATATACATGCATAATAATAATATTTAAAATTTTGTACATGAATATTGTCTAGTATAGTTTGGCTGACATTCTGTACTTTGTGTGTTTGCCACATTTAGTTCTACCCTCTGTCCATCACACCACTTATGCTGCTCATAATAACCCTTGCTCATAATAACCTGCTCATAATAACCCTTGTTCATAAGAACCCCTGCTCATAATAACCCTTGTTCATAAGAACCCCTGCTCATAATAACCCTTGTTCATAAGAACCCCTGCTCATATTATCTCTTGCTCATAATAATCCCTCATAATCACACTTCTCTTTATTCTCTCACAAAATATGAATATTTATTTTGCATTTGCATAATCACTCCTCATAATCACCCTGCTCCTTATTCTCTCACAAAATGTTTATATTTATTTTTCATTTTTCATGTATTAATTGAAAAGCATCTCAGTCATAAATTGTTTATGATGGGTCATCACATGATGTATTTATCATGATAATGTTTTGCTCATAATCCTTTCTTAAAGTAAGTAGGTTATCATTCCTCATCCTTGGATCAGTGCTCGTTGCATTAGTGACGGACGATCATGAATTTTCCTTATTTCAAACGTGCTCACAATGCACTCGAGTGCGTATCTGTTTGATATGGTCTTACCAGTTTCATTGTAATTTCAAAGAATACAGACACCATCCATTTTCGAAAAGACATGGGTCTCCAAATTATTCATCATAAATTGTCATTATCTTTCGCTATAGGGAATTTATTACACTGTAAATGTCATAAGTTTATGCTGATCTGTGAGAGCACATGTAGTATGGTACTGTTTTATAGCTCTACCATATGATGATATTCATTTAGTTCATTATATTACTATGTTTATAATAGAGACATAAAATACGTGTAGCGGTTTTATCTCTAATATACAGAACTGAAGTTCATTAATGATTTGTGGTATAGGCCTATATTAAAGGCCAGTTCTCCTGGTAGTATGGCAAAAATAATGCAATACAATTCAACAATTCTGTGTGGCGGAGATATTTACAGATTGCTGACAAGCCAATCAAAAAGAAGCGCTGAAGTGATGTTGCTGGTATGTATCACAAAATACTGTTGCTGGGACAAGCAATTTTCTTGTGACTGGATTCCCTACACCATAAATGAATTACAACTTTTTTATGAATTATTATGCATATATCGAGGTTCATGATTAAATGAATATTCATCTTTCTACTCACTGTGGGACACAATACAACAGATTCTGTAAAATAAGACATTTTTGGTGACGGCATCAGAAATAAATAAAACTGCCCTTAACAAAAACTTGTTTTTGAATTTCAGAGGTGAAGGTGTGCTACTTTTATGACATAATGATACAGGGAAATAATCTGAGTTTCTGATGGAAGAGAGGTTGGGGTAAGAAAAGGGGGGGGGGGGGAATTCTCACAAGTAAGGTCTAATACGTATAATTTTGGTTTAAAAAATGATTTAAATGACAACGATTTTACCAATGTTTTACAGAAAATTAAAAATTTACAATCTTGGAATTTGTATATTTTCATTCCTGATTTTCCTGACAAATAGTGTTCATTATATTTTGTATGAACTGAAATTAATCTATCATGTAGGTACTATTTTTGGCAAGATATTGTTGCAATTTTCATAGCAGTATTGGAAGGTAGTATGGAACAAATTTTTCTTGCTATTGGAAACCTCTTTTTGTAGCACAAAGTGGATATTACGGTATTAAAATGTTTTTGATACCTTTCTACTTGGGGTTCAGCTGAGGTTTTGGTCTGGATCAGAAGTCCAAATATAGTAAACATGTACATGAACTTAGCTGTAAGAAATTTTAGTTGGGATGGGCCAAACATGGTTGGCAGTGGGAGGGTTAACGAATATTGTTTTTATTATACAAAAATTCAAACATTTCTGTATTCTTTATTACAAAACAATGATTTCCAAAACTTTTGGGGGAAATTGAGGTTTGAAATAAATGTTATATTTACTGTATTTAGTAATAGGATAACGTACACACACCCCTTTGATATACCTACCAAACTTTGTGACTTGATCTTGGTGGGTAATCTTTCATAATTTTACTTTTGAACCCACACAATATGACTTATCTAGAGGGTTTTCAATTTCAGAAGTATAGGGTCCTTTTGTTTCTATCTCCCATTTCTTACTTTGAACATGGAGATACTATTTCTAAATAGTATCTCCATGCTTTGAACTAGTTTGCATGTATGCTCCTTTTCCAAGTTCTTGATTTTTGTCCATTCATTCATGATTTGTTTGTTTTTTAAGTTTGTTGTTGCATGGTCAGGTGATATGACCACAAAACTATTTCCTATCAAGGACGGAAAACTAGGTCATATGTTGTAACCATTCTTTGGTGAAGAAGTCTTTGTTGTGGAACATTTGCTGATCATATGTTTCTTGTTTGTATTGTATTCTTGCTTTTACAAATCAAACTTAAAAAGAAAGAATCATGTCTCAAGAAAATTGCTTGTTCTGTCACCAATAAACTAGTAACTTTACTTCTGCGGTGGTAATTGATTGGTTTGTCGGTGATTGTGTAAAGCTTTTGACCAATCAGAAACAGTGTATTGTAATGTATTTTTACCTCCACGTTTAAGACGATATCTGGCCTTAGATTTTTGTTAGTTTATAATAAACTAACTCAAGAGCACCGTAAAGTGAAGAAGACACCCGTGAAGCACAGTACTGTTACAGACACCCGTGAAGCACAGTACTGTTACAGACACCCGTGAAGCACAGTGCTGTTACAGACACCCGTGAATCACAGTGCTCTTACAGACACCCGTGAAGCACAGTGCTGTTACAGACACCCGTGAAGCACAGTACTGTTACAGACACCCGTGAAGCACAGTACTATTACAGACACCCGTGAAGCACAGTACTGTTACAGACACCGGTGAAGCACAGTACTGTTACAGACACCCTTGAGCACAGTACTGTTACAGTCACCAGTGAAGCACAGTACTGTTACAGACACCCGTGAAGCACCGTACTGTTACAGACACCCGTGAAGCACCGTACTGTTACAGACACCCGTGAAGCACAGTACTGTTACAGTCACCCGTGAAGCACAGTACTGTTACAGACACCCGTGAAGCACAGTACTGTTACAGACACCCGTGAAGCACAGTACTGTTACAGACACCCGTGAAGCACAGTACTGTTACAGACACCCGTGAAGCACAGTACTGTTACATACACCAGTGAAGCACAGTGCTGTTCAGACACCCGTGAAGCACAGTACTGTTACAGACACCCGTGAAGCACAGTACTGTTACAGACACCCGTGAAGCACAGTACTGTTACAGACACCCGTGAAGCACAGTACTGTTACTGTGTTTTATTTTTCACATAATTTTTAATCCTTTCCAGATCTCATTAGCTGCTCTTCATTGTTCAAGCAAATCATCTGCATCAAGAAACTCTTATACTGCATTGAGTCATTTGGCCTAATGAGGTCTCTTGTTGGAAACTTTCTGATATCAGATTTCCCTAAATTCTTGCCAACTCTAATTTATTTTTAAAGAATGGTTTTGAGGAATGTTTTCTTGATTAAATATTGCTTTGTACATTTAATAGTACCCACTTTGTTACTTGTTTTTTGTTCTTATAAACTGCACTTTAGGAGTGAAATTTAAGCTTTTGGTAATGGGATTTGGAATTCATACTTTTAATGATAGAGCCAATAGAGAAACTTGATATAACTGAGCCATTGGAGTAACTTGATATAAGTGTCTTGCACCTGCATAACTTAACTCAGTTACTGCATGGAGTTATTAACTTCAGTTAATAGCTCCATTGTTACTGGAACAGTTGCAGAATCCTCTTCAGTCTTAATTGATTCTTCAGATATGGATTTTCCAGCTTAATGAGTTTTTGGTAAATGTGTAATTTGACTCTTAATTTTATTACATGTACAAGTAGTTATTACAAAAGCGATTAATCAGAAGATGGAATATTTTAGAATTAATGTGGATTGACAATTCTATTCATTTTGATTTTGATCAAGTGAAAAAAGCAACAAAAATACTTCCTATGACATCGAATAGGAGCAAGGGATACTGTTATATAATGCACTTGTCAATTGTGTGACTCACCCCTACACCCCCGGCCAAGGTGAGTCATTGCACCGAAGTGGATGGACAAAACATGTACATTGACACACCCCTCAGTCACTTAGTGACAATTTTTGTGAAATGACTTACCCCAAATCAATCACCTCTGTACAAAGTCAATGGGTCTGAAGTAAATTTACCCACCCCAGAGTCACTCTGGTGACTGAAAAATTAGTGCAATGACGCACAAGTGAGTCACTATTTCATGTCAAAGACTCACCTTTGACTGACATTGCGGAGGGTAGTAGGGGTGAGTCATACAACTGATAAGTGCATAACATCCCTGGAGCAAGCAACATCTCGGATATTATTTTACAGGATTATTTAATAAATTTAGATGTTTTCCAGACTTATTGGATTTAATTCAATAACCTTTCCTCTAGACCTGAAGAAGAAAGACAGATTTTTTTTCTCAGTCTCGAAACCTTTCTGCTACTCCTAGGCAAAATGACCTTGACTCTTTTCACGCCTTAAAGGAATATTCCCATGGATTTTCATTTTTTCATATATCTTATTATTTTATTCCGTTTAGAAGTTATAACAATTTAAAGAGTAGAAAAATGTTCTTAAAAACACCTCGTACAGTGTATGTCCTGATGTCATCAAGGCAATCCCAGCACAGGTCTTATGTATTTCTTATAAATTTGATCACACTTTATACATTATCGAACAGCATTTTTGGTTCCTAATAGAGATTGGGTGGAATAATATAAATTACAAGAAAATATTTTGTTTTTGACCTGGTGTACAGGTATATCACATTTACAAAAAAAATCCAAATTATTTCTAAAGCAATGAAAAAGATGTTTTGTTGAAATTGTCTCTATGACATCACAGATGTTGCCAATCAATCACTTTTTTCCAAATCAAAAATTCTTTAAATTTCGGAAACTTCTAAACGGAATAAGATATTACATAGTTTTTTTACCACTGTTAATTGTTCTCTATCATATTTGAAAAAATGAAAATCCATGTGGATATTCCTTTTTGTTTCATAGATCATGAAGGTCTTAAACCCAGTTTTCGTTAAACAGACAAAATTGTATCCTCTGTTGCTGTATGTACAGTATCAACTCATGCAAATAGATGGACTGTAATTCTTCCAGAGAACATGATTTATACCAAAATGAATTCAGTGTTGTTTTTGTTTCGCGCCTAAACCCCATGACTAATTTGCCGCTGGTCTGAGAGATTTGTTGCTACGTGTGTGGGCGTGGATGAGCATCCTCTTCTAATCTCGCCAATAAAGATAAACACATTCCATGCCGCTCCCATCATCCCTCAGTAATTTGACTTTCCGATTGCTCCACTCGGGCTCAGTCTCTGGGTAATTGCGGAAACAGCTCTGTGGCGTTTAGTTATTGAAAATTTGAACAGCTGATTCTGCAACGGTATAGATGTTTTATAGCAGTTTTAACATGAGCAACTATGTGGAAAGCAGATCACCTGCTGTCAGCCAGATGTTACCATTATGACAGAGGTTCAACACATCCTGTCTTCTTGGAGAATTTGTGATTGGCTAATTAAATGGTATCTCAGTATTCATTAGGTTGGAATATCTATGTGAGGTCAAATTTAATATAAGAATCAAAATGCTGGGGTGATTATTTGTCTTGATTTGTACGTACCCCTGTGAGTTATTATATTTTATAATCTTAATTTGTCTCTTTTTCCTTGGGGATGGTGGATGGGGAGGGGGTGGGTTTGAAGAAGGAATGTCATCAAACATTTTCATTGATTGTTATGTCAGGTGTGAATAGCAACTTGACCACCTCTTGTAATTTCTTTCTTTCTTAATCTTTGTCTTTAGAATTACCTTATATGTAAGAATGAGATAAGAAACTTTGATTAACTCAAGTGACTCATTGCAATAAAAAGAAAACGTTATTATAAAAAGTAGCTAGTAGTGGATTGTATTGCACACAAATTAATATACAAAATAAATTGATCTGAAATTATTTTCTTGAATTTTAATTTGCATGTTTTTCCCATTTTGTAAGCAGCTTTTATCTTTGTCAGTTTTCCCAAATTGATAAACCTAATAATTGGTCATCATCTGTCATTGATTAGCAAGCAATATAGATACAAACCTCAAAATTTCATCCGAATATTTAATGATTAAGAAACTGATTCTTCAAATTGATTAAAGTTTTAAATTGCTTATTTGCTTATTTGTGCAACAATTCAGCTGATTCATGCAACATTTCAGCTGTTTCATTTGTGCAACAATTCATCTGATTCATTTGTGCAACAATTCATCTGATTCATTTGTGCAACAATTCAGCTGTTTCATTTGTGCAACAATTCAGCTGATTCATTAGGGCAACAATTTAGCTGATTCATTTGTGCAACAATTCAGCTGATTCATTTGTGAAACAATTCAGCTGATTTATTTGTGCAACAATTCAGCTGATTCATTTGTGCAACAATTTTCAACTGATTCATTTGTGCAACAATTCAGCTGATTCATTTGTGAAACAATTCAGCTGATTCATTTGTTCAACAATTTAGCTATTCATTTGTGCAACAATTCAGCTGATTCATTTGTGCAACAATTCAGCTGATTCATTTGTGCAACAATTCAGCTGATTCATTTGTGCAACAGTTCAGCTGATTCATTTGTGCAAAAATTGTTGCTTATTGCAAATCTGCTGCAGTGTATGTACAATTGGCAAAAAATTCTGAAAGATTCAATTAATTACACAACTTGCACATCCTTGAAAGCAAATTTGAATCATGGCATTAATTTGTAATGCTCTTGACTACTGTAATAGTGTCAATCAAGGGTGAAGGCCAGAAACTGACTTTCTTCTAAACAGACTTTTCTTCAGTGGAAAGCAAAATTGCTTTAAGCGGAGTTTAGATATGTATGTGGGATGGAGATACATTCCACTTTACATAGAAGAAAAAAATCTCCTACTTCAATGATAGCTTGTTTATTTTTTTAAGTCATACTACTAAATATGGCTACCAACATTGTCATTCGACATATTAAACACCCCTGCTCCAATAAGCACCCAACCAACAGTTTTCTGACTGGTAACATAATTTATTTGATTAATTTAAAGACTTAAAATACTCAAGTTTTGTTACATTATTTACTTATTTTGTGTCTGACACTACTCACAATGTTATTGGGCTATAGAACCAGTTTACACAATGCAGTTGAACAGCACACTGTACCCGGCCCGGAGCATTGGGCGCTTATTAGGAATGTACCCGGCCCGGAGCATTGGGCGCTTATTAGAAATGTACCCGGCCCGGAGCATTGGGCGCTTATTAGGAAGAAACTTTGGGCCTAAAAAGTGGTGCAGCTCTATTTCCGTAAAGCGCCCCAGGTGGTTATTACGTCAAATTCATTTGTATAAATGAGGTCAGCATTTATATTGGAATCAGTTGGTTGTGCTCCAGGATCATTGTTGTTCTGGGTGAGCTCTTGGTTGTTAAATATTTTTATGAAAACGACAGTTTACATGAAATGCAAAGATTGGAGGACCATTTGAAAGCTGATATTACTGTCATTCACAGATTGCCCTGATTCGTATTACAATTTTGCTCTCAAATTTAATGAAAATAAAGTTTCAGTCAAACTTTTTTCAAAAGTTGCCATTTTAATTTGTTTAGGAGTATATTTGAAGCACTTAAATCAACTGATATCTTCAGTAAGTATTTAAGGCTCCTCCCGAGGCCCTGAAATTATTTATCTCTGAAATGATTTTTTATTTTTATAGAATATAATCATCTAGAAACACCTTAAGTAACTGGTATCAATTTCCATTTCTGTCTCCCGCAAACTTCTTCCGAGTGCCAATTCTTGTTGTATCTTGTCGTTGCCACATTTCATCAGATATTCCCCAAGTTATTCTTTCTCCCCGTAGAGAGAGTAATGTTTCTGTTTCGAGTGTTGAAATTCCTCTGAATCTGCTTGCTAAAATGTTTTAAGGCCTGATTGCTTCTTAGTCTATCAGCTTAAGGCACGAAATACTTCTTGATTTTTGCATTTATTCAGTTTTCACGTTGCTTCCTTGAACACTTCAATATTTTTTCCAGGATTTGCGATTAAGAAATTTGATAGGGAAAAGCTTTCTTTTTCTTCCTTTTATTTTTGAATGTCATGGGAAAAAAATCAAGATGTAGGCTTCTGGAGATCAGGTTGAGAAATTTATTAGGAAAGATGACAACAATTGATTTTCATTTTGCAAATTCAGTAGGAAAAATGTGATGTTGAATTTGTTTAACACTTTTGATATATATGCTAAAAAATATTATTCACAGACCTACCGTCCTACCGTTTACTGATGTTTCATCTGTATACTGTAAATTGAGTTCTGCTGTAATTTCAGTATAAACTAGCTTGCTACTTCTTTGTTTCTTTCAATTATTTATATATAGAGGGATTTCATCACGTGACTCTAAACTCCACGCTAGCCATTTTGCAGGGCATAGCGTGGTTGTGTTTCACGCGTCCTCACACAGCTCAGTCACATTACACGGTACAACAAACATACTACATGCTAACCTACCTACCAGTTCAGCAAATTGTACTGATTGCAGTATTTTTTGCTATGTTCAAATTTTATATATTCACCAGGAATATGAAGAGTAACTTTGACATGAATGCCATCTGATTGTTCGTTACACTCGGACAAAGCCTACATACCTGATATAAAGTGCTCGCTGCAAATTCATAATGTGAACCGTAGGTTGCGTCATACAGCAGAAACCCACTTCGAACGTCGATCAGGATCAGATGGAAATCGAGAAAACATCATTTTATTCTCCAGCACATGTCTACTAGTGCAACCATTGGCACAGCAAGATTCCGGCATAATTATCTCACAAAAATAATCTTATATAACTACATGCAAACGTATGTAAATCCAATTAAGTGAACAACAGACGACCGTGTCCTTGCCCTACAAAATGGTGATGTAAAACGAAGTCATGTGACCTCATGACAACAGCTGAAACATCCTTATAGGAGAACAATTTGGAATGACTGTTTTTCTCTGTAACTATGCTTCTGTATTAGAAAGGTTTTTGATTCAAATTTTTATGGATTTTAAAGACAGAATCGCGTCTCTAGAAAATTGTTTTACCTATCACCAATAAGATCTGATACATACTAGTAATGTCACTTCCGTGAACTGCGGCGGTAATTGATGGGCTTGTCGTGATTGTTAAATACTTTAACCAATCAGAAATGTTGGAATGTAGTGTATTTTTATCTTCACATTAACACAATATCTGGTAAACATATACAACTTTTGTTCTCTAAAACATTACTGTGTTGTATTTTCATATTTCCAGAAGTATTGCAATTGTCAATCTTAGATGCATTAGGCATTCATTCAGTTGAAGGATTAGTTTAGGGGTCAAGCAAGTTCATCTTATATGAAAGAGGACTTAAAAAAAAAAAGAGAATGGTGAGGAGAGCATTCAAAAATCTTATTCCGTTAAAGGAGTAGTTCAGTGGTCAAGCATGTTTATCTTCTATGAAAGAGGACTTCAATAGAAACAAAATGGTGAAGAAAGCATTCAAAACTCTTATTCCGTTAAGGAGATATTCCAAGTTAAAAGTTGGGTATCATTTGCGTAGAAATAATTGAAATCAGACTAGTTGTGACATCATACATGTAGCCTCAGATTTCTTTAAGTCTTAATGTATTTTATCATGTTTTGTCCTGCAATTTTGTAGCTTGAAAACCATTGGATTTGTCAGGAAAGGAGTAAACTAGAATCTTGTAAAGGTAATTATAATTTACCAGGTGCCTGAAGAAAGTTTGAGGGAAAATAATTTAAATAGGAAAAAAGCTTAATACATTTTCTTTAAAATATATTAACATTTGTTAAGAATGTGAAGATGAGAGCACTTACTTTCCATAGATTTGCTACATCAGTCATTTCTAACTTACCTTCCATAGATTTGCTACATCAGTCATTTCTAACTTACCGTCCATAGATTTGCTACATCAGTCATTTCTACACAGATAAGACAGAGATTTAAACTTGAATAACTTCTTGACGGAATAAGAATTTTGAATGCTTTCTTCAGTATTTTGTTTCTTTTGAAGTCCTCTTGCGTAAACTTGCTTGAACTAATGAACTAATCCTTTAAAGGCCAGATAAATGGAGTTAATAATACAGTACAATCCAAAGCCTCATATTGGACAAAATATTTACACAATGACTGACAGGCCAATTAATAACCTCAGAGGAAGTGACATTACCAGTATGTATCAGATTTATTAGTGACAGGTCAATTCTTGAGATGGATTTGCTCTTGAAATTATCCTGTGCTCAGAATCAAATAGCAGGAGAGGAGCTAAACATTTCATCAAAAGCAATTATATATTAAAAGGAGATAAACGTGTGCAATACATTGCATGTGTTTAAAGAGTGTGCATGTTCCTCTGATCTGGAGATCACCCAGTGGTAAGCTCAGCTTCAAGAGTCTTAAGTGGACTGAATTAAAAGCAATTGAATGCTTGTCTTGCTTCCCAGGACAATAAAAACCTTTACCCTGGGCAGACAATATATTTTTTGCAGACCCTGCAGTTGGACAATCACTTTTTTCAGTAGAACTTGCAATTACACTACTATTTTATGTAGAATATGTGAACTATTCGTAAGGTAACATTTATTTCTGGTTGATTTGTTAAACTTTGCTGGACTGGTCATAATGCACTTGTTCATTGTATACTCCCCCTACTACTCCTGGCACTGTCAGTCAAATGTGAGTCTTTGACATATGAAACAGTGATTCACATGTGTGTAATGTACCATTGTCAGTTACCAGAGTAGAGTGACTCTGGGGTGAGTCAGTTTACTTCAGACCTATTCACTTTGTACAAATTGAAGTGATTTGTGGTACAGTAAGTCATTTTAAAAGAAATGTCAGTCACCTGTGACTGAGGGGTACATCCATTGTACATGTATATGTTTTGGTCACCCACCTTGGTGCACTCACCCTGTCCGGGAGTGTGAGGTGAGTCACACAATTGACAAGTTCATAAACCTTAGTGATAAATCTATCTTGGGTTGTAGCATTTGCTACTATTAGTATCATGCTGTCACTTTCTTTTTCGTAATTTACTTCTAATAAAGCTCTCAAATAGAAATTGGAGCCTAAAAATTATTTTCTTGAATTCTGAATGTTCTCTGATAATTTATATTGTGGAGAGTCAGAAGTTAACAACAGAGTGCAATCTTTTAATTAATTTTATTTCCTGTATAAAACCCATTACCATATTTCAGTAAATTTATTAAATATTCTAGTTAAAATGTAACTAACAAGATCCACCTTGCCCTAATAAGATTTCCCTCGATCTTTCACATATATTCCCCATTGACTAGATGGAGATAATTGTTCTTCATGCCTTCACAGAGCTAATAAAGCTTGCAAATCTCGGTTTATTTTTCACCTGCAATTTAATAAACTCCACAAATTACCACATTTACCATTAAGCGTTGCCTCCGAGCAAATTCTATTGAGACTACTGTTACTTGTTATAATCACAGCAGAGAAGAAAACTTTGTAGCAAAAAGTAAAGGATACTTCATATTCGTACATGTATCCATTTTTCAGATTGAACTGTCAGGAAGAGGAAAATTTGATTACTAGCCTGTCTGGTGTGGGATCGGGAGAATCGGAAGGGAATTTGTGGTTGTTGTGTTCGTCGTTGTGGGAGGAAAGTGATATAGCTGGTTATAATTATTGTGCATACTACTCGGTGAGTCATTCATTATTTTTGATCTCTTCTTTAAGATTGAGATTTCATATTTGATGCGCAGATCATTATGAAAACTGAATATGATGTAGAATTGCAGCTATAGACTGCTACAGTACATGTATGCCTAGTATATTGTTTAGTTAAGATTTCTTGAAAGCAGTATGGATATATTTGAAGATCTTTTTTTGATAAACATAAATATTATTTCTCAATTTTTCATTTAAAAATGTAAGTTCATCCTCGAAATGGAGTTAAATTGGTAACAATTTTCCTGGCTTTAAGTAACCAGGATAAATAAACTCTCCGATTAAGGAAATAAGCCACACCCACCACAGCAATGCGGTAACTAAATGTAAGTGGGTCAAACAAACCTCAAAATGCGTAATCATGCATGACCAATGCATTGACATGTAGCCTGCTGCAAGTTTTGATAATATGGCACTTCTTCGGATCTTTAGAGTGTTTAGCAAAAGGAATAAACAAAATACCATTTGCTAACTGTTCTGGGTAACTGGAATCAGATTTACAAAGCCCGTAGCAGGCCCGTAGCAGGTGCAATTATTGTTCACCGTCTTATCGTAACTCAGTCTGTGTGTGCAGAAATTTGTTTTGTGCAGTATATTGCAATGACTGCATCACCGCACTGCTATGTACAGCAGCAGTAGGATAGGATTTATAGGATTAAATCCGTAGGATCTTTGCCCCACTTGGTTATGCAGATTTTATTGCTAGGCAAATTTGTGCGGTGAATGGTTGAAAAAGCTGTCAATTATCCAAGTCAATGAGGTTAATTGGACATTGGGGGCTTGAATCTGTGAATTCTTTCATGGGTTTAGCGTATTAAAAAGAAATGACATTTGCTAATTTTTGAAATAAATTAGCCACTTCATCCTTGAAACATGCATAATTACTTACGTATAGCAGATTTTTTTCTCTAATTAATTTCTTCTGAAAAAATATTGTATTTCTACCTGCATTTTTTACCTCCATTTAAGTTTTCTTCTATACCTGTGAACTTATTATAAAGTGGGTCACATTGTAACACCTACAGGTAAGAGCAAATGCACTTTAAGTGATGACAGTTATTGGATTATCATGGCTGTAATTCTCATCCACAAAATTTGGGAAGTGGGGGGTGAAGGTCTCAAGGGTGGGGTCAGAGGACAGATCTTTCTTTATCTTTTACTCTCATAAAATTGTGTGTGGGCCTATGGAGAGAATGGACAGATCCCACTGGTATGACTGGGTTCAATGTTCCCTTAGAAACATGGCCTTATGCGTAGGATTCCCTTGAGACTACCCTTTAGACATACATAAGATGACCATGATGAGAAACTGAAACAAGCAATCCACAATAGAAATAATGAACTATGTTGACGCCTAATAGCACACTCAGTGTGTTGACGCTGAATGGCACACTCAGTATGTTGACGCTGAATAGCACACTCAGTATAGTATGTTGACGCTGAATAGCACACTCTGTATGTTGACGCTGAATAGCACACTCCGTATGTTGACGCTGAATAGCACACTCCGTATGTTGACGCTGAATAGCACACTCAGTATGTTGACGCTGAATAGCACACTCAGTATGTTGAAGCTGAATAGCACACTCAGTATGTTGACGCTGAATAGCACACTCAGTATGTTGACGCTGAATAGCACACTCCGTATGTTGACGCTGAATAGCACACTCAGTATGTTGACGCTAAATAGCACACTTAGTATTTATAACAAGTGATTCTTTGTCCCAAATTTGAAGCCACTGTATATGTACCTCCTGCAGTGTGTTTCGGTAGTAAAATACTTCTTGCTCACACTAGGAAATCAAATCAAACCAATCAAATTGCTCTGGAAATATGACTTACAGTTTAGCTTTCTGAAAGTATTCATAGTGACTACCAACAAAAAATGATGTGCTTGTTTGTGTTTTGAGACTGAGGATTGCAGTTGCTTTAAATTCACTGATTCCATGAGAAATGAAAAATATTTTGACAAATTCTTATAGCAATCATCATACTGTTTTTCTGTAGAATGGTTCATTAATATAATTGTTTGCATCCATTTATAAAAACTTGTCAAGAAGAAGCTCCAGCCTTGTACAATATGCAGGAAATTCATCTAGTGTATTAGGACAATTGATATATTTTGTAATCGTACTTGATCATAAAACTCGAAGAAATTAAAAGTGTAAATTATTTTCCTGACTGTTCCTCACAAATTAAATGTGATGCTTCAAATTGCATTTATTTTTACGCATGCATAATTACCTCCAAATCGGAGAACATTACCCAACATTATGGCGTCAATAATTTGAGTTCATTGCGACTTTATAAACCAAGTCTACACCTGATACTTCCTTCCATCTCTCTCTAAACACGAATCATTCACCAGTGCTTCATGAATGCTGATTCGGCATTCTTTACTGTTTATACAGCAAATTCAATTAATGTTGTCTGAACTTAAGCAGCAACAACATTTTGACTTCGTTGTTTTTGTTGTTGTGATTTTTTACACCCAGGAATATTTCCCTGCTCAGTTCATGTTTGTCTTGCGCTCCAGATCACTGAGTCCTTATCATATTTTTTCTCCATTCTTAAGTTTAATAGCTCATTTCACACTGTGATAGAAATGCCCCACTGTGAAAGTGCATTCAACCATTTGTTTTGGAAGGAGCTGATTGAATAGATCTAAAGCATCTTTGCATTAGTGTGTCTGTGTTGGAGCATAGTGTAATTAATATAATGACTCATGAACTACTAACTTCAAATCTCAATTAGATAAAATAAAGAAAACCATTATTTTAGCTTCATTTTTTGTGTGGAATTGTCTTGTGTTTTGAACATAAATAAAAGTTAGTAATGAACAATCACGGCCAAGTTTGCTCACGTTAAGTTGAAGCTCTTTCACCTACCAGGGACAGTTGAGTAACACCTTATATTGTGTGTGCATTTGTGGTTGGAATTGAATGGTAATACAGTATAATTGGACTTATTGACAGGATTCTGTAAAATATAACCTACAGTAGTTGTACTTGAAGGCTTTAAAGCAGATTTTAATTTTGAATTACAAAGGACTTCTCCTTTTCGTACAGTGAGTACTAACACTTATAAAACACACTGTGTAAATATATTTACAGTTATTACTATGTTTGCTATTAAATGCTGTTTGCATATACAGTACATGTATTTCAAAGTGTAGCCCAGTTTTTCTGTTCACTATAAATATACAGCTTATGGCAGGACAATCAATGTCTTATTTTCACCACAACCTTTTACTTAAAATGTCGTTCAAGATGAAATTTTTAAACAAAGAAGTAACAATAGTTTCATAGCGTTGGCAAATTAAGTTTTGTAAGTACTGTAGCTCTGTAGAAATAGGTTAGTGGACCTACATGGACAAACTAGAAAGCAAAGTGGTTGAGTATACAGTATTCTTGGCTACTTGTGGGTGTAAAGGTCTCATTTGATTTTCCACATGAAATTTTTAATGTACTGTATATCTTGCTTTCATTGTAGCTCAATTCATACCCTGATTCATACCTCAAGATAGATATCGCGATATGATTCTATAAAGATAAATGTGATTTTGATGTGATGCATTTCCCACTGACTTGATGTATCCATGTTCAAGACAACATAGTAATTGCAGAACCTGAAAGTGTCACTGCATTAGCAAGACTTCAGGTTTAATGGGTTGATATGAGATCACAGTGGGTGCAGTTTTCATAGGTTGTTGTAAATATCATAATAAGCATGATTTTAAAGGATCTTAGGTTATTTTACAGTCAATACTACTAAACTTCCAATCTGTAAATACCGTATTTGACATATTAGGTGCTACTGCTTTAATGCACATGTCAATTGTATGTCTCACCCCTTCACCCGGGACAAGGTGAGTCATTGCACCAAAGTGGGTGGGCAAAACTTATGTCCATTGATGCACCCCTCAGTCACTTAGGTGACTGACATGTGACTTTTTTGTGAAATGTCTTACCCCTAAATCAATCACCTGTAAAATCAATGGGTCTGAAGTAAATTGATTCACCTCAGAGTCACTCTGGTGACTGACAATTTGGTATAATGATGCACTTGTGAGTCACTTTTCATATGTCAATGACTGACATTGCCGGGGGAGGGGGGAGGCATACCCGCATATACACATGGGACACTAAGATCAAATGAGTAGTTTGATATATGTGCCATATTTATTGATGTTGTCAGGCACCCTAAAAATAAGCCAAAATGGTCTTGTTATGAGGTCAATTAAAACAAAATTCAAGGTTGTTGGCCCTAATTGGTTGTTCTGGCTGCCTGGAGCTCCTAAACCAGCTCGGGAACCATCATACCCGCAATGTACACATGAAAGAAGTTGACAAAAGCAATAATGTGATATATGTGCCATATCCATTGAAGCCATTATGCATGTTGCTTTTTAATTCGTTTCAGGGCACCAAAGGGCTGAAAAATGCCAATTTCAACAAGTCACCATGTAATACGTCATTTTTGCCAATTTTTTAATGTGCCTGACAACTTCAATGGATATGGGACCTATATAAAATTACTCCTCTGATCTTAGAGTCCAACGTGTACACGTGGGTATGTTGGTCCACAGGCTAGTTTAAGATCCCCAGGGCTTTAAAGGGTTGAAAAATGAAATTTTGTCAAAATATGCCATTTGGGCCCATTTTAGAGGGTGCTTGATGGTTTCAATGAATATGTCGCATGTGTCAAGTTATTCCTTTGGTCAAGGGGTCCCATGTGTATATGCGGGTATGCTGGTCCATGAGCTATTTTAGAAGCCCCAGGGCACCAAAGGGCCAAAAAATGCCAATTTCAACAAGTCACCATGTATTAGGTCATTTGGGCCAATTTTTTTAGTGTGCTTGACGGCTTCAATAGATATGGAACCTATATGAAATTACTCTTCTGATCTTAGGGTCCAACGTGTATATGCGGGTATGCAGGTCCTCGAGCTAGTTTAGAAGCATAAACGAAGACACCAGATCCCTGTTGGCTTTGATTGTTGTCTTTTCTCATTATATTCAACTGGAATCATAATCTGTCTGCCGTGCACTAGTGTTAGTATATATTGCCAGGAGAACCGAAGGAAAAATAAAAAAAAAAAAAACATAAAAGAAAATAACATATCCCGCAATTAATGGTAGCATTGCACTGAACACATCTAAGTACATGTATACACGTTACACCGGTTGGCATGGTAGGTAAAAACACTAAGCCTGACCGAATATGAATCTGGGGCTGACTGAATATGAATCTGAATCTTGAGGCTGACTGAATGTGAATCTGAATCTGAGGCTAACTTCAGGTTGGTCATGGAGCATGGGTGCTTATTAGAAAAAAACTTCGGGCCTGAAAAAGTGGTGCAATTCTATTTTACATAAGTGCCATCGAATACAGTAAACATAATACTTTACCAGTCATCAATTATAGTTTAGTTTGATTTAGGAATTGCTGTAGTTTGATAAATACAATAAAGAAAATATGATTTCCCAAGTGACATTGATTTGTAGAGTAAATGATATTAATATTGTCTTTAGTTCTGTACTAGCTGTTGTACTGCAACAGTTGGGACTTGTTGGATATCATCATAGATACTTAATAAAGCAGTTGCCTGGCAACCATTCATTGTTAATCTTGCCTCATTGGTTGAAAATGAAATTGCAAACAAAACTCCATGTAAAGATCATATTTTGATAATCTGCCCAAAACAGTGTGTAGCTGAACGTTGGCTCCAATCAAATGTCACCTAACGGTTGACTTCCTTTATTGCTTTAATCGAATCAGATTCGTGTTTGAATAAGACCAAATTTACGTCAGTTCAACTTAACGGAGGTTTTAAGCTTCGTGTATCGCAGAGCTTAAACTCCTCCATAAATGTGTCAATCTTTACTCCCAGCGCTCAGCGTCACTGATATGCAGCTATGATTTATTAATCTGATACAGTGCAGTGAGCCAGAAATGAATTTCAGCCAAGGCACTCCAAGAATTTTTTCATTTTAACAGTTCATTAAGCATTTCCTGATATTGCAGTAAGGCTTATAATAAAGCTGGTCGGAAGTGCCATACTCCATTTTCATTATCTTGAAAAGATTTTTTTCTTTTCGTCTCCTTTTCCCCCCCTTGATGCATGGAAGCTTTGAAGGCATTTTTACACTTTTTTCCAAGATGGTAATTACATTTGAACTCATGGATGGTTAGAAATATTTTTTTCATATATATATATATATATATATATATATATATATATATATATTTTTATTTTGTATTCCATTGCCTTTGTAAATAGGCTGAGAGGAAAGAAATTGGAAAGAATATTTGACAGCCCAGAAGAGTGCAAATAGGAATCCTGTGCCCTTTGCTGATTAAGTTTTATTGAACCGTTGATATTGGGTGGGATTCCAACACTAACCTCGTCCTCCTTCTTGTGTAAATTGAAAAAATATTATAAACATCTAAAGAGTCAGAGAAGAAAGTTATGAGTTTTGGTGAAGTTAGGTCATTTTATTTGAAACTTGTTTAAGAAAAGAATGTGGATAAACTGAACAAAAAACAAAAACACATTTCTTACAGACTTTCACTACATGCTGTGAACAGTTTAAGATAAAGTTTCTTTTGAAAACAGTAAAAAAGTTTGCAAACATGGAAGAAAGTGTCAGAAACTTTTATTGACAGAAAGTTTTGATAAATCATTTAAGATTGTTTTGTTTTGTATGGTCTGAAAATTGTCTTATTTGATATTGAATGTTTAATCTGATTTTGCATAGTTGCAACTGCAGGAAAGACATCGTTCTCTCCCGCATCCGCCTCAGCTACTCCTCTTTTACTCACTCCCATCTTTTATCCGGCTCCCTGTCCCTCTCTGCCCCACTTGCATCATTAATCTCTCCATCAAGCATATTTTCTTAACCTGTCCCCTATACCAGAACTCCAGATCTCTTCTTCACTTACTCTCCTCAATCTCGGACAAATTTGAAAACAATTTTTCAAACATCATCAACTTCCTCTGCAACAACAACCTCTTTCACCAAATAATCTCCTCCCCTTCCTCCCTTTCTACACCTAACCTTACACACCTCTTTTTCCACCTAAATTTTTCTCCCACATTTAGCTTTTCCCCATTATCTCCCTTACAAACCTTACATCTCCTCACTATCCTAACTCTTACAGCATTATTTATTAAGACACTCTTTTGGCGCATTTGACTCTGATTGTCGCTGTGCCGTTAAACATCAACAAACCAAACCAAACCTAATTTGATTTTCTACCTTGGATGCCACTATTTAGTAAATTTAATGTAGCATAATTATTTATCTATATCTATTTTATTGATAAAATGTAACTTAAATGTAAAATACAATTAAAATCGCAAGTCTTAAATTTGAAGAAAAAAAAAGGTAAAACAAGTATACTAAAGATTATATAAATGATTTTAATCTTTTAGTTTGAATTGTCAAGGAACTTTTAAAAACAAAGAGTTTTGTGTACTTAATAGGAAACAAAATAATTTTCAGGTAAAAAAGCACCATTTATTATCATAAGATTTGGAAGGGAAATTAAATTGTTTTTTCATACACAATTATTCATGTACATGTAATATATAATCCTACTGTCCATTGAATGACCTGTTCTGACTTAGCATGATGTCAGATTTATGACGGATTAAAAATACAGATAACACAATGATATTTTTGAGGCTAGATCTGCTCTTAAAATTCTGTACATACACTGATGGCATAAAGGAAGATGTTTTCTATTTTAAAAATTTTATGAAAAATAAAATTAAAATGGTGAATTTTGTACTAATTGCTGTGGCTTCTCTCACCTGTACTGTGGGATTCTTTCCCGTTACACTACGTGTACCCTTAATAATGGTGAACCACAACTCATACGGCAAGTGTTGTTTGTTCAGTTTTAATCAACCCCCCAGCCATGGCTCTTTTCGTCTCAAGCACTTCAGGCATCAGCAGGTTGAGAATGCTTGACCATATCAAGTAAAGAAGTCTTAATGAACCAATGGTTAAACGTGACCATTGCAAAGTGTACAGTGTATTCCGATATTTACTTGTTTGAAGTTAAAGGGAAAGGAATTGTTGGTGGATTTACTGTAAGTCGTGCTGCAGCATAAGTCTAGCAGTTTAGCAACATGAAGGCTCGTTTGCCTTTGTCGTTGGTGATAGGAGAGAAAGAGACAATTTCTTTAAAGGTACCTACTTTCTTGGACAAAACTGTTAAAACACTTCAGCTTGTTGAGAACTTCATATGTTATAGTGTTATGTTTCTTTGATATTTTTTCTGAGAATTGTAACACCCTACCCCCTCCCCCTTCCTCCTTTTCAATGTTGAATTTATTTATTTCTTAACGTCGTTTCCGGGAAAAACAATAACAACGGTCTACATTGAATGGGGATGGGGAGGGGAGGACAATTATTATAGTGAGGTTGGGGAGAGGGACACTGGCGGAGTCAATAAAATTATTAAAATATCTTTGTAATTCTAAAATATTAATTACAATTGAAAAAGTAGAGATTGAAGAAGCAAAATAATTTTTTTTCCAGTATTTGTGTTTTATAAATGTGGAATAATTTACAATAGAAAAGCAGCTTCATGAAAAACATCACATATTTTCACTAAGTGTTTCAACAAGTTTTGTCCAAGATTGTAGATACAGTATGCTTTATTATTATTAATATTATTGTTACTATTATTATCATTATTGTTATTATTATTATTATTATTATTATTGTTATTATTATTATTATTATTATTATTATTATTATTTTTTTTTTATTATTATTAAATATTCCAGTACAAATTTAAAACATTTGTAAAAGGAAAAAGTACATGCATAACATGTAAAACACTAGTGTAGCAGAATTAAAGAATATAAACAAATAAATAAATAAATAAATAAAGAAAAATTAAAGATAAAAGGTTCAAAACAGTAATTCTAAATCTTCTGTCTGTAAGTAAATTGCCACACAGTAAATTAATGGATTTTTGTAGATAAATATTCTGTATTTTGGCGCTATGTTAGGGTGCGAAGGTTTTTGTTTAAACGAGTTACATGTAGATGACTTTGTAATGTATTGTGTAAAAGATGGTTTTGTTCTTTCTTGATTTTTGTTGCCATTGCAGTGAATTCTGATTTCGCCTTGTCATTTAAAATATCAATAAGTATGGGATTATGTAAGTTAAGAATCTTTAAGTATACTTTAAGAATTTCCTGATTCTGTCTTTGTCTTTCTGCAAGATTAAATGATACCAAACGGTTACAGCATAAAGGTGATAAAATAAGTGATGTAAAGAGATTAACTCTAGCATTCAGATTACAAAAAGATAAAATGTATGATAAGATATGTAATCATTGGCTACTGATGTGGGTCAAGGTTAAAGATCTGGGAACAGGTAGCAACACCTTCAACTTAAAGGAGCACTAGAATGAAAAGTGAGGGCGCATGTTTTTGTGAATTTCACAAATATGTCATCCACAACAGATCGATAAACTTTATTCCTCCATAGCCCACAGACGATGTGAGGGCTGAGGTAACTTGAATATTCATATTAACTTGGAAATTGTAATACCATTGCGTGCGAGATAAGCATTTGGTTTTTAGGAGAGACCCCTAAAAATACGCACTCACTTTTCGGTCTAGTGCTCCTTTAATTATTGGGCTATAAAACCATGAAGAACAAAAAATTGTTTTAAAATTGACTTTTACAGCATTTTGAATTGTAAGGCCTTGTAATAACAAATTATGGAAATTTTATTGACATTTTGTGACATCACAAGTTGACAATTAAAAACCTGTTACCCTGACTGTATGTATGTTAACCTTATTGTGTTCAGGTACGAAACGGTAAAGGTGAATGGACATTAGCTGATTTGTTTAAAACTTCATGTACGATACTAAACATGCTGATCAAAATATATTGACATTTTGTCTATTTTTGGAGCTTTCAAAATTCAAATTTTTATGATATACAAATTTATGGTGCATGAACTGGCCGATCTGTCTATATTCAAAATGTAGTCATCTACCTTATTAATATTCAAACAATTGAGAAAAAACTTAAAAGATAGCCAAGGAATTTTGATATTGCATCTTCCTAAATTTGACCTGGCTTTTCATCAGAACAATATCAATAAACCCTTATCACTAAACAAAATGTGTGCTTCATTTTACAAGGCTGGGATCTCCGGAGATATATTATGTATACATGAAGGTGTGTGCTTCTATGTGATTTATATTGTTTATGATGCAGCTGTGATACACACATTGCCATTGATGGAGCTGTATACATGCCACATGGAGTCTCTTTATTGCAAACAGAAGATAACGCTGTTACATACCAAAACATCTAAATGATTATAATTTGTTGCAGCTGAAGGCTAAATTGCGAATTTCTTTGAGGGTTTAATTATCACAAATAAAGATGGATACGGTACAAGCCAGCATGCAGCAGTATGGGAGAGCTTTAGAAATACAGCAAGTGCTCCTATGAGATGAA
The DNA here is from genome assembly GCA_020152595.1 of Chiridota heheva. Lineage (NCBI taxonomy): Eukaryota > Metazoa > Echinodermata > Holothuroidea > Apodida > Chiridotidae > Chiridota > Chiridota heheva. The sequence continues at coordinate 551,011 of JAIGNY010004484.1, forward strand.
AACCCATCAAGAAATTCTTCTTGCTGCCCACCCCTCTCCCATGAAGGAGACTGAAAATGTTACTCCAAATGTGTTTCCCTTCCAAACAGTGGCAAAACAATATGTAGTCCCACAAGGGCCCAAGCCTATCACACAAGGCCCAAAGCATATCCCACAAGGGCCCAAGCAAATGGTAGATGTAATTGCACAATAACACTACATTATTATCTTCTTTTTTAAACCATATTTGTATCATCATTACAAAAGTACTATATTCCCCGCTGTTAGTGGGACAAAGTTTTTTAAATGACAACTGAATTTGAGTGAAGGGCAGGTCTCCTTGCCCGGCATGGTCCAGTGGCGCTGTGAGAACAAAATTATTAGGGGAGGGGGCATAAATTAAATTGTAGGCCTTTGTATAAGTGTGTAGGTTACAACCTATGATGGCACTGCACATGCGAAGCGGGTGCCACAATGGCATGGGGTCCAGGGACAAAGGCGTGGGGTCCAGGCATGAAGCCTTGGGGTAGGCCGAGGGGGCAGAGGCTCAGTGGGGGCGGAACCTCAAGAAGCCCTATGTTTTTGTGGTTTTGGTGGCAGGAAATTGCTTAAAAATCAATGTTAAATACACACCAAAATCAATTTTGAATTTTTGAAAATTTTAGGATTGGTGAGGCACATCCCTCCCCCCCAATCCCGTCCCCCCTCTTCTTAATTTGCCAGCACGACTGGTATGGTATGACAAGTGTTACTAGACAGATTTGAGATTGATATTTATAATTGTAGTACAGTATTCCATCTAATGAAACGTATGCAAGCAATGATAACTATATTCAAGGTCTTTACAGTAGTTTCTCATTGCTCTCATTCCTTGAAGTAACCGTCAACCGGACTAAAAATTGATTTGATTCATAAAATAAGAAAACAGTTTTTTTACTGAATTACATATTTATTACTGGATAGTGGAATGAGCCATTATTGAAAATCTTGAAATATAGTAATGGACTAATGAAGCATTCATTAAAGCTGTTGTATGAATCATCATATGGGTGGAGTACATGTATATCTCAAGTCTGATGTATAGAAAATATATTATTGTAGTTTCTCAGGGAGTGGTTATGTAGCAATATGCTTATCTTTGTGTGGGTATATTGAGTCATATGATGTTCTTTTCTAACCTTTGGGATAAAGATACATTTGATCATCTTTTAAAAAGAAAATATTGCTATACATGTGTAAGTGTTGTATTCCTTTAAACGATTTTTGGTCCACAATTGGAGATTTTTGTTGTGGGTACAACATTTTTTAGGAGGACTTAAGCTCCTAACGTCCCTCCCCCTCCCCCAATTTGACATGCCACTGGCAAGCTCAATGTAATTCCTAAATCAAAAGAATGATAAGAAATAATGGTATATTTTTGATAATGACGCTGTGAAGACCACGTGTGTACTGTACACTCTGTTTGCCTCTACTCTTTGTTCAGACAAGTTTCTTATCTTTGTACATGGTAAGGAGACTATGAAATCCAGGTGTTCATATTGTTATGGAAGAGCAATCAACTATAGTTCCTCATCGATTTTTTTACTGATTCTAATAATTGGTGAAATATGTTGTAAGGGGCTCTAGCTTTATCTTATATTTGTCTTGAGACATCTTTAAAGGATTAGCTCAGTGGTCAAGCAAGTTTATCTTATATGAAAGAGGACTTGAATAGAAACACAATGGCAGGCCTCCCGGTAAACCTTTAAAAACCTTTAAAACCTTTAAAACCTTTCTTGACAAATTAAACCTTTATTCCTTTAAAAATAAACTTTAAAACCTTTAAAAACCTTTATTTTCAAAGTTAAGTAAGATAAATGATTCGAGTGCCAAGGTTTTAGCTTCATTGGTAAGTATACACATCCATTTAATAGCATATCTGTTCTCAACACACATTTAAAAAGTAGCAGAACCAAAATAAAATTTCCAACTTCACATAAGTAATGGACTTTTGGCGCCACCAACTGCTGTTTGCCCTAGAATATGCTGATTGTATGAAAATTTATTCCATGAGTTAACCTTTATAAACCTTTTTATTTAAATCCAAAACCTTTAAAAACCTTTATTTCAACTTTTCCAACCTTTAAAAAAACCTTTATCTTAAAAAAGAGTTACTGGGAGGCCTGCAATGGTGAAGAAACCACATCAGTATATAATTATTCCATTAAGGAGATAATTAAGAGCTTTGTCCTACCTATGTAGAAATGACTGGTACAGTAAGTCTTCTATAGGTGGTTGGCGCCTTCATCCTCACATTCATAACTTTTTTTAATGTATTTAAAAAAAAAGGTATTCCGGTGGTAAATTATAATTACCCTTACTACTTGTAGATTCTGTTTTACTACTTTCCTGACGTATCCAATGTTTTTTTATGCCACAGAATCGCAGGACTAAATATGATAGAATACATAAAGACTTTGAAGAATATGAGGATGTGACATCACAGCTAGTCTGATTTCAGTCGTTTCTACACAAATTATACACATTTAAAAATAAATTCTACCAAAATCTCCGTAACGGAATGAGATTTTCCGCTGCTATCTTCACCATCTTGTTTCTTTGGAAGTCCTCTTGCAGAAAAGATCAACTTGCTGGACCCGTGAACTAAATAATCCTTTAACAAGTTGTTCTCTTTACTTTCAGTGACAAAATCTTCCCCAGGAGCTTGGCTATTTATGGCTAACATCGTAAAAGATAAATTGCATCAATTCTGAATTGAAATTGTTCTTTGTTCGTATCATGAAAGCTGTCTTCTCACAAGTGTAAGATGATCAAATTGCAGAGCGAATCGTAAGTCAAAATGAAGAAAAATGAAGCAATCCATCATGCTCTGCTCTTCATCATGCCCCGAAAAGTTCTTTGTTTGTAAGGATTATGTACCTGTCACAAATTATTTTGTTTACTGTGTATTTACTCTGGGAATTTAACAGATAGTTTCAGTGATGTTGGTCTTATCTTTGTATCAGGTAAATGATTATTGTCATGAATTTAAGATAAATCTACTTTATGGATGATTTCTAATAATTTATGAGAAAAAGAAGTCCCTATAGAAATCATGCAGATGTGGAGGCTTCATCAAGAGAACAAAGAGAGAAGATGATAATGTATCTTGAGTTGTGTATTTATACATCCTTAAAACATGACAGTTACAAGTTGTTTGCAGAGTCACACAAAAGGGATAAATTATCTACTGTACATGTAGTAAGGAAGACAAGACTTAGATTTTGAAAGGGAAAGGTAAATTCACCTATTCAGTGATTCTTGAACATTTTCAGACTTAAACTACTCAAGTGATCCTTGAACATTTTCAGACTTGAAAAAAAAAGAAGCTAAATTACGCCAAGTTGTTAATATTTTTCTGTGAATCAGGGCCGTCTAGAGCCAATGCATGCTTGAGAGTACGTTTAAGTTCAAGTTCATCAAATTTATATGGCACATTATCTAAAAGTACTTATTCTAATGTACCTGTAAAAATCATGCAAATGTATATGCAAAAATAAATAAGAATATATAGTATGCTGAACCATGGAGATGTGAGTCTCTACGTATCTCAATGGTTGAACACACAGGACCACTTTGATAAGCCAAAGTTGAGTACACCGACTGTAAAGGCTACCTTTCAAACATACCCCTTCCCTGTTATATGTTTGTGTTGAAGAACTTTACAGAGATGCAGTAGTAGCATGTAAAATGACTATACATCATTAGAGAATCTCCATCAAGCTGACCAGGGAGTTGGAATAGACTCCTGATCTGACCAATGTTGGTTGATTGATGCTGGCACAGGCTTTATTTTGATTATTAGTTTCAGTTGAGGCCTTTCATACAGATTGCGCCATCATGTTTTATTCTCAAGATTATTTCTCACCTGCAGTTAATGACAGTATGGATGAAAACAGACTTTGTCAAAGTTTCTACCTTAGATCCTGGAAGTCTTGTGTTTCAAGCATTTACTTCTAAATATCAGTAATTTATGCACCTTTTCACAGTATAAAAAAGACAATCAAAACTGGATGGCACATTTAAGTGTATTTGAAACAATGAAATTGGCATTATGAAATGAATACAACATGACCAATTTACCAATAACAAGATAGTGATACTGTACCATTTGTTACCCTTTCATTCACTTATATTGTACTGTAGGACCATTAGTTAATATGCCAAGACATTGAAAGATTCAATTACATGTATCTAAACAATTCTGCTGTGTACCTGAAAACCTGAAGTACTCTCGCCCTCTCGATTCTTTGCTTCCCACCATTTCAGAAATTTTCAATTATAAAAAGCTTTAATCAATCGCTAGCCTAGTATTGTCTTTACACTGTTTGCGGGAAACAGGTCGCTGCTTGCAGAGAGGAAAGGATTGTTTTCTTTTCTACCTCACAGTTTATCTATAAAGCTTCCACTCAGACATTTGATCCTTCAGTATGACTCCCTTTATTAAAAATTTTCCTCAAAATTTCCAGAATTTAATCAAAATGTTATGGAGCTGTTCCCACCAAATGTGTTCTCAATTAGTGAGTGAGCACAATCCCGCAAGCATGCCCAATTAGACAGCTCATTCTCTTCTAAGATCATTGGGTAAATCTGCGATTATTGACAACTGCTTAAGACGCAGCTCCCGACAATCCAAACCAATATCCCCCTGTTTACTTTTCCTTCGTTTCCAATCATGCGGATGGGAGAGATCCAATTACGGTGGCTCAGCGTTGAAAGCTCGTGGAAATGAAGTGATCGGCCTTCAAACAAGTGGGCTTGACAGTTTATATTTGCGGCTGGAATCATTACTACATAGATGCCGATGGCGCCCGTTATTTCATCTGTTACATTTATCTTGATACAACCCGCCTCTTTCTTCTGGTTCTGTGTCTCTTGAAGTGGTTTTCGTGTTGTTTTGAGAAGGAGATGGTTGCTTGAAATTAAAAAGCCAAAAAAACAAAAAAACAAAATTGCCGAATAGCTTCCGAGTGGAATGTAATATTACCAACTACAGTAGTGAAGTATCAAAAGTTTTCATTAAAATGTGACCATCTATTAGTTTTGATTGAGTCAATGATACAACCTCAATATTATTTGTGTTAATTCAGAAGAACAGAGGAGAGCTTGATTTACCTTAAAGCAATTTGTCAGGCATGTAAGTGACATTTATGTTCTCTGTATGTTTCTAAATGGCTGTATTAAGAGGCTGTTCAGTGACAGCATGAGGAACATAACTTTCAAATCATTGAAGACTAAAGAAGAAGCAACTGCTCAGGTGGTATAAACTTAATGAATGGGTGATTATGGTCATGAAAGGTAAGAATAACCATAAAATGGAGTTTTGTGTTTGGCTGGCTTCTGAGGCTCAGACAAAGTAGGACAATAATAATTGGGGCAACCTTTATTCAGCTTCAGTGATTTTCATCAAAGCAACAGTGTTCTACTTACAGTTTGGATGTTAGAAAGGAATGAGGAATAGGTATTTTCAAATGATAATAAGGCTTCTGTACTTTCTGATTTGATTCTTGGTGTATGTTGATTTTTGGTTTATGTTTATTCTTGGTTTATATTGATTGTTGGTTTATCATGATTCTTGGTTTATGTTGAATCTTGACCAGTTTAGAGAATTCTACTGACTGCAGTTTTTTCTTCTTTTTTTCTTCTGATTTTACTTCATTTTCATTTCTATCTTTTTTTAAGCTTTTATTTATTACAACAAACATACTGCAGGAATACCTACCAGTTCAGAAAATTTTACTGACTGCAGTTTTTTTTTTCTTTTCTGATTTTACTTCATATTTTTTAAATATTTTTTGTTTTATATGTTAGTTAACTGGGAATACAGACAAAGCCTACATCTGATTGTTTGTTACACTCGGACAAAGCCTACATACCTGATACAAAGTGCTTGCTGAAAATCCTAGTGTGAAACGTAGGTTGAAAGCCATTGCGTCCTACAGCAGAAACCTACTTCGAACATCGATCAGGATCAGATGGAAATATGAAGAAAACATCTTTTCATCCCGTAGCACATGTTTACTAGTGCAGCAAATGACATACAGCAAGAATCCGGCATAATTATCTTACAAAAATAATCTTATATAACTACATGTGAACTAGTGTACAGCAGACAACAGTGTGCCTGTCTTACAAAATGGCGATGTAAACAAAGTCATGTGACCTCATGACATCAGCTGAAACACCCTTATAGCAGGAATTTGTAAATTAGTCACTAAGCTCTTCTTTGTTGTAAAAAAAGAGGACCTGTTTTGAGCAAAAGTGTTAATGGTAACAATTCTGCAAGGTTACCAAGAATAATAAGGTTAGTACATTTATCATGGAGCATTGGAGCAGGTCTATGGCATTTATTGGATTTTCAAAATATCCTCATAAATTTCATGACAAGAGATGAGAAAGTGTGCTTATTGGTTGCAGCAGGATTTGATATTTATTGACCCCAGAGTTCTCAATTGGTAGTGCACCTGCTTCGTAGACCCTAAAGGTTGTGGGTTTGATCTTGGAGGTGAGTCATTCCAACAACTTTAACCAGAACCAAAAGGTTTTGTGGTTCCAATGCTTTTTTATGCTGATTGATTTTGTGTTAACTGTTATGTCATTGCATAGCATGAAATATTTAAGATAATCGTGTTTACAAGCTCTTTCAGCAAAATCATATTATCCCCGACCCACTATGCATATTAATGAAATTCAATGGGGGTTTTTATACAATGAACACATACACACTAACTAACAACATACTGTAATTATACTGAATGTGAAACAAATCAGACATGATTTCAAATAAAAGCATTTCAAGATTTTTATATTAAGCTCTGCCTACTCATTAATATGCATGATATTACCACTAAAAACAATATGGCACATCTACAGACCATTGGCTATCTGTGTACTAAATATGACATTAAACCAGTTTACTATTCTTGAGATACCTTGCTTACAAGCTTTTTTCAACAAAATCATGTTAAGCCCCGCCCACTTTGTATATTAATAAAATTGAAATATGTTTGTACCATGAACGTGTACACACTAGCTAACAGCATAATTACACCCAATATGAAACAAAGCAGACAAACAGTTGTAAAAATATGAGCATTTCAAGATATTTACAGTAAGCCCGCCTACTCATTCAGTTAATATGCATAACATCACCACCAAAAACAATTGGGCATATCTACGGACCATGGGCTTTGTGTGTACCAAATATGACACAAATCCGGTGTATCGTTCTTGAGATATTGTGTTTAGGATTTTGCTGTCACAGACACACATGCATACACACACATACATGCACACATACATGCACACATACACACATACATACATACATACATACATACATACATACGTATACATAAATACATACACACACCAGCATGAATGCATAGGTTTCTTTTGCTATTAGCATCGGAACCAAAAATGGAACCTCTTACCTGCTGTTCTCTCACTTGGTGCTTGCATAAAGAATCAGAGATAAACAATATGTCAGGCTTGTGTGCTCTCTTTTGGCTGCTACTTTACATTGCTAGGTGTTTTTGGTTTGCATGGTTTTGCAAACGGAAGTCCCATTGGGTGTGATAATGATAATAATCAAGTGGTTATCAAATTCCAAACAAATTTTTAATTTGTTTTTTTCTTGGTAAGATCATGAAGTGGCATAGTGACTTATAGGTTAAAAGTTTTCAAAACAGAAAGTGTTTTTTAAGGTTTTGGTTGTTATAGTGAGGTTATGATTTTCAAAACTTTTTGAAAAATATTTGTAATGGTGTATGCTGGAATGTTGTATTTTCAAAAGGAGATAAATTGGCTAATTCAGACAGTCAAATTTATTATGAAAAAAATATACCCTAAAAACTCAATAATTTATCAAGCAGGTTTCATACATTATTAATAAAGACTGTGTTTGTAAAATTAAATCAGTAAAAACTGAAGCAAGATAGTGAAACTTTATCCTTTTTGTGGATGATTGGATATAGCCTGAAATTATTGTTAGTAAACCATGAACACTTTATTTTCAAGACTTGATTTTTGTTGTGTCCTTAAAATATGATTCTTGTTTCTGGTTATAAATGATAAGGAGCATCAAAGTACTCTATATAAGTAACACAGTGATAGGGAGCATCAAAGTACTCTATATATGTAACACAGTGATATGGAACACCATGTACTCTATATAAGTAACACAGTGATAGGAGCATCATGTACCCTATATATGTAACACAGTGATAGGGAGCGTCAAAGTACTTTATATAAGTAACACAGTGATAGGGAGCATCAAAGTACTATATATAAGTAGCACAGTGATAGGAGCATTGTGTACTCTATATACTGTAAGTAACACAGTGATAGGAGCATTATGTACTCTATATAAGTAACACAGTGATAGGGAGCATTGTGTACTCTATATAAGTAACACAGTGATAGGAGCATTGTGTACTCTATATAAGTAACACAGTGATAGGGAATATCATGTACTCTATATAAGTAGCACAGTGATATGGAGCACCATGTACTCTATACAAGTAACACAGTGATAGGGAGCATCAAAGTACTCTATATAAGTAACACAGTGATAGGAGCATTGTGTACTCTATATAAGTAACACAATGATAGGGAGCATCAAAGTACTCTATATAAGTAACACAGTGATAGGAGCATTAAAGTACTCTATATAAGTAACACAGTGATAGGGAGCATTAAATATTTCTATATAAGTAACAGTGATATGGAACACCATGTACTCTATATAAGTAAAACAGTGATAGGGAGCACCATGTACTTTATGTAAGTAACACTGATAGGGAGCATCATGTACTCTATGTAAGTAACACAGTAATAGGGAGCATCAAAGTACTCTATATATGTAACACAGTGATAGGGAACATCAAAGTGCTCTATATAAGTAACACAGTGATATGGAACACCATGTACTCTATATAAATAACACTGATAAGGGCATCATGTACTCTATATAAGTAACACAGTAATAGGGAGCATCAAAGTACTCTATATATGTAACACAGTGATAGGGAACATCAAAGTGCTCTATATAAGTAACACAGTGATATGGAGCACCATGTACTTTATATAAGTAACACTGATAGGGAGCATCATGTACTCTATAAAAGTAACACAGTGATAGGGAGCATCAACACAATAAATGAACACTTCAGTGACAAAACTAATGTCATTTTAAAATGTGGAAAGATTAGATTTTTGACAAAATACTTCTAGCTTTAACCTTTTTCTGTGCTTTTGTGAATAAAGCAGCTTAAAAGTGCCCCTTTGCATTAAAAAAAAAAATCATTTCTTTATTTTTGCTGTAAAAAAAATCTGCCATTTTCTTATCAAAGGGGTCACCTAAGGTCAGATGCCAAAATTTTAAAAGTTAAGGACCCTGTATATATGGTACCCCTTTAAGGTAATGTAGCATGGGGATTGGAGATTTTTAATTTTAAGTTTTGCCAAGAAAAACAGGTGATCATTTTGACAGCTGCTAAAATCAATCAAAAGGTAAGTACCCTAAAGACTGCCAACAAGTATGATTATGGAGCAAGAAATCAGAACAGGGAGATAAAAACAGGTTGTTGTCTACAGTACTCTAGTTAAGAGGGGTAATGCTCAGTGCTGAATCACAACAAGAGACAGTTACAGGTGATGTCTGGAAGAAGTTGGCAGAAGAAAAAGGTGCAATCAGCGGTCGAAATTTACATTTTTCACCACTGTTTCATGGAACAGCACTTTCTCAGATAATACTGTTCCGGATCAGATTTCACTCTTCCAAATTTTTTGCCGATAATATAACAAATTCCTTTCTTCAAAATGTGCTTAATTTACACCTACTTTGTTGGTTAATAAATACAAATATGTATGTCAGTTATTAGTAACTATATGATGAAGCATCCATTACGTGCATTTGTTCACATGCAAGCAGCCATGCATTCGTACACATGCAAGCAGCCTTGCATATGTGTATTCATGATTAATTGTGCTGACAACTGCAGGCAAGGTGGGAAAAGCTTTTTTTACTGAAAAAATTGTCATTATGATGATCTTGTTTGACAACATGCATTTTTGTTTTGAGCAGAAAAGTTACTGATCATTCATTACCACATGCTAAAAAACACACAGTTTCAACAGTGATGTTTGAAATTTACTGTTCCTGCAAATAAAAACACTCTTCTCGGAACAGTGGGACATTTGACCCCTGTTGATGAGTCAGGGAGTTGTTAAGAACTCCCTGGATGAGTTGAGGATCCATTGCGTAGTGTCCTCTTAGGATTATAATAGGATGAAACTTACGATTATCTATGTAATAAATATATTATAACTATTGCACCATATGTGTGAGGTTATGTTGAAGTAAAAGCCGTTTGTTATTTTGGTATCATTTTACGTGATAAGTATCAAAATCGTTACCAAAATGTTAATGTTACCAAAATGATACAGGAAACAAACTTGGGTCACCTTTATCAACTAGTACATACATTTTGCCTTACAAATTAGCAAAGTTTGACAAGCTTGCTATTTTAGAGGTGAAACACTCGATCGTTTTGCTAACTCATGCTCTCGGAATTCACTCCACAAATAAACTTATACAATAAGATATAATCTCTGTTGGTAATGTAACTCTTGTTTGAATAAGAAAGGACAAATGTCCCACCATGCACTTCATTGTGTATTGAACAAAGTTTCAGTGGGATTACAGCGTACTTTATGTAAACTACAGGCGCAAATTGTTATGGATTTTGTGCATAAAAATAGATGTTTACCTGGGGAGATGTGGGAATTGTAATGTGTAATATGTGAAAAGGTCATCCCTGAAGTATTCTTTTTCTTGAAAAAAGTAAAAAGGTGAATAATGTAATATCTAGAGTACTGTCAAATTCACCTGAGAATGGCAAATCCCAGTAGCATACGATATAAATTGTGTTTGTAATTGGACCCAGCATATTGTTTTGAGAAAGTGTAAATTGTTTCCATTCTTCATCTGTTTGACAATAACAGTGGAATGCACATATAGTTCAATCGGAGTTAATTCACGTAAAGCGTTAGTTTGCTTTTTTTTAAAGAATTTCTCACGTTTTTTCAAAAACTGTTTTTTTTTTATCTCAGCTTTCAAGCTTCCCTTCCCAGCTATGTTATTCGATACCATAATGCTAATCCTCCAAATTTGTCCTAATTAAATGGAGCCTGACGTCATTGTGATACATGTCCCAACTTTAAGCATTATAAAGCTTGGTGATCTGCATGTTTGTATTTACGTATACCTTTCAAATAAAAGCGATAATTGCTTCCTGGTTTGTGTTTAAACCCAGATGAAAGATGCGTCCATTTCTGTGTTTGCCCTCTGAGGTGGATCTCCATTATCACTTAAATTGTACAAAGTGGCTAGAAGGCATCAAATATTTATAAGACTTCAACCGAAGGCCAAAATTGAATGGGTAAATTTGAGAGAGCATTATTGTAAAATAAAAGCAAATAGAAATCATGGGAATGCAAGCAATTGAGAATATTAAAATATTCATTTGTATAATGTAGATTTTCCACCCGATAGCTAATTAAAGGTCAGTTGGCGTCTCTAATGTACGAGGTAAATATAATTTAATTCCTGTGTTTTGATTGGTCGAAACACAATGATACAATGTGCACTTCCATTGATAGGCCAATCAGTATTGTTTTATAATAAAACGTACTCTGCCACACTTTGATCATGACAGATGGCCTTTAACTACAACAGTTGTCAAAAATGTTACAAGGGCCATTTGTATGAAGTTTTGGAGCTGTGAAGTAGTTTGGGTATTATTCTTTGTGATCATCATCATTGTCATCATCATTATTATCATCATCATCATTGTGATCATCATCATTGTGATCATCATCATTGTGATCATCATTGGGATCATCATTGTGATCATCATCATTGTGATCATCATCATTATCATCTTCGGTTGGCTGTAACACAGGTTCCTCCACCCCTTTCTATCACTAGCGAGGTTGGCTATCTGGCTTGGGTTAGCTTGTCACTGTCATCTCCCAGTACTGTAAGTGTTGCATATAACTCAGATATAAGAAGTGCGTTGACGTCCTGGCCAAGTTGGTCATGGGGTGGGTAGTAGAAGGCATACAGTTTAACAGTTCTGCCATTGTGACCTATGAAATTGAACCGTTTTCTACTTTCTTTCTCAATGGCCTAGTGTCTATTATGTCGTATTTGATGTTGATGGGCACATGGTCAATTCTTTTTTAATGTTTCACATCATTGTTTTATGGACCAGATTACATCTTGTCTCGGATAATTACAAACCGAAGTATATGCGGTTTACCAATAGGGTGGGTAATCTCGATGACTTAGTGATGCTGGTAATCTCGATGACTTAGGGTGTTATATCTATACCTGCAACATCAATCAGCCCTCTTGTAAAGTGCTGGTATTCATCATTAATGACACTCAGGCTGCTTTGCATGAAAACAGCCAAAACAGTTCAATGTTATTAAAGGAGTTCAGAAACAAAAATGTCAACAGTCACACCAAAATGTCTACGACATTGAAAGGAAATTTTACATAGACAATCACAAAATGTATGCATCTGCAATAAAAAAGGACCTTAGATAACCATGATATCAACCCTTTGAGCCATATATTTCCGTTGTGACAGGCTAGCATGCATTTCTTCAGTGTAAAATGCCATAGCTTGTCAGTCAAGTGCTATTATTGCCCAGATATTTTTGTCAAGTTGAAACTTTGATTTGATCTTTGACCTTCTCCAACTGACTGCATTTGCTGAGCCAGACAGGTTTTAAAAACCATCTGAAAGTAAGATAGGAGGAGAATGGGCAGACTCAGCTGTGATGTGAAAGGTTTTGTCTTAAGTTGGAGAGAATCCCATGTTTTTTTTATGGTGGGAGAAAAAACAATGTTTTTTCTGGAGTTTGACTAGAACACATTTAGCTCATGGAATACCTTTTAGTAATTGACATCTGTCTTTAAGTCAGAATTGAATTTTGGTGGAAAGCAATTGTATACTGCACAGTATAGTTAAACAATATGTTAAACAATTCTTAATAGAATGAATTAATGAAAGTGGTTATAGTAATACTGTATGGTAGTGAGCCGGTGCTTTGTGCCATTTAAAGGAATATTCCCATGGATATTTATCCCCTCGCTAACAAAGTTGGTAAAGAGAGGATATAGTATCTTTACCGTCATTACCATCCGTCCGTCATTACTGTCCGTTCATCTTTATCATCCGTACGTATGTCTGTACGTCCCTACATCCGTCTGTACGTCCGTCCGTCCGCACGTACATACGTCTGTACCTTTGTACGTATCTATGTCCGTCCGTATCTATTGTCCGTCCACATCTATTGTCCGTCCACATCTATTGTATGTCCACATCTATTGTCCGTCCACATCTATTGTCCGTCTGGCCTCTTGCATTGTCCAGCTACTAGGGAACAAAAGATTGCTGCCCTTGGCAAGGGATTCCAACTATTTTTATGAAAAGAAATTAATATAAAGGAGAACAAATTCATTCCAGACTTGAATAGCAGAAATTAAAGGATTTGTTCTGGGATGAAAAAACTTGAATAATAGAGCTGACGACTGAATAGAATTTATAATGAAGTGTCTTGGGGATGAGGGACACATAACAGACTTATAATAATCTGCAAATTAATCTGTACTGAATTTTCAAAGTTGAATAATAGATCTGACGACTGAATGGAATTTATAATGAAGTGTCTTGGGAATGAATAGCAAAAAAATGCAGTCCTCATTTGAATAGAGTGGATACATAATATACTTATGAGAATCTGCAAATTAATCTGTCCTGAATTTACATTCTGATTTGGTAAAAAGATTTGCTCTATCTGTTTTGTAAGGGGACAAAGTTGAGCATGTTTCTATTGGAAGTGTTAGATTTAATTTAAGGCTGGGTGGGGGGAGGGGGGGGGGGGAGGGGGGCAGCTGTAATTCAAAAGAGAGAGTGGAGGTTATAATAAAGGTTGGAATAATGAGTTGGTTAAGAGTATATTTGGTAGATGAGTGGATGGCCAAAGGTGGGTTGGGGTAGTAGATGAATGGATGATGGTAGGTGAATGGAGAATGCTACGGTGAATGAGGCATGTTGGGAAATAGAGGATGGCAGGTGAATGGAGGATTGTAGGTGAACAGGGGATGGCAGGTAAAAGGGGATGGTAGGTGAATAGGACTTGTTGACGTAATAGAAGTGAAGAAATGGGAGTGAGAGGAAAGAATGGTGGGTGGAAGATGGTAGAATGATTGGTGGATGTAGGAATTAGGGTGAAGGTGCAATGGCATGGGGGACAGGATGGGATGAAATGTGGGACAGGGTGGGATGGTATGTGGGACATTGTGGCATGTGGGACATTTTGGCATATGGGACAGGGTCGCATGTGGGACAGGGTGGCACGTAGGACAGGGTGGCACATGGGACAGGGTGGCACGTGGGACAGGGTGGCACGTGGGACAGGGTGGCACGTGGGACAGGGTGGCATGTGTGACAGGGTGGGACAGAGGGCACATGGGACAGGGTGGGACAGGGTGCACGTGGGACAGGGTGGCATGTGGGACAGGTTGGCACGTGGGACATGGTGGCACATGGGACAGGGTGGGACATGATGGCACGTGGGACAGGGTGGCATATGGGACAGGGTGGCACATGGGACAGGATGGCAAGTGGGACAGGGTGGCACGTGGGACACGGTGGCACGTGGGACAGGGTGGCACATGGGACAGGGTGGCACGTGGGACAGGGTGGCACGTGGGATAGGGTGGCATGTGGGACAGGGTGGCACGTGGGATGGTGGAATGTGGAACAGGATGTCATGGCATATAGGACAGAATGGGATAGCATGTAGGGCAGGGTGGCATGGCATGTGAAATAAGGTAGTATTATGGCATTTATGACAGGCTGGGATGGCATGTGGGACAAGGTGGGTTGGCATGGGGGACAGAATAATGACATGTGAGACAAGATGGCATGTCGTCTGGATTTCAGGTGGGATGGCATATGGGACAGGGTGGGATAGCATGTGGGATTGGATGGAATGGCCTGTAGGACATGGTGGGATGGCATGTAATACATGGAAGGGTGGCATGTGGGACAAGGTGGCATGTGGGACAGGTAGGGATGGCATGTGGGATAGGGTGGGATGGTATATGGGACAGGGTGGCATGGTATATAGGACAGGGTGGCATGGTATATGGGACAGTGTGGCAAGGTGTGATATCATACAGGTCATGTTGTGGAATGGTATCTGGAATTCATGTATGATATCCTATGGGGAGGGAAGTAGCATGGTATGATACGTAGGACAGGGTAAGATGGCAGGTGTGACAGAGGCTGGAAAGCATGTTAATAGCAGAGAGGGGATATGTATCATTTGCAATATCTGGTTATTCATACATATATAATAAAGAAACGTTATAGAAACAACATGCTGAAAAAACTATGTTGATATCTTATTCCATTTAGTCTCTAGCTATAACAATTGAAAGAGTAGAACAATGTTCTTAAAAACAGCACGTACAGTATATGTCCTTCAACTTGATGATGTCATAGAGACAAATGCAGCACAATTTCTATGTATTTCTTATTTATATATGTATGTCACATTTCAATAAGAAAAAAATTAAGTTAATACTAAAGAATTACAAAAAAGATTTTTCATGAAATTGTCACTATGACATCACAGATGTTGCCAATCTACCACTTTTTGTCAAAATTGGGAAATATTTAAAAAGCCATATCTTCTGATTGGAATATGATATTAACCTCATTTTTGTACCAAATTGTTTATAGAATTATGCTCTTTCAAATATAATTTTACTAAAAGCCACAGGAATATTCCTTCAACATAGATTTTACTGTTGCAAATAGAAAACTCCCTCAAGCTCACTTTCGAACAGAAAGTGCAGAGTAGAAAAGTCCAAAAGTCCCGCTACACAATTAAGTTACTCCCAATTATCAATGCTTTATCTGAAGAATGTTTGGGCACATCTGACAATCATGTTATTATAAGTCTTCATCTCACAAAATCATAACGAATGAATGAAAATTGTCAATTTTTAAGAACATCACTTCACTACTTCACTATTTTGAAGCATGTGAACATGACCTATTAAGTCTTAAACAGTTTGATATTAAGTCAAAAGCACTGATCTTCAAGTGTTTGCTCTTTGCAATTATCGACTCTTTTCCTCTTTCTTGACAATTACTTCTTGATTACATGAGAGGCACCTGCATATGTGAGGTCATCAGGGAAATACCTCCTCTTGCAATCAATATGAGACCCAAGAATAGTGATTTGTTCATTTCTTTTGTCATCTCGGATCAACATCTTTAGAATGATCTGTCTCTACATGTAAGTATACATGAGGGAGTTGGGAGATGGTGGATCGGGTTTTCGATAAGTAACTTAAAAATAGTGATGATTCACTGTTGAGAAGGTTCGTTCCTTTATTCAAAG
Source organism: Chiridota heheva (assembly GCA_020152595.1). Taxonomy (NCBI): domain Eukaryota; kingdom Metazoa; phylum Echinodermata; class Holothuroidea; order Apodida; family Chiridotidae; genus Chiridota; species Chiridota heheva. The sequence goes on from JAIGNY010004484.1 coordinate 567,523, forward strand.
CAAAAGAGATTTTTTGAAGAGGTTGATGTTGCAAGGGGTCCAAGTTTGAAAATATTGAGCAAGAAATAAGAAATAGAATTTGTAAATTAAATCTCAGTTATCTTGCAGTAATAAATATCAAATTCTCTTTTAAAGTTATGTTACTGTTTTCCAGGTCACACTGCTCATCCTTGGCAAAAGTACCATCTCGTATACCCACTTTTGAGTTTTCTCAGTAACCCTGAAAGTTGGGCACCATGACCAAATTTAAAAACTTTCCTACTCTATGTCAGCCAATATTTCAGTACCTTCAAATTTGAATGTGACTCAACTATTCATTCATTATGTAGCTGTCTCAATTTTGGCATACACATACAGTACATTAAAAACAAAAGAGTTTACTCACTTGTGCACTCTTACATGGACCATGCCATTATTTCTTTAAAGGAGCACTTCCTCTACAATGTGTAGGCAGGCGTATTATTCTGGAGTCTCTAGAATATTTGAAGCCACTTTCCTTGCACGTGATGGTGCTGAAAACTTTTGTGAATGTTCAAATGAACCACAATTTTCTTGTGAATTTTAAGTATTTTTCAACAACATGAGTATCATACATTTTATACATGTTTTATTTTTTAAATTTCCATGACTTACCAAAAACTATGCCCTCAATCTTTGACAAAGGGCTCCTTTAAGCTATATTTTACATTAGTTTGAAAGGACTGGAGTACTTGTCAAGATATAATAATAAAGCTTTATGTCCTTTAAGATATACTGGAAGAAACTAAAGAATATTGCAAAGAGATTCGACAAAAGCTTGATGAAATTTTGAGCAGATTGTTATCAATTCAAATTTCAGGTTTCCTGTACTTACCTGTCACTTTTACTGATCTGAAAAGGTGTCTAAACCATTTCTTAATTAATCTTACGGTAATCTTCTGTGCATCTGAGACCTAGGTGTTTATATATGAATTTTTATTGACAAGAAACTGTCATTTAGTGCAGATATTGTTAAAGAAAATGTAGTGGATACTGGAATATGAATAATATATTTTTTAGTATCAAATGGTTCTTAGTTTTTTGCTTCAAAGTTCAAATACTGGTGTTGTGGTCACTACCGGGCATTTTAAGTAAGAAAAATTGGCTTGAAAGAAAATTTCTGTGGTTACAAATTTGAATTAACATGAAAGAGGACAATTAAAGAAAGAAATTTGTGGAAAAGATATTTTGATACAGTATCTTATATCTTAACCATAGTTAATTTGTTATCTTTTTATTTCAAAATTTAATGCAAAACAGTAACAGTTTTTGTCTTGAAAGTTGTTTTTCATTATTGAGTCTGTGCATGATATTGAATTGATTGGGGTTTATATCAGAGTATTGAAAGTGCTGACAAAGTAAAATACTGCATTTTATTTGCCATGCAAGTGTTAATTTATGGTTTCATTTACTCGTTAGGATTTTAAGTGTTTATGCATAGTAGACAGACTGGTATACTAGTTAGTATATGCAATACTAGCCTGAAAGCATATAAAACAGTAGTCAATCTGTAATTATGTTTATGCAAATTGATACGTGCAGCTCATTACTGAACACACAGCATGTTGTTACAGCTCTATTATGTAGTTTCATATTATTCAAAACAGATTGAGATATGAACTGTAATAAAGCAACTGCTAATATCAATTGATTACTATGAACCTTGACTCAAATGTAAGATATCGCACAAATTACTGTGGATATCAGACTAGTGAAATAACATGAATAATTTCTTTCATTGAAAGGTCAAGGTCATTTTTAGCTCCACCCATTACACAGAGTGTAATGAGTGAAGCTTATCAAATCGTATGTGAGCCCCCATGTATGTTTCTGTTCAAAGTTTTGTGTTAAAATGCATCTCCTCTTAGGTTTGAACAGTTTGCTCTTGAGATTCTGGCTCGAGCGAGATTTTTGTATATATGCTTCATGAAACTTGTATTTTAAATAAGAGATATTCCATATGAATTAAAGCTCGAGAAAGGTAAAATTTTTGTCTACAAAAGTATCAGATTTCAATACGTAATAACGCTAAAAATAGCTCTTTTAGCTGTAGAGTCAATAATTTTATTCGCATTTCGTACCGGTACTGCGCCGGGCTGTGATATTGGTATGGAGGTCCTTCATACATGTGCATGTCTGTTAGTTACTTGTACTGACATATATGTGTCTTGTTAATCATATCCCATTATTTTTCAATCAGAATTCAGACTTTCTTCCATGAACATGCAAATTCTTATTATTCTTATTTAGGCCACCCTGTATCATATCGTATCGGATTGGAGTACGAGTTCTATAATAGGTCATGACAACCTAGAAGATAACATGTGAAGTTGTTGTTTGATCATTTTCGCTTGTTATACAATAAGTCTGAAGTGTCAGTAAGTCTAATTGTGCTGCATTGCATTGCGGGGCTAGTACGTTAATTGCACTATCTATCACAGGGGTTAGAATTTTAAACTTAAATGCACTATCTAAGGATAATGTTTTGTTGGGTTGGAGAACGTACGTTGCATTATGTAAGACAAGAGTTGTTACTAATGTGCCGTATGGGCAGCAGATTGCCAGAAATAAAAGTTTGTTTCCAAACTTGTTTACAGTGTTTGTGGATACATGGAAGAATCATCACTGGGTAGTATTCAATGGGGCATGCCAGGCTGCTAGTAAGGTTGTGACGGTTTATCCTATTAATCGTTTGTTCTATTATACGTTTAGGAAATCATGCTCCGTTTAGACGAATGTTATTTCAGTTTTTATGTTTGTTTTTTTAAGTTTGCATAAATTCACGAAACCATCTAACCAACCTTCTCGTGTCAATCTTTACCCACTTAGTTATTTAGTACTTATTGCCTTTACATTTCACCCAAGGTCCATATGCATAACACTAAACATTCCCAAGGTACCTGGGATTGATGGAACACAGCTAGCTTGTGCTCATAAGGAAGGTGCTAGGCCCAGACTAGCACTCATTAATTCATGTAACCTGTAACACAACAAGAAATTTCCGCTCATATCCATTCATTATTGAATCATATCACAGAACATATCTCCCAACCACTGACCGGCCCACATGCAAATCTTTTGCTCACAGCCAAATCTTTTGCTCACAGCCACGCTGTAACTCCTAATAAGGTCATGGGGATACTGTACTAACTTTTTTTACATTTCACTTGGAAGGTTAAGAATCATTAAGTGGGCCATACAATATTCGAGGGAATCCATGTTAAATCTGAACTGAGCATGTCTTAGACACCACTGGATATCTCAAGCGTGAGGTATTGCAGACTTGCTGTGTGTGTGAACAGAGATCCCAAATCAAATTCCTGGTGTGAACAGAGATCCCAAATAACAAATTCCTGGTGTGAACATGTGCAGTATATTTTATGGTGGTTTTGGCCTACTGTACTTAACTGCTTAACTTTGTTGACAGTGCTTGGAATTATTGAAAATAAAAGTTTTGTTTTAAATTATTTTGCAGGTTTGCTTAATGGTATGTTTCTTACATATTTTCTTCAATGAAAAACTAGGTTTGTTAGTGTGCAGTATTGTGATTTTTGTGGTTGTTTTCATTCTTTTGAAGTCATTTCATCATGTGCAATGAAAATGTTTGAAACCAGTGGTGTGCATTCCCTTTCCATTAGTACCATTTATTTTCCATAAATTTTTGTCTTGCATTTATCAGTTAGGATATAAATTTACCACTATCATTTCCACTCGTTGGGTGGAAGCTCTTTGGTCGGACTAATGCCAGTTGTATTAGTATGGCTGCCGTCAGTGATGGCTGGCCGTCCAAGGGTACGACAAAAGCCTATACCCTACTGTTTTAAGCCTTGTGTTAAAACATAAGAAAATCTCAGTTTTAAAGATCTTTGTGAAAATGAAACCATTTTACCCTTTTTTCGCCCACAATGCTTATTCATGATGTTTAAAGCCCATCCATGTTTTCAAAAACTGTTTTTACGGTGATTTTAGTTACTTTCATTGAAGTATTTACAGGGCTACTTTTCACTCCGTAAAATTGTCTGACGAGCTCTTCAAAGTATGCTCTTCAAAACACTGCTATCGGGGCAATAAGTATTATCTTTTTTATTTGAGAAAAAATTAGGGATAATACTTATATCTTTTAGATTATTTTAGCAAAAACTAAAACTATAATTGAAATAATACTCGAAAAATCATAAGGTTAGTGAAACATCCTAAAATTCTTTGCAGACGTTTGAATAGTTGATCACAAACGTGCAGTGACTAAGAATGACAACGACCAAAACATAGAATCGGAGAACTTCATCCCATAATAACTAAGTATTTACCCCAGCATGGAAATACAATCCATCCTCAAAAACGGCAGTAGGCTTTGCAGGTTTGCATGAAGGAATGAGCAACATGCATGATGTGAGTGATTACACACATAAACAGTATTGAATATTACATCCCTGGATAATTACGTCATCACTTACGGTTAAACAGTTAATCAAGGGTAATGGTGACAGCTGTACATTTATGAAAAAATGCTAACCGTCACAACTGATTACCAGCTAAATATGACAAATTTGGCCATTTGAAACATGTTTGGTTGGTAATCCTTTTTCAGTACTGGCTAAATGATATTAACTCAACATTTATGAAGAATAATGTGTACATTTTAGAAATTTTGTTATGTTTACAAAATGTATTTTCTAACCATACTTTGTGGTGGAATTGACCTTTGACCTCGTCAGCATCAGTAATGGAGGGATACATGACGGCACCATGCATTGAAAGTCACATAGCTTTTGTTAAAAGCATAATTTTTCAGACATCGCTATGAACTGAAGCTCATTGCACCCACCACAAAACTAAGTCATCACTGACAACCAATCTGGCATTTATTCACAACTAACCTCGTTTGACATGTATGACATGCCTGTTAAGGTGCCATTAAACCCAAACAGACAAACATACTGAATACAGCTCATACAGGAAAGTTGAAACTCTTGGATTTTTAACATGATGAATAATTGCCTAAAAATGGAATAGTCTTCAAATAAAACTTTAAAAACATCATAAAAATATCAGATATGACAAAAATAAAAGCAATCAATTCTTCTTGCATTGTTATGGGTTGAGCTATAACATCATTGATGTCTAGTTCTACTTTCATTTGTTGCCTCTGGTATTGTACATATTACTGTTGCAGACAATTATTGTACATATCACTGTTGCAGAAAATAACTTTAAAGTTTATGCGGCTTTTAGATTGAATAGGAAGAGACTTAATTGATTGTTTCAGTAGCTTGACCTCCAGAGTATAAATTGACCTTGACTCCAAGTAGTCTTGAATCCTACAAGATTTAGAGTCCATTCATAAAATTAGTTCAGTGGTCATACCAAGGAAGTGTCATTTTAGACACTTCCCTGGTCATGCATGTCCATCTTGTATGGAAGGGGACAACCACAATTGAATAAACTACTTTTACATCATGTTCTGCAAGAACAACAACAAAACATAACAACTATTAAATAATTGTTACAAGTTTGTTTGAAATTAACTGGTATAAAAGCCTACTGTAGAATAACATCACACCTTCACTTTTGTATTAGTAGTTAATGTTTTTATTTGAAATTAATTTTGACTTTAGTGATGAAAATGTTCTTTAACAATTTTTTCTGGTGGTATAGTCAGCTACCTCAGAAGCATCTGTTTGTTCTCTGTTGCTGACATATTATCCAATGGTTGTAAGTCCCTGGGGCAGATGCTTGTGTGTCCCTGGAGCTGATGGTTGCAAGTCCCTGGAGCAGATGGTTGTAAGTCCCTGGAGCAATTTATGAGGAATTAGACATGCTTATGTGCACAAGTTACAAACCATACAGCATGTGTAAAGGTCATTTCTTAAACCATGGAGCTATCAGTTAAAGGATTAGTTAGTGGTCAAGCATGTCTATCTTATATAAAAGAAGACTTCAAAAGAAACAAAATGGTGAAGAAAGCATTCAAAAATCTTATTCTGTTAAGGAAATATTAAGTTTTAAGTTTGGTATCATTTGTGTAGAAACGACTGAAATCAGACTAGTTGTGATGTCATAGCCTCAGATTCCTGATAGTCTTTATGTGTTCTATCATATTTTGTCTAAGATTCTGTGGCTTAAAGACCATGGGATATGTCAAAAAGTAGCAAAACAGAATCTAGGAAGGGTATTTATAATATACCACCTGAAGAAAGTTTGAGGGAAAATAATTTAAATAGTGAACAAATTAAACAAACTTTCTTTCAAATACATAAAGACTTTAAGCAATCTGAGGCTGTGACATCACAACTGGTCTGATTTCAGCCGTTTCTACAGAAATAATACCAACTTTAAATTTAAATATCTCCTTAATGGAATAAGATTTTTGAATGGTTTCTTTACTATTTTATTTCTTTTGAAGTCCTCTTTCATATAAGATGGACATGCTTGACCATGAACTAATCCTTCATGTTCAAACCAAGATCATTTTTTGAGACATAAGGGAGGCTCGTACATCAAAGCTAGGTCTCTGTAAAATTAGGGGGTGCAGAGCTTAAACGTCACTTCTGGTTCTGGGATGTACAAGATCCCTGTCGTGTCATGATTGTACATGTGTTTACATAGCATTGTGTGTGTGTGTGAAGATTCAATTGTAATGCACAACGTTATAAGGAGGCTACGGGAAACTTGTTTTTTCTCGCAGAAAAAAGTGAAAGTGAAAGATTAGTAAAATAATAAGTATACAATAGCAGTCACCAGACAAAAATTGCAACGAGTGAATAAAGAAAGAAAAAAAATTGAGAAAATGTATCTGGCGGTATTCAAACTTGCAACTGTTACATGTACATGTAGTTCGAAAAAAATCTGAACCAATCGCTTTACCAACTGGGCCACATCAAGCATTAGTCTGTTTGGGGTTTTAAAATATACCCTAAATTAAGAGTCAACGAACAGTGCAGCAATTGATTAAAATTTCAACCAATCAAACAATTTGAATCAAATTCTAAACCTTGTGTCCCAGATGACGATTTCGCCGCTAAGCCTTCAGGTGTCAAAGCATTCTATATCTCAATTTGGTTGTACAGTAGTAATTTTTGCTTTTAAACAAAATTATTATATGTTGTTCAATGTTGCTTCAATTTGTTCTGATTTCTGCCATGTATGGCTGAGAGAGGATATAAATCAAACAAAAATGTTTTGCCGATTCCATGTGCAACAGAGACACAAAAAAGATTACTCTAAATTGGTTCTTAATTGTTTAGAAAAACCCATAAATTGTTCTTTTTATTGTCTTACAAAATGAAGACATATTGAATTGGAAATCAATAGAGATATATGTTATTTGTTTTTCTTCAGTTCATTTAATAAAAATAAAAGCAATTTCAACAACAATCGGATGACCTTGACCAATTTATTTATTGGTCTCTAGTGCAATTCAGCTGTCCAGTATAATTTACTGGTCAAGCAGAAGACAGCTGGACATGTCTGTATTACATCCTTCTTGGCAAGCTGTGAAAGCATGGTGTTGCTATCAAAAGACAGCATCATCACTTTTGTTTTTGAAATTTAATTTCCTGGTCATATGGAAGGAGCTCCAGTTGTGGGACTTATGTTAGTTTCTGAGAGAAGTTGCATAACGACATAAGAAACTTAATATTTTATTTTTGTGCAAAAGTAACGCTTGGAGATGTTCTTAATAATAGAGAAAGTTGAAGACACATTTACAATATTTTATTTTGATAGTACAAATGCTATCACTTAAACGCTTAACGCTTGAGAGATGTGACGGACAGACATCTCGACAACCAAGTCAATGTCCACGGCCTTTGATAAATGGTGCACTGGCGTGTCTACCCACCCCAGGATTGAACCCGGGGTGCGGTCTATGATAACTGCTACACCACAGTAATTCTTAATAATAATAATGCAGGTGCTTATATCATTATCACATCATTATCGAAGTGCTTCACACAACCCAACACCGTTCTCCCCATGGACTATGCCTTTGTGGGTATCGCTCCAGTATAACGGGCAACATGTTACCATCCTGCTCTGTCCTCTCAATGCTGAGCCCTGAACAAAGTAGCAGCAGGTCCCATTTTAAGTCTCTGGTATGACCCGACACAGGATGGAACCTGGGCCTGCTGAGTGAAAGCCAGACACTCTACCACTTGAGCCAACCAATCTGACATGAAATGTTCAAAAGATCTCTTTGGGGTCTTTTGTTCATCAGTTTTATAAGTCTATTCATGGTCTCATTCTATTTCCATGGTCTATTTAATGCTACTTAATTTGCGAATATTTAAAAGATTTATTTATGTTTCATACTGTACTTGCTGGGAGTATATTTTACCCTTAATAAAGTCAATTATAAGGCTGATTTTGTAACTTGCTGGTAGATGCTTCTATGAACATCACTTCATCCTGTAACCAGCAGAAATAGCGAGCAAGTTCTTGACTCTGAAACTGAATATTTAAAGGAAAATACAGGTTTATGATTCCATTGTGTAAGATAAGGAGCCCTCTGTCCAAAGATGAGGTGGATATTTTTATGTCTTTAATATTATAAAAAATTTGAAATGACTAAATTTGTATGCTCGTTTCGTTGCAAAATTAGTCAAATATTTAAAAAGATACATTCATAAGAGAAACAGGTGCAATGGCATAGTGGTTAAGGAGTCATGCTCGTATGCGAAAGGTACCAGGTTTGATTCCCGCCGCGAGCATTGCATTGTGTCCTTGAGCAAGACACTTTACTCTACTTGCTTCAGTCCACTCGGCTGTTAGATGAGTAGCAGTGCTGCTGGGGAGTTAACCTGTGGTGGATGGGTGTCCCGTCCAGGGGGAGTCATGTACTCTCATCCGCTTGCTCCATGGAAACCAGGGATAAGCATCGGCTCTATGAGCCTAATGGCTTGGATGGATTTAACTTTTAACTTGTACACATAAGACATAATTAATTTGATCATTCGTATGAAAGGTTTTTAGTACCATCACGTGCACGAAAAGTGTGTTAAAATATTCTTTAGACACGAGAAAATTTGAAATGCCTCATCACTTTTTGGCCACCAGCTCCTTTAAAGACTGCTATCACTCATTTTGAATTTGGAGATAATCTTGCAGAGTGTGGGTGAGTACCATTCAAAAGTGGCATGAACAAGGGTACAGCTTTTCTTTTCAACCTGGGCTAAAATATACCATAAGCATCTGTTTGAAAATTATTTGAACTGAATTGCTTGAACTAATAAAACAAAGTTTTGAGGGAAGATGTTTCTAATCATAATTTATGATTGGAATGTACAATCTGTACTTTATTAGAAAGTTAGACTGACTCTACTTCCAGACAGTCAGTGCTTCTATTGCAATAGTTCCTGAATTGTATATGCACTGTACCACCTTCAACCTAATACTGCAGATACCTCGTTATCTTTTATGATGTAAAACGATAGCAACTTTTTATACAGCAGGTTGGAAATTCAATGAAAGGAGTTTTGACTGATTGCCTGGCTAGACAACTTCATATTAATTTCCAACAATACTTTTACAAACGTTTGTGTTGCAATTTCCCTGCTTTCCAAAAAGGATTGCATCTGAACTATTACTGTGTTTTTGTTTTAAAGCTGAATCATACCTTGACTTGCATATGGAATTGGATATCACTGTCTGTCAAAAGTAGTTAAAAACTACTATATAGCAGACACACAGGTTTAAATTACATCATAATCTTCTCAGTGAGACATGATATTGGCTCCCAGATGTCCCCAGACTTTTATGCAATATCAGGACGCTCTTCAGTTTCGTCAGCTCAACATCACTCTCAAGGGGGACAAGATCTTCTGCTAATACACTGTGAGTCATTAACAGGATGTCACTTTTGGTTATGCTTAATGTAAATGACAGAGTAAGCTACTAAAGGAGAAAATAGACAATTGTCTGGTCATCTGTTCTCTTAATCATATCACAGTTTTTCTCTTGTAATTGTTAATTTGTCAAATTTTCCTTGAAAATTAGGAAAACAGAGAAAGCAGTAGATTCTCATCACGCTAGCGATGTTTCTTGAAGTTGATTAGACATTTATGAGGATGTAGATTTTCATTCGTAAATGGTGATAATTATTATTCCATACTCGGTGTTTATCATATCATACAAACTAAGGAAGTGTGGTAACAATCTGATGGATGTTTTAAAAGGGTCCACATCTCATTGAAATGTTAAGGTGTGGAGTATTTGAGGTGTGGCTGTGGTATGGTAATATTAGAGGGTTCTTTGGGGTGCACTGTTGGTAAATCTTATATTTGCAATGATAATTTCAAGTGCTGTATGAATTTTCAGGTAAGTTGCATGTGATCTAATATTTAAAACTTGTTTAGATCATGTTACTCATGGGATATATTTCAATTTGTCATACACCTCTGTGGGTTGATATCACAAATGTGTGTGAAAGGTTAATTTAATTTAAAGGGAAATATAAAATACAGGACTATGAAAGAGGATCAGTTTAAAAAATAATGTTTCTTTTGTTTGCACTCTCTGTCATCATAATTTGAGTTTCTATTTTTCTTTTGTTTTAAAGGAGCTCTCGGTTGAGAAGTTATTGCGTGTCTTTTAAAGGAATATCCCATGGGTTTTTGTCAAATTTTATTTGAAAGAGCATACTTCTACAACCAATTTGGTAAAAAAATCAGGTTGATATCATATTCCATTCAGAAGATATGGATTTTTAAAGATTTCCCAATTGCATTTTAAAGTTTTTGTGTTGATGATGTCATAGAGGCAATTTCATTGCAAATGTTGATGTATTTTTTTAAAGTATTAATTGGTTGTTTCTGTATGATTAGAAACAATTTTCCAAAAATTATTGAAGTAGGGTATATTTGGCAATGTATATACATTAAATACCTAACTTTCATCAATTTATTTTTCTAGCAGGTTTTTACTAATAAAAAAGGATGATAGATTTTAATAAAATACATCAACTTTGTGGGAGAGTGTGTTGCTGTGATGTCATACTGAGCCTTTTCCTATTCGTTTATTGGCATTTTTTGTGAAAATTAAAATTTGAATATCTCCTGGTAGAAATAACATACTGTATTAACATGATTTTTGTACTAAATTGTTTTAAAAAAAAATTATCTTATGAAAGGTTACGAAAAAACATGGGAATTTTACTTTAAAATCATGATAATTTTGAAATAACACAGTGTCTAATTATGTGATACCCCATATGGTTGAAAAATTAATCAAGTATTGAATAGTTTAGATTGATTTAAAGATTAACATTAAAGGTTATTAACACCACCATGTGAACAAAAAACGTGCTTGATTATTCAAGTGTGAGTCTCCAGAATAATCCACCTACAAATATTGGCTAAGTGTTCCTTTAATCAGTTTTGAGATTTTGCTGTATTCATTCAAGATGGCAGTTTCTATAGTTTGGCAATATTACTCGGTAAAACATGTATTTTCCTGAAATTTCCCTTGTTAACAGTCGTGGACGTGAAGACCTGAGAAATGGGTGTCACTAATTACAATCGCTTTGGCCCTTGTTATTGTCACAGCTTCTGTAGTTTTTTGCACCTACAGTACAGTATTAACTGCTGATTTTGGTTGCATAAGTTTTCTTTAGTAGTTTTGTTCTAGTAACTGCTGATAAAACTTGAACTGGTTTGCCTTCTTGTACGAAAACATATAAACCATCCAGAAATCGCTCTTATGTACATCATGCGGAATCACCTTTCCCTCAGGCACTCCCCTTTTCTCATGACAACTTCTGTTTGAACCAATCAAATTTTCTTATTACACACTGTGACTCATTAACAAAAATACCAGAGTAGAGAGCGGCATCGTGCAAAGACTTGCTGCAGAAAACTCGATGCGGGAGGAAAACCTCTCTGATCAGCTGTTTCTTAAATCATGTCACATCGATGCTGTTTCTGGTAATTGATTGTTCACCGGCATCTTCCCCAGTGCATTGGAATTTTTTTTTAAGCTGAGCAGGCAAAGCCTCGGATTCAACAGTCCATGAAAATATTTCCTTTTACTGGTATTGTAGGTATGCATTGCAGTATGAAAAAGATATATAGGGTCTGAGAAATGCAATAGAATATTTTCTATATTTCAGCAGTGTCGAGGACGTTGACCTTGAATGATTTATATATGATTTAGATTTTGAATGTTATATTTTATTGTTTTAGGTATGAACGTATTGTATATTGACTGTAAATTCTAGTATAAGGAAATTAAACTAGGTATGGACATAGCGGTCTCTTCAAAATATTTTATCTTTGTTGCCTCATAATCAAAAGTGGTCAATCAGGGAAAGTTTATCTTTGCTCTTGGAAAATGGAAATGGTGAGGATGCAATTTGGTATAAATATTTATTATTTGCCATCGTTTTTAACTTTAATTGAATTTAAACAGGATTTGACTTTTTGATAGTTTCAATAGTCCATAAGAAAATCTACGTAATTTATGTGTTCCTTATCATCTTGTCATTTTATAGTGTTTAGCTTTTAAATGAATAACAGAATATGCACAGCAGAGTAAAAAGTATTCTTTTGAATATAATATACTTTTTCTTTCATATCTTAAAATAGAAAGCTCTTAAAATAAATATCCAATCTGGTCTCATTTTTGTTCAAATATCTCTATCCTGTTTAACAGCTCAAAGATTTAAATGGAAAGAAGAGCTTAAATCTCTGAAAGGTTCTTAGGACCTTGTGAAAATTTTGTGGCTATCCTGTAGTGGGATATTTAAAAAACATAATGTTTGAAAATAGATAGGACCATATAATTTCCAGAGGAGTCTTTTTTCAACCGTGGCAATTTTTGGAGAATGCCCTAATTTGTACCAATTCTAGTTCGTAGTTTGTTCTGGTCCAAGTTCTAAATTTTTAGAGGTTTCTTTTTCGGCCTTTGTCATTTTTAGTCCATGGTCCTATTTTGTACCAATTTTATTTATATACTTTTTTTTCTTGGACCAGTCTATTTTGATGGACTGTCTTCCTTTTCCAGATTCAATGCATGCAAATACATGACCTATATTCAACTGCATTATACATAAATATGTTCTTTCTTGGTTTTCTTATACCACAATTATGATCACAGTTACAGATACACTCTATTTCAAAGCAAAAATTATGTAAATTGATACGCCTTCTTGCAAATAAAACTATTCATATTTTGCAGCAAACGTATTAAACATTTCATGCTTGGTACCTGCTTCACTGCACAATTATACATGTTGTTTTCTGAAGCCTTTCAGGTGTATTGAGGCATGAATATCATAATATGCGATCATTTTTAATTTGCGAAGCGGATGTTGTATTTAGGACTAGCTCGTGTAAGCTTGAGAAGGGCAATTTGTAACATGATTAGATCTGTAATCTATTGAAAACATGACAAATTAATTCATGCAGGCAACATGGATAAAACATTAATGTTCTAGTTCAGAGATGGGTTTATTATATTTGTGTATATTTTACACAGCTACCATTAAATGTTCAAGTAGTTTCTGGTCTTGAATTGCTTGTTGATTGATGAATTTGGACAATTTAAACCTACATAAGCAAAACAAACACAAAACAAATGGAAGCAAGATATAATGTATGGGTGTTCATGGTTGATAAGTCATGTATTGATATATTTTTTTAAGTGACAGTTTCACTTTTTTGGAACTGGTTTTTGTTTGGTCAAGTTAATACTAATGATCATTTTGCACCTTGTCATCAGAGGTTGCTTTATAATTTTTTGTCTGGCATATTTGGTTATGACAAGCCCCTTGATTTTCGGTGTATTTTGTAAATTTGCTGTCGTATGTACAGGCTACTGTGTAATGTACATGGCACTGCGCGCTAGCAAAGCTTGCAAGTATTGTTACACACACACTTGTGTCAGGCTTGCCTTGCTAAAGTGAATGAAAATTGCGCTTAAAATAGCAAAAACATTACAAATAGGACTATCATTATTATAACAAATATTAAGAAAAAGTTCAATCCAATCCTTGATTGTTTATTCATGAAAGTTGTTTTAACAATACAAAATAAAATATGAAAAATACTGCTGTTTATCATATCCAAACTTTTATGAGGTGAACTTTGACCAATTCAATAATAATATACTACTATTCAGATCTTGAACATGCCTACTTATGTACAGTATAGTAACTTGACTTGCAGATTGTGATCACTTCCAGATACATGATCAATACAGGAGGAAAGTAGAATCTTAGGTAGTAATATTGTTGACAATTGACAGCCTGCATTCAAAACAACGTCAAAACTTTCACGTGAGTGTTAGTGTATGTACATCATGCATAGGGCCTGTGTACTAGCTATGTACAGTACTGGTATGGGCATGTTGAATCATTTGGCAGTTAGTCTTGTAGTTGTGTCATTTTCTTTGTTTATGAGTAATTCAAAATCATTTCTGTGTGAAATCAAACTTTCAATTCCATGAGAGAGGTAAGATAGATGTTCATGATTTTCATTTAAGTTAATAAAAAATTGGCGTAAAATTTCACATGCTGTATCTAAATCTTACTAAGCAGGTACAATTTGTATCCTAAGAAATTTCAGCCATAGCGTAATATACGACAAATTTGTTGTTAACACGATCTCTGCTTGTCATTGATTTTTACCCTTTCCGGTGTGAAAACAAACAAGATGCAGTGGCTTAGTTAAGGAGTCATTCCTGTATGCCAAATGTATCAGGATTGACTCCAGTTAGTCATGAGAGTTACATTGTGTCCTTTAGCAAGATACTTTACTTTGCTTGCCCAGTCCATTTAGCTGTAAAATAGTGTAGAAGTACTGCTGGGGTCATAACCTATGATGGCCTGGTGTCCTAGAGCACAAGATGAGAGCACATAGCTCTCATCTGCTTAAACCAAGGAAACTGGGTATATGCACCTTTTATGAAAACATCCAGAAATTGTCAGATGCTACACTTTGCAATATTTTCCATACATTCTTGGAATGATTTTAATTTGTTTTAACAGGTGTGATATGTGCTGAACTTTTGAAAGAAAAAAATCCTTGTCATTTCGATGTTGTGAATTTGCGAAGTGGCTTTTAACAATTGAAAGAAAAAAAATTGAACTAAGAATTTACAGCACATTGTGTGTCACATATACCCACACAATTGTTTTGTTGGTAGATATAAGATCAATTGTAGAGCAGTCAGTACACAAGTGTATGCATCTACCTGTGTAATATTTTGGTAAGCAACATCACCAGTTGTACTTTTGACACTACAGTAGTTCTACACTACAGTAGTTCTACACTACACTACAGTACTTCTACACTACAGTAGTTCTACACTACAGTAGTTCTACACTACAGTAGTTCTACACTACAGTAGTTCTACACTACAGTAGTTCTACACTACAGTAGTTCTACACTACAGTAGTTCTACACTACAGTAGTTCTACACTACAGTAGTTCTACACTACAGTAGTTCTACACTACAGTAGTTCTACACTACAGTAGTTCTACACTACAGTAGTTCTACACTACAGTAGTTCTACACTACAGTAGTTCTACACTACAGTAGTTCTACACTACAGTAGTTCTACACTACAGTAGTTCTACACTACAGTAGTTCTACACTACAGTAGTTCTACACTACTGTAGTTATACACTACAGTAGTTCTACACTACAGTACTTCTACACTACAGTAGTTCTACACTACAGTGCTTCTACACTACAGTAGTTCTACACTACAGTAGTTCTACACTACAGTAGTTCTACACTACTGTAGTTCTACACTACAGTAGTTCTACACTACAGTACTTCTACACTACAGTAGTGCTACACTACAGTGCTTCTACACTACAGTGCTTTTACACTACAGTAGTTCTACACTACAGTAGTTTAAAATATACTGCTAAGGACTAAGTTGTAGTAGTCAGGATTAATTGTGTTTTATTCCATAACTTTTCCAGTTTTACTTTGGTGGCATCGCCAGTGTGGGGATGGGAGAGGGCTCAACAGTGACTTTTAATATCAACATAAAGTTTGGGGTACATTGGGGCCTTGATAACAAATATACTTTTATTGGGCTAACTGAATTAATGTTCAAAATTTCAATGGTGGATAGTGTATATACTTGAATAATTAGTTACCTGCAAAACACTCTTAAGTAGGGTTTGCCCTTCTCTAGGTCCCCCTCTTAATGTTTCTAGCATTTGTTTGAAGGCAATCAATGTCAATGAGATGGATTATGTTTATCAGTACTGTTGTTCAAATCCTTTCTGTAGACAACATTAATGAGTGCTGTAACATCAACACTTAACACATTGAAAATGTAATACGGTAGATTTGTGACAGATGTGCCTGTTTATTGTATAAAATACAGGTTTATATTCATTACTGAACTTGAAGTACATTAGCAATGGATACACATGTACCTGTATGTATTAAGCACACAAGGGAATTTCCCGAAGATATTGTACCATGTCTTTTAGCTGTACATGTATTTATCGTGTTTATACAAAGTTTAAAGCTTGTTCTCATGTTCATGTCGAAATCAATATATAGTACAATTCAGTGTTTCTGATTGGTTGAAATGTTAAATACAAATACTGACAAGCCAATTAAAACTAACTACCAGGGAAGTGACATCAGTAGTTTGTATCAGATTGATTAGTGACGTGTGACACATTGTTCGTGGGATGAATTTTCCTCTTTAAAATCCTTCCTACCTTCTTTAAATTTTTATGTTATCTTGCAACAAATTTAGCTCTGCTTCCTAGATACTTTAAAAATCTGACCCTTTTCTGTGTGGGCAAGAAAAAGAAGGAAAAAAATGGAGAATCTAAAATCACTTTCATTTGTTATTGTTCAATTGTTTTAGCATGTTTTGACCTAGCAATATTACTCGACTATGAATTAGTTTCTTTCTTGGCTAAAATACAGAACAATTGTTTGCAACTCTGAGCAGTGATGTAGCTCAACATTTTGCAAGATGGCAAAGGCGATAAAAAAATATCTGAATCCAAGCTATTTGACCAGATTGTATTTCTTTATGAAGAACATTTTATTTCCAATTTTCCCTGTCCCTTGGCCACCTGTGTCACCAAATATTTTGAGGAAAAGGTCTAAAAATGTGCTAATTCTAAATAGGCCTTTTATTTTCAATTTTTTTTTGATTCCCTTTCCCCGAAATACTGAAAATTTATTGCTGTTCGAAAATTATAGGGTCATAATTTCGAAAATGGTAATTCAACTTCAAACATTCCAAGTACAACTGAGCTCTAAAGACCAATTGCTTTTAGCAGGATTACTGTAAAATTCTACATAATGGTTATTTCTGTCCCCTGCCCTCACCTTATAGCTACACTACTATTTATTCAATTTCCATATCAAATAATTTGAAGCTGGACATCCACCCATGAATGTATCAAAGTACCCTTAGCACTGCGAGTTGACTGTGATATCTACTCCTCATTGCGTTAACCCATTTAAATAATCCTTGCGACAGATTTGCGTTTATTATCTTATAATGGGATTTTGGGATTTTTCCCCTGGTGCTCATGAACTCTCCAAGCCTCTCTCTCCACTACAACAAAAATAAACTGCAGTTAGGCATTTCTAACCGACAGGGGAATTTAATGTATTCTGTTTCTGTTGCTCGTGGAATTTGAGGGTTGATTACTGCTGTTTATGAATGATCCAACAGATCTTGTGTGTTATGATTCATACCTTTATAATTTATTGCCTCTTGACTTTATATCCAGAGGTGTACAGTTAAGAGCTTTCTAAATATGATCTGCTATTATTACTAAAGTGAAATCTTGAAAATATGCCTGTGTATTACTCTTTTGACAACACTGTTCACGGTGTAACCTGAGAATTTCACCACAAAATTGTTTAATTTTTACCCTTTTTCATTACCGTAAGCATGCTCCAGGCAAACTTATTTATTGACATACAGTATATTATAGAGAGTAAAATGGTTTATGAGGACGAAAAGGTTTAATGTTCTAGAACGGGAAAGGAGTGACTTTTTGACTGAAGAAAGTTGTGAAGAATTGATTTAGTAATTTGTTAAATAGAACAGAGGTGTTCACCTCACAGTGCAGGCTTGTTTAAGAAGGTGTATGAAATATTTATGAATATCTGAGGAAATGTACAAGTTGGTTTTGTGAAGGGAAATTTGTTGCTCATTAAAAATAGATTAACATAGGAAGTTTGTTGTGGAGGTGTTGGGAATTGTGTTATGATTTACAATGAATAGCAAACAACCTGAAGGATGTACAGATAGATTAACCAGAGGATAAGTTACATCTATATATAAATATTTTGTGGGTTATGATTGCTTGGAGTATTGAAATGCATGACTTTGATTTGTCACAGATTTTTATCTTTTTGCCCCATCTCTTCCACCCACATAAACCATGCCTCACATAACAGTTAAACCTTTTCATAGATTTTCTCAAAGGTAGTAGACACTTCAAGAGGGAGAAAGGGGGTGGGGAGGGGGCACTGGGTAGTCTCTATGCTTCCCTGTTTTGATTTCTTTTTTATTTTATGCAAGAAGAAACAGGATTTCACTATTGAGGCACAGCTAGCTTCCAATGCTGGCTTTGGGTTCAGTTTATTTCCTTATGCTCATGATTCTGTCCTTGTTACCATTCAATATAAAAGCAAGAAAGTGAATATTGCATAAATTATGTCAACATGTTTCATGCAGGGTGACATGCATCTCCTAGGTTACTCAGTTTCACCAGCTTATCCCAAATAATGGATCCTGGGTTTCACTTTCATTTATTCATTGTCCTTGAAACAATTTGTACAGACTTGGAATTAACTTTAAAGTGTTGTGATTGTTGAATTCTGTTACATTGTCATTACTTTTTTATTAAAAAGGAATACGCAAAGTACAAATGAGGAATTTGGCTGGGAACAAATATTTCAAGCCAATATGAATTTTACAAAGATGAAATTTGGAGTCAAAGTTGCAGTTTTGGAGACAAGACTTTGTTTGGGAATCAAATTATCCAGTTTTGAGAATCACTAATCCAGGAGAAGGGCTAGAGAAATCAATCTGAATAGGCCAGGGTCCAAGAAATCTCCTTTGGTAAATCCACTGCTGTCTTATCCTAAGAAATGCACATTGTGGAATACTAGGTGGTTTGTCCCCCTGCTGCAGAAAGGCCTTAAAGTATCAACCTTTGAAACATTTATTTAGCATTAAAACATGCAATCAATCTTTGATTTTTGTTAATAAACTCATTGAGGCAAAAAGCTATAGCAAAAGCTTTAAAAGAATAAGTTCAGTGGTCAAGCAAGTTTATCATAGATGAACAAGGACTTCAAAAGAAACAAAATAGTAAAGAAACTATTCAAAAATCTTATTCTGTCCAGGAGATATCAAAGTTTAAAGTTTGGTATCATTTGTGTAGAAACGACTGAAATCAAGACTAGTTGTGATGTCATATCCTCAGATTCCTCAAAGCCGTTATGTATTCTATCACATTTTGAGGCTTAAAAACCATGGTATATGTCAGAAAAGTAGTAAAACTGAATCTAGTAAGGGTATTTATAATGTACCACCTGAAGAAAGTTCAAGGAAAAATAATTTAAATAGTAAAAAACTTAAATAAACTTTCTTTAAAGTACAATAATAATTGCTGAGAATGTGAGGATGAAGACACCAACTTTCCATAGTAGACTTACTACACCAGTCATTTCTACACAGATAAGACAGATTTAAACTTGAATATCTCCTTAACGGAATAAGATATTTGAATGCTTTCTTCACCATTTTGTTTCTTTTGAAGTCCTCTTTCATATAAGATGGACATGCTTGACCACTGAACTTTTCCTTTAAGTAATATCATTACGGTAGCCTCAGGGGAAATGAAGGGATCAGATAATCCCCAGCTACCCTTTTGTAGAAATTACGTTATCTTTTTGAGATTTCATGATTGAAAGCCTGCCACACCCTGTTTAGACCCTGGATATGTCACCGAGTAATATTGTTAAATTTTAAAGGAGCATTGGACCAAAACAGTTAGTTGCACAAATATATTGAAGTACCAGTATGGTTGACATGTACATCAAAATAGAATATCGTCATATGTGGATATATTGCTCCTACAGCCGACTTATGTTGCCCAGTATTCCAGTGTGCGCAAAATGGCAATAAATGACTTTGTGTTCTTCCTTATGAGGCTGCAACTATAGACTGACTTCTGCTCATGCCTTTTATGCATCAATGCTCTGCCGCTTTTCCTCTTCTGATCATTTTCCCTAGTGGGGAAATTCTTTTCAAAATATTTGATCAAAGTAAAGAAATATCCTGAATTTGAAATATTTGGTTTTATTAATTCTGTGAAGTTTGTATGGAGAGCTTCTACATGTTAAAGGGCAGGTGTTGTGTTAACATGGACAGTAATATACAATTAAAGTCTTTGTTTCTGATTGGTCATACACAAATACCGACAACCAATCAATAACTGCCACGGAAGTGACTAGCACACTGTACATATACACACAATGTGTACAGTACGTAATTAATTAGAAACGATCCACAACCGGATGTGAAGTGAAAGATATGAAGATCGCAATTTGACTGAGACGAGATTTCCTCTTTAAGCATTACTGCATGGTGCTGTTAACGAAAGTTTGAATAATCTTAAAAACAAACAAGACTACAAGCATTTTATCCAGGGTCCATTTATCCTACCTTCCTTTTGTAGGAACATATGTATAAGATAAGAGCTCCCAGTAGATTTGAACCTGAGCCAGTTACAACCAAATTAATGAGCTCAGTCAGGTGTGTTGAACCAGAACAAGATATAAAAATAAATTACTGGAATGAAATTTGGCTAAGAGAATCACTAGTTTTTCACACATGTGATCTAGGCCCTATAAACTTTAAACTTTCATTTATATCTACTTGTGAATCAAAGATTATAGTACAAATGTTGATGTGACACAAATTTGTACTCCTTTATTGCAATATTTTTTTAAACATTTCAACATACAGTGTGAAAATGTATGGCAACTCTAATGTAAGCTGCTGAATTGGTTGCATGCTCCAATGCTCTGTGCTCTGGTGATCAGCAACCTGAAGAATTCATATGTATTGTTACTTGTTTAATAAGTTTTGTTTGATGCGGTTGAAAGCATGAAATTATGGTTCCAGTGAAGAAGTATTCATAATTTGCAAAATGTTATGTCTCTCTGGGCTCTGTTAACTTCAACTGAAGATTTTAGAATGATCTAGAAGTTTATGGTTATTTATATTTTCCAACAGGTTATGTTTTTGATATAATAACACTTGAATTTTTTTATTGAAGGGCTAACTAAGCTGGGGCATGTCAATAAAGTGTTAGTATTAAGGTGCACAACTTGTGGCACTTTGAGGGCCCATGAGGCTGGTTTCCTTGGGGTGCCTGGGTGTGTAAATGACCTCCTTGGATAGGATGGGTCCAATCCAGGGGAAACTCTAAAGCAGAGCTGCCAAGTATTAAAGGCCATCTATCGTAATTGAAATGTGGCAGCATATATTTTATTTCAAAATGACCACTGATTGGCCTTTCAGTATAAGTGCATGTTAGACCATTGTATTTGACCAATCAAACCACACAAATTAAAATATATTTACTTCCACATTAGAAACGATAACTGGCTTTTAAACTAATGGCTTAGAATAAATTGTCTTGCTCCAGAACAAACAACATTCAATACTTAGTAACCATGATGGAAAATTGACTAAAAAGTCATTTGTTGTAAATTTCACATGTATGTTCTGTTACTGAAGTCTGTATATCCTTCATAAAGATTGTTCAGATCCTGGAACTACAGTACTAGCCTTGGAAGTTAAGAGCTCAATCATTATCTGACCTAGGATCCATCCTGAAGTAGAAAAATACTTTTCAGAGTTTCACAGGTTAAAAAAGTTATGTTTATTCTGAAAACTTTGATGACTCCCATTATAGAAAAGTTTTGCTGTGATAAAGTCAGTTTCCAAACCCAAAGGTTATCTTCCTTCCAAGATTTGATAGAAAGTAGGCATTTTTTAATGTAAACCATATCTATCAATTTAAACATTCATTCATGTTTCCTTTTCTTAAGTAGGTAGACGAGAACAAGCGTGTAACTTTTAAGGGGTTCTTCTGTGCAATATCATTTTTCTTTTAACTGATGCAATGTTTATTTGTCATGGTAACAAGAATCTATTTATCAGTGTTAGTATTTAACTTTTCTTTTCATGTTGCTTCTCATTACAGCTTCCAAAAGACTTCCAAGACAACCTCAGTCAAAATGAGGTTAATAGGAATTCTACAACTTTTTGTCATCTCCTTAATCTTGTCTTCCTGTGAATATATTTTAGCTCAAAGTAACAGTGGTAAGTTGCTATTCCTCTTCTTTGTTGCATCACTTCCATAATTTTATATTATCATATCCTTTTTTCTAAAAAAAATATTTGTGTGAATTTTTGTTTTGTGAAATTTTATTGGGAAGTAGTATCTATTCTTGCATAGTCGCAACGCAGGGAAGACATTGTTGTCACCCGTTAGTCTCAGCCACTCCTCTCTTACGCACTCCCAACTCTCATCTGGCTCCCCTGCCTCTCTCTGCCCCACTTACATCATCGATCTCTCCATCAATCATTTTCTTAACCTGTCCCCTCTACCAAAACTCCATATCTTTTCTCTCCTCGCTCTCCTTAATCTCTAACCTATTTAAAAACAATTCTTCCTTAAACATCATCAGCTTCCTCCGCAACAACAACCTCTTCCACCACATTTGATCTCCTACCCTTCTACACCTAACCTTACACCCCCCTTTCTTTTCACTTTTTTAACTTTTTCTCCCACAATCAGCTTTTCCCCTTTATCACCCCTACAAACCTTCCATCTCCTCACTATCCTAACTCTTGCACCATAATTTATTAACACCCTCTTGGCTCATTTGACTGTGACTGTCGCGGTGCCGTTAAACATCAACAAACCACACTATCTATTCTTTCAATATTAAAGGAGCTGACAGCCGAAAAGTGAGGATATTTTTCTTGAGTCTCAAGAATATTTGAACACATTTTTCATGCACGTGATGGTAGATATTACCCTTTAATACAAATGAGGAAATTAATCAATAATTAATTTTTAACGTCACGAGTTTCAAAAATTAGACTTGTATCGTTTTAAAATTCACCCGACTTGGCAAAAAGGAAGCCTTTCACTTTTCGACATGGAACTTTAACTGCAAGTTCCCAAGGAAGCTTTTGTGAAATTCATATTCGGGCGAAAGTATCATAAGAAGAAAATTGTCTGAAATTGAAATGACAGTTCCTGGTCTTTATTGTTACTCTGCGTAATTAAGGCGCAACATCCCTTTCTTTCCTAATGAAAGTCATTTTTCACAATGTGACAAATAAGTACTCAAGATGAAATATTTTATGACTTAACAATTTCCGTTAAATGACTTTTGTTTGTAAACAATGATTTTATATGTGAATATAGTTGAACAATTTTTTTTAAGTAGGCAAGCTAGCACTTGCAGTATCATAGGATTTGTATATTATGATATGTAATTTCTCACCTATATCATCCGTATATCTTAGCACTTTGCAGTGCCTAAACATTAGTTTATTCAGCTACCGATCTAAAGGTTTAGTCCTTGGAATACCAAGCTGAGAAGAAAACTAGTGTGGGGGGATGGGGGGTATTGTCTCACCATGTTGGTTGGTTATTGGTACTCTATCTAGGACCATTTTTGTGGATCCCACCTTTGGTTGTTTAGGAGCGAACTCAGTGAAGTGAACATGCGAGTTCCATTCGTGAGGTTTAACTTTAGTGTTGTTGTTTTTTGCTGTAATAATATATCCACGCGAACCGATATAAACTGTCGAAAAAATGAGCACTTTAGCAAATTCTATATAGCTAACAATATGTTTCCATCTTGACCTTATGTGAAGTGCCTCTGCATGGAGAACAATCTTAACATGAATCTAAGACTAAGACCCTCTTACAAGGTATCACAGTGAAATTTGTCACATACTAACTGGGTGACCATTGCCAGTGAGAAATTTTGGATGCCCAGTGAACACAATTCTGATGCACTGGGCGACCAGGATTTTCACCTTGGTTTAAAACAATGGTTGATCCCATACAGTCGGAGAGTAAAAGTTTTTGAAACATACAACATCATATGAACTAAAGTTTATACATTTTATGTCAGACTTAATAATATCTCCTTTAATTTTGAAAGGTGCTCAAATTTACATGTTCCTTCACACCTCGCATTAGTTGCCTTGGGGTGAAGGGGATTGTGGACGCCCAGTGAAATTTCCTTCAAAAATTTACTGAAGTGTTCTGTCTGCTCATATGCTTCGTTGATCGTAATGATGAGATTCTTATCAAATTTCATTCCTGCCTCATACTCTAAAAATACAGTATAGCTCATACAATTAAAAGGAAGGTTTGTCGGAGAATCTTGTAATTTTACAGTCCAGGTGGGGCTAAAAATAAAGCATCTTTTTGTTTACAAGGAAAGAAAAGCTCAATATTGGAAGTAGCAATAATGCACACACTGTAAGAGTTTATTGAATATCATTTTCTAAAAATTGTATAATAAAGCTCATTATAGGAGATGATCCTTTGCATTGGGGTGTGGGGCGGCTGGTGGGTTATCCCTTTGAGTAATTTAAGAGAAAATTATTGCAATCTTGTGATGTGTGTGAAATGGTTTCATCCGACAAGGAATTAGTAGCTTTTGCGGATCATTTCCCCCTAGAATTCCAGTGAAATCTCTTTGTAGTAGTAGGTATAACGTAGTAGTAACGTATTAATAGGATTTAAAAGGAAATATCATCCAAAATTGCATTCTTCCTTCGCAGATAAGTTCTTTTTGTTCATCGTAGTTTTTTCTACAGCCTAATGAGAACTGCACTGCATATTACTGTATGCCCAGTGTGTTTACCTGGCAAATATGTGTGTTTGCTAAGTTGGTTGAGCCAACTCTTAAAGATGACTTACGTGGGTTGTTGTAGAGCTTATAATGGTATGCCTAGAAAGCATCTTAGGTACTTAAGTAGGGAGTGTATACAGATGATAAATATATGGAGGGTATTAATGAATTTCAAGAGCCATTTTCAGGTGTATTTTGTTTATGGAAGTGCATGTCTTGCCTTCAAGCATAGATGTGTTGAAAGATGGAAAGTACAGAAATATCCTCTGAGCTAAGCCAAGAAATTAATCAATTTGAGGGAATTTTAGGCCATATCTGAACAAATATTTGCCTTGTATATACTGTGTTGGAAAAGCTGATATTCAAAACAAATAGGAATATGGCTGTTTCTGGTCCCTGTGTAGCCTAGACACACGAGTGGGTACTTCTTTTTTATTGTTATTTTAAGCTCATATGTTTCATTTAAATCTATTCTGTACATTTTAAAAGATTCCTTGCCTCAATGTCCTTTTGTAGTTGGTTTAAATTAAATTTCACAATCTTTACATAACAATGTATGTATGACAGGTTCAATAACCCTAAAACTTTGCCTCTTCGAAAGGTCATTAAAAAAAAAAAATTTTTTGAGCAGGCCCATAAAAATGAACATTTTTGTGTATTTTTCACATTAAAGTATGTGACTCCCACTTGAAGGTAGAACATACAAGTCACATAGTATTATAATCATTAGGCAGCGATCTCCTTTGAAACATTTTTTACTGCTAGGGTAAATAGGATGCTTGGTTTGATTAGAAGAAATTGTTATTTTCTTGGTTAGAGAGGTTATTCTTAATTTGTATAAGCAGTTACCGTATTTTCTCTGATAAACGCCCCCTTTAATTAATCCCCCCGTCATTTTTCATACTTTCAGGATGTAACAACGTACGTTTAACTTAACGAATGTGACTTGAAAAGGCTGTAAGTCGAACGTAACCAAGTGGAAAATATGCAAAGAGTATATTCCATTATTAATCCATGCACAATAATGTTAAAAACACAAAAATTGCTTAAAGAAACTATATCATAGGCCTAAAAGAAATTGCCGTTCTTTTGTAAGTAACATTTTTTTCTTCATACTTTACCCTTAAATAAACGCCTCCCTGTTTTTCCAAATGCAATGCCCCGGGGGCGTTTATCAGAGAAAATACGGTAGTCAGGCCTCACCTTGAGTGTGCTATGCAGGCCTCACCTTGAGTGTGCTATGCAGGCCTCACCTTGAGTGTGCTATGCAGGCCTCACCTTGAGTATGCTATTCAGGCTTGGAGTCCCTTTTATGAGGAGGATAAGTTCATTTTGGAGCAGGTTCAGAGAAGAGCCACTAGACTTATTCCCGAAGTAAGGAATCTCTCTTATGAATCTAGGTTTCGAATTCTTGGTTTGACCATGCTTTAGTTGAGAAGAGTATGTGGTGATATGATTCACGTTTTTAAGTTCCTTCTTGGTAGTGATGCTTTGACTTCCTGTTATTTCTTGCATGTTTTAGCTAATCCTCATGTGACACGTTTGAAGTTGACCAAAGAGTTTCACGCATAGATATTCTGCATTTTAGATTTGCGCAAAGAGTTGTTTATGAGTGGAATGCTTTGCCTGAGTGGGTACTTACATGTAGCTCCAATTCTGTTCACAGCTTCATAGTCAACATTGATAAGTTCTTCACTAACTCTGGGCGTCTTTTATTTTATTTTTTCATTTTTTTTGTGGTGGTGGTGGTGTTAATTTGGGTTTTTTTTTATGAGTTGACAAACCCTTAGCCCGTAATCTTGTTATATGTTACTGATTTGGCCTTTTCACCCAAAGTGGTTGTGTTAATGTTGCTGAGCAGCAACACATTTAATTTTTATCATAAAGCTTAGTTTTAAATATGAAAAAGCATGTGGTAAAAAAAGCAAGTATTATTGTGGAGGTGTGTGGATGTGACTGTCATGTACGATTTTGCCGTAAACATTAATTTAGATGGTCAGGGTTGCTGTCTTATCCATCCTGTTTAAAGATGTATGGGCGACTACAGGCAACTCTACCTGAATTGCAAAAAATGGATATAACAGCTGCCCTTATATACCTTTAAGTTGGAAATGGATAGATAAATGATCACATTTTCACATGGGAGTTGTACATTTATGATGCTGCTTTTATAGCCATACTCCCACCACACATGTTTTTGGACATCTTATGGTATTCATTGGTGCCCCCCCCCCCCCTCTCCTGTAGAAACCTTTGTCTGATACATAGGCATGAGACAAAGCTCTCTTGAGCTATATGATATTTATATTATTGATTTGGTATGAGGATGTATTTCAGGCTCCTAGTCAGGCAATTAATCTGAAGCTAAGTACAGTATGTGTAAGGCATAAACCTAGACATTGATAAATTGCCATGTTCTTTGAGTAAGTTCAAGGACAATTAAAGATGAGATCACAAAAATATCATTTATTAATTACAAAACTACTAAAGATTAACAGTATCAGGTAGCTGGCATATTATCATGAGAATAACTTTTAAATGTGAAGCAAATGGTGATTTAATCATTAATGTACTATCACTGAGCGTTTTATTTCCCCTTTTCATGCATACTGTACCTATACAATCACTGAGATTTGCCTGTATTTATCCTGAACCCAAACATTGCGTAGGATTTGATACATGTAATTTGTTCTTCTTGTGAAAGCAGTTATTTGATATCTGAATTTCTACCCAAATGGCCTTACTTGTGGGATATTTACAGCCAACATCATTTATATAACAGTCAAAAGTGGTATCTGTCCAGATTGTCAGCAGCAATAAATTATTTTGTACTTAAATTGCTATTTACTGCCATGAATCTCCAGAAATTTTGAGGCTTATCTGTTTCTCGGCAGATAAAGGTGATGTGGATTACACTTAATGTGTAAATGGAAGGCACTGGGGGATTTGCTGTTGTACAGTACATGTACATATGGTCTATAATGTACAAAGTACTGCTGTCTAGTGATTCTGTATGTTTGCTTTTGTGGGTTACGAGTATTCACTGTTCTATTAATTTGTTTGATAGTTGTGAACTTAAAATTTGATACCTAGTTGATGTGTTTTAAAAGGCGGAATAGGGGGTCCTAGTCGAAGAAATATACAAGGTGCATGGACCCCCAACCTATTGGGAGTTGACATCAAATGTTACATACACCTGCACCCCCTCCCCCTCACTTTTTGGATGCTGGCTTCACTAGTGGCTGTGATGAATAAATTTGTGGAAATTTTCTTCTTGGTTTGGCAAATCGTATTGGTTTTGTCTGTTTGTAGCATGTGCATATACATCTGGTATGACTATTTCTTTTTAGAAGGTTGTGAACTCAAGTGTTCCAAAACAAAAATCTTAATTCATGATTCTATGTTGCTGTCTTTGAACGTTAGAAAGGTTGTTGTACAAATAATTGTCTAAAATAGCTTGAATACAGTAGCTTGATTAATCATGTACATGTACAGTATGTTGTGACAAATATTTGTGGATTATGCGGGGAGGTTTTATTGTATTTTGTAGCAGTGCTACATGTATTTTGTAGCAGTGCTATTTTGGAGCAGTGCTATTTTGTAGCAGTGCTATTTTGTAGCAGTGCTATTTTGTAGCAGTGCTATTTTGTAGCAGTGCTATTTTGTAGCAGTGCTATTTTGTAGCAGTGCTATTCTGTAGCAGTGCTATTCTGTAGCAGTGCTATTCTGTAGCAGTGCTATTCTGTAGCAGTGCTATTTTGTAACAGTGCTATTTTTCACATATCCTCATTATCCACTTTATAATATCTGTTTCAAAGGAAGTGGGCTTTTTCCCAAATCAAAAATTAAAATGCAGGATTCTATTTTGAATGCTGTTTTCTCTGAAAATGAGAGACACGTTGTTGTAGAAATAATTTATCTCATATAAAAACCAAAGCTAGAACATCCTGTTTTGAACTCTTTTGTTTTCAGCCCACCAGATGTTCATGTCATAGAGTTTCAAATGTTCTCATAATTTCATAAGAGAATGGATCTTCCTCTTTTTGCATTAAGGTTTTTTTTTTCATCATCTGTCATTGTAGGGGTTCCTAATATTTCTTCTTCTTGTAGAGTATTGTTTTGTTATATATATCTCTGTTTTTGTATTTTGAGTAATTATTGGACTGGAGCAGTAAGATGGAATTTCAGTTACAATCAATAAATTCACTTGTGAGAATTTGAACTTAGGCTACAGTAAATCTTTCTGTTATTGAACTTCAGTTTTTTTATACTTTTCATGAATGCAAATATCCCAAAGGGTTGTAAATGAGAATTTTGTTTTTCATCATTTGATACATGTATACATTTTTAGAAATTCAAATGTACTGTAATTTTTGTTATATATGACTTTTCTCACATTATATTTTCATAATGCTTTTAACAATAGTTGTTTTTCATCATTAGATACATGTATAAATTTTGGAAATTAATCTACTGTAATGTTTGTTATATATATAATTTTTCTAACATCATATATTCATAATGTTTTCAACAATGGTTTTAAGCAAAACCAAATAGACATTCATATTAATTAAATGTATGAAAAAATGAAGCACTGAATATATATAGCTCATAAATCTATACAATAAAATTAAATGACTCAGCCTCTTAAACTTTTTTACCAAATGGTATAACTTATTCTTCAAAAAAATATAATCAACGATTTGAGTTGGGACATACAGTAGCTTAAAAAGTGCTATGAACTCAAAATCGGCACATCAAGTGTTCAGTTTCTGATTGGTCCTAAATTAACAATGTTTACTGCCATCAAACCCATGTTTGCTCTCTGGAGCCAGTATCCACCGTGAACCATTCTCACCCACTAAAATGAGTAAAGACCAAGAATTTATTAAATGAAATAATCTTAATATCACAACCATCGATACGAAAGCACCTAATATTGATAAAGAATCATATTGCGAATTCTACTGTAAGGCAACACTGTCTAAAGATAACATGCCACCTTTTGCGTTAGCATCCAATTGAAATTTCATCTTCGGTATATCGATTCCCTAAGAGCGTTATTTGTAGTGAACTACTTTATATCTTGAGATGATTTTGCTTGGAGAAAAGGTCAGGGACAAGGATTTTAATAAGAGGCATGGGAGATGGTGGCTGTTGAGGAAAGAATCTCGTAGAGACTTCTTTCCTTGAAGATAACTGAGGGTTATAAATTCAAGAGGACAGTCCTTAAAAAATTATCTTGTTTGTTTTTAAGCTATAAGTTGTTTACACTCTTGTGTCACAATGCCTTTTGGAGCCAGCCATCTTACTATTTTTCATATTTGTGAATAATTATATTTTTGATTTACAAATTAATATTTGCTACAGTAACAAAAGTTCCAACTCTTTAGTGTGTCATCAAGGGCACCATGCCTCAAAATAGATTAGACACACTATTTCCCAAAAGTGTTGACAGTAAGTAAGTGTGGATTTTGTGAGAAAATGTTCCTTGTTATTTACCCCTCTTTTCTTGTTTGATTTAAAGGCTGACTAATGCCAGTGTTTGATTAATAATCCCGACTTTTCTTTTCCCACGCCGCACAATTTTAGATATTTAGATTTGGCAGAATTCACCAGAAATACTGAAGTATATAGAAATTAAATGTGTTTAGAGGAAAGATATCGTTCCATAAATACATTCAGAAATGAACGCCGCCGTGTTGGTAACTTTACTTCCGGTTTTTAATTTTCCCTATTGATTACGAGAAATCTGCGATATCGATCACACATCCACCGAACCGAATTAACATAGTGGCTTACATGTGTTTGAATTAACATAGTGGCTTACATGTGTTTTGAATTAAAATAGTGGCTTACATGTGTTTTGGATTAACATAGTGGCTTACATGTGTTTTGAATTAACATAGTGGCTTACATGTGTTTTGAATTAACATAGTGACTTACTTTTGTTTTTAATAACATCACAGATCAATAAATACAATTTGAAACTGGAAGTGACGTTACCAGTACATCTGAATTTATTTATGGGCCGATATCTTTCTTTTAAAAAGTAATCTAATATTGATACATTGCAGCACATTGTGATTTAACTATCAGTGATATAGATCTCAGTTGAGTGCTCTCTCCGAAAGTTAGACGAGTACGAAGCATAAAATGTGAGCTCAATGTTAAGTCTTAATATTCATTCATTGCAGTCATAAACATATTTTGGCTGTAAAAATATGAATATATTTATAGCAAAAAAAAAGTTTTAGGTTTCGTCTGAAATCAACAAACTTGATTATTAAAGATTTGAACACATTTAGTCCTTTTAGTGCATGATTTTTATTTCTAATAGACAATAAGTGGATGTATCTAATGTAGGCGATAGTTTCTTCAGGTTATGACTTGTATAATATAAACATACAGTATATCATTGAAGTTTATAATTAGACATGTATATTAAAGTCATCTACATAACAAGTAAACCCCATCAGTTACATTTTATTCTAAACTCATAAATATCCCAGACTTCAAGAAAGCATTAATCAAACCATAATGGAGTTAGATTGTTTCCGCAATTTTTCCGACTTAATTGATATGAACAAAAATGTCATATTGCTCAGTTTAGTGTTAGATTTATATTAAAATGTGGCTCTAGAATATTAAATTTATGTTTTTACTGAAAACAGAAGAGGCAGAAAGGGTTGATTTGATGGTGGAGAGAAATATGGGTTCAATTGATAAAATCTTGATGTGTGAGAGAGGAAGGTCGAGGGCTGTTAGATGTGAGCACTGGACAATTTTGAAAGTAAAATCAAGAGCTATTAATAGGAATTACATGCACATGTTTTTGATAACAATATACTGAAACAAATTTACAGATGGACTGGAATCTGGTATTAAGGCCCCGTGATAAAATAATTAGCTCATCACCCAAACCCCATTGGAAGAATGATGCGGGCACACAATTTTTTTATTTTTTTTTTATATTTTTTTTTATATCCCAAGCCAATTAATTACGGTGATTTGCAGCATTTCGGATGAGGTCAACCACATCAGGCGTAGTGAATATTGAAAACTATCGCAAGCAATTATTTGTTTTTTGAGTAGAAATTAGAAAGAAACAGAAATATGGACGTTGAATGACTGATCCGAGAGAATAATACAGTACTTTTCAACAAAAAAAACAACAACAACAACTGGGATTCTCTCAAAACTGATGCATGTATGGGTGATAAGCAATAGAATCTAAGCATAAGTTTGATATCTTGCAATATGTGGGTCATCAAATTTGTTTTGGACACACCCACAAAGAGGGATGGATACAAATCAAAAGCTAAGTCACACCTCTGGAAGTCTATCATACAAAAATCAATTTTGGGACATCATTCTACAGAAAAAATGCATGTGAGATCCCCCCAATGCATATGAACCCCCTTGTAAATGGTACCAAAAGGCAGTGGTGTAGCTAGACTTTTTAGCGTTGGAGAGGTGGGGTGGGCTAAGCTCCCATATAGGGCATAGATAATTATTTCGGTGGTCAATTAAGTTCATCTTATATGAAAGAGGACATTAAAAGAAACATGGTGAAAAAGTATTTTTTAAAAGGAGAAGCATAAAGTTCTGTTTCATACAGTATGTGTAGAAACCACTGAGATCAGACCAGGGAATAGCATCCACACATTTCTCATAAGTCTTTGCAAATTTTCCTATTTCTCCGAGATTGTATGTGGAGTAAACAAGCATTGGAAACTGTATGTCAGAAAAACTTGAAGAAAGTGTAGTAAAATAGATCTGATAATTATCATTTGATGACTTAATTTTGCAAAAAAAAGGGTTTAACTAATTTCAAATATAAATACAGTAACAGCTAGTTGACAGTTGTTATTGAGGGTACGGCATCACTTTTAGACTTTCTGCACCAGTCATTTTCTTAAAATTGTTTTTAATGTGAAAATTCAATATCTTCTGCAAAATATTGTGTCCAAGCATCATAAATCTGTTTGTCGTATTGTCCTCTGCCAATGCCTGCACCTCCAACCTAATCCTAAAACTTTGTTGTATTATTTGCTAGAAGTTATTCTTTATTTTTGTCAAGAACTAGTGACACCTAACATCAACACTGAAGCAAAGTATCAGGCTAATAACAAAATACTGAGTTGAATTGGCAGCTTTACAAATTTACAGGTTTAAGCAGTCAAAATACAAAGTTGTGTTGTCACAATAAGTTGAAGGACTGGCAACTATACTAAATCTTATCTAGCATGCCTGATTTCTTTCCTGACTGCTCCTTGCTGGTAGGAAATGAAGTACATGTGAAAACCTTTTTAACATGTTTACAACTTCTGCCATTTTGGTACTAAGTTTCTGTTCAGATACATTTTTGCTGCAAAATTTCCACATACAATTTTTTTTGCCTCTCTTACCACTCTGTGATGCTGATGTCGATGATGCTTATTTTCTCATCTAGATAATCAGTTACTGTAACATCATGCAGAGGCTAATGTCCGCTTTAATTCTCTGATTCATCCCAGTCCGTGATTGTTCTGTTCATTTTGATCTGACGTATCAATAATTCATAAAGATGTTTATATAGGTATTATATTCACAGTTTTACCTCGAGAAAAATGGATTTTTATTGATTCGATCGTGCAGGTGGGTCTGGTATTATTATGATCATATTTCTTTCATGATCATATCTGATTAATATCGTTGATCATCTGTAGTTTGTGGTCCATTAGCGTTGTAAAAAAGACATTTAATTAAATACTATTGTCAGGCTTCTCGCCTGATGTATGAAAAATGACAAGTGTGATCATAAATGCACATGGTAATAAAATTAGGAAAGGGTTTATGGGGATATCATGTATTTTCTGGTTGTTGGTTTAAACAAACGGGACAAGATATTCACAGCATATGTTGTCTGGAGAGGCCATTAATCCTGCCAGGCATCTTTGAAAACTTTTGAATTGCAATGAATTATTCCAAGCAAGAAGAAGGAAGAGAAGTTTCGTCATTTTATGATTCATCTTTTTTAAAGAAAGGCCGCTGTGTTTGTATATGTGCCTTTTCTCTGATACTGGGAACTTGATTAGTTATTGGGATTGGTTTTACAGGCTCAAAACAGCACATATTTCTTCATGTCAAATTTTCTCTGGTATTACTCATTTTCTTTTAAAGCTTTTTGACAATTGTTTTCTATAGCAAAGCAACTGTCAGCTGCTAATACATTCATTTAATTTCTTTAAAGGATGCTTCCATCATGGTGGAACCATCCCCTTGCTTTTCATTGCATGGGGGTAAGGTGTGCCTTTTACGGAATTTATCTTTTTCTTTCAGTGTCATTTGCGCTCCCGGCTATACAGTAGCTAATAACCCAGTCATTATACTCCTAAACCTTTTTTGATGCCGAGGGTAATTTATGTTTTTGGCTTGAAAAGTGTCATTTTAATTTCAATTTTACCTGTGGCATTTCCAAGAAAATGTGTTAGTTGTCACATTATTCATGTCCTATGTTAACATTGAACTTTTGAGTTTAAGGCAAGAATAATGTTGCCTAGCAACAGTTTTTGCCTTTAGACTGAGATTAAAATTTAATGCATCAAATTGAAAGGTAATAACATACTTACTGTATTTTTCATATTTTTTTACATTTTCAATCTGACTCCCCACTTTATGACATCACGTTTTACACAGCGATGTTACACTGATGAAATCTTTAAAATGTAATTACTCTAAAACAGGAAAAGATATCAACATGATTTTTACATAGTCCTCTATCACATATATGGAAATTTAATTTCATGGGAATATTCCTTCAAATGTAATAATGCTCTTCTATGAAATTTACATTCATACAAAGATTGAATTGTTTATGAGGTAACACCAGATTTGCTTTTAAAAGGGAAGAAAATATTTCTTACAGGTGTTATAAATAACTACAGTAGTTGCGGTGGCCAATATAAGGTAACCTAGCAGTGTCAGAGGTCAAGAGGTCACCAGAGCATTGTCATAAATTTGTAGTACTAACTAGTGCTGTGTCAAACCTGGAATTCTGAATGTATATGTATACAGGCAAAGAAATACAGTATGAAACATGTAGTACAGACTAGGGACACTGGCGCTCTCATTTGTACTTTGATCTGAATTAATTTATTCATGGACTGATGGGAGAGAAAGGAACAGTATCAGGGTTAGTGGTCCAGAATGAGTGAAGTCAGAAACAATCCGTATTCCGTAAAGGATATATATTTGGGATAAAATTTAAAATGAGATTCTTTTTTGTAGAGAATTAAATTGCTGTTTTTTTTTTTTTTTTTTTTAGCTGCTTCAATATATGTAAAATCAATTTTAGAACTTGGGGTTTATGTTTGCTTTAGGCTTAGTCTTACCATGGAGCAAATAGCTTCATGGTCTTACATGTATAAACCAATAGAAAAAACAACAACACTTGATTAATATGTTAAAAACAAACCGATAAAATAACAAAATAATGCTGCTTATTCAGCAGGCAGTAAACTTTGTTTTTGTTTGTAATAAGCAAGTAATGCCAGCTCCCTGGTTAAAAGGAATATTCCCATGGTTTTTTGTAATATTTTATTTGAAAGATTATACTTTTAGAGCCAATTTGGTACAAAAATCAGGTTGATATGACATTCCGTTCAGGAGGTATGGAATAACATATGAACATGATTTTTGTACTAAATTGTCTCTACAATTTTTTCTCTTTCTTATAAAAGGTTACAAAAAAAACCATGGGGATATTCCTTTAAGCCTATGCATCTATCTTGTTTACACAAGTGCACCATATGCACAATCTAAATAACCCCTGTATAAGCCTATGCATATATGTTGTTTACACAAGTGCATCATATGCACAATCTAAGTAACCCTGTATAAGCATATGCATCTATGTTGTTTACACAAGTGCACCATATGCACAATCTAAATAACCCCTGTATAGCAAACCACTGGAGAATGCAATCACAAACACAACATTAGGTCATTACTGCAATTATGAATGTACTATTATTTGATTATGTTTGGATGCCTAGAGATTTTTAGTCTACGAGAAAGAGCATTAATTTCTTAATACAACAGTCTGTAATTTTTGATAAACGCACGTAAAGTTTTTGAATTATTAAAGTTTTAGGGATCTGCAGTGAATGCATAATTTGTGCTAAATTTGTGATTCATGGCCAGGCGGGTGGGTAGCTGAAAAGCTTTATGTAATTCTCTATATTTCCTTAATTTCAGTTCCTGAAAATGATGACCAAAGTCTATTCCTGCTGGATTTTGGTTAGCACTTAAATACGTATGGTTAAAATTCCTTTCCATTTCTCACAAATGTTACTAGCAATTGAAAAATACCCAAAGGGTTTACATAAGGAAATAGGAACTTCTGCCCTGTCATACATCACACTAGGAACTTCAAGAGGAACAAAAATTGGCATATTTTTGCTTGAAAATTCAAAATGCTCTAAAATGGTCAATTTTTAACCGATTTGGATGGTTTTTTGTGTGCTATTTTCATCATTTTTCATGGATTTTAAGGCAATCTAGCAAAAGTTGCTGCTAACATCCATATGCATTTAAATTGTAGCATGCATGCTGTTGAGAGACTGATGAGTTACCAGTTTTTCCTCTTCCCATTCCCCACACGCTTCAACATATTGTACTGGTCTTGGTCTATTAACGAAAGCAAATGAGATATTTATCAGAATTCCCATACTGCTTGCTTTCATTTTAAACAAAATATTGCTCAAATTACAAGTGAACTGAAGTTATCAATTTTCATTAAGTTTGATTAGTTCCAGGTCAACTTAATTCTGCAGAAAATTGAAACAGGGGAGGGTTTTCTGCTAAGTTGTAAACTATATTCTTGTACTTTTATCTGGCGGTTAATTTGTACAGCTGTAATATGGATTGAGCCTTAATTTATGTTCTACTGACATACATACAGTAACACTGCTGATTGTGTATGTGTGTTAGTACTAAATGCATTTGTTGATAGTGAATGCAGGGACGTGCTATTTAGATAACAGGTCACTGGTGAATGACAAATTACTTATTGTGCCATTTCTAAAACAAAAACATTTGTCAACTTAGAGATATCATTAAAAGGATTTATGAGTCACTTTCTGGAAATAGTGTACTTAAGGTGTGGAGCACTATCAAATAAAAATATGTTTTAAATAAAATCAAAACAGAAAGAGATGCATTATATTTATAAGAAGCTTTGTGGCCCCATACTTGTTGGTATACATCACCAAGTGTAAAGCTAAGAATACAAGCAGGTGATTAAAGGTAGTTTTTCCTTTACTAACTTGAACAGAGATACTTACAGGCCAGATATCTTGTTAACATGGACAGTACGATACAATAAAAGTCAACATCTCTACTTGGTCATACAAATATCGACAACCAATCTACCACCGCAGAAGTGACTAGCACACTATGCATACACATAATATGTACAGTGCTTACTTAAAGGATTAGTTCAGTGGTCAAGCATGTCCATCTTATATGAAAGAGGGCTTTATAGAAACAAAATGGTAAAGACAGCATTTCAAAATCTTATTCCATTAAGGAGATATTCAAGTTTGGACTAGTTGTGATGTCACAGCCTCAAATTCCTCAAAGTCTTTATGTATTTTAAAGAAAGTTTATTCATTTTTTTCGCTGTTTGAATTATTTTCCCTCAAACATTCTCCAGGTGGTGTTTTGTTAGTGCCTTCCTAGATTCAGTTTTACTACTTTTTTGACATATCTCATGGTTTTTAAGTCACAAAATCACAGGAAAAATATGATAGAATACATAAAACCTTTGAGGAATCTGAGGCTATGATATCACAACTAGTCTGATTTCAGTTGTTTCTACACAAATGATACCAAACTTTAAACTTTGATATCTCCTTAACGGAATAAGATTTTTTGAATAATGTTTTCACCATTTTGTTTCTTTTGAAGTACCGTTTCATATAAGATAGACATGCTTGACCCCTAAACTAATCCTTTAATTAGAAACGATCCATAACTGGATGTGAGGTGAAAGATATGAACATTACATTTTTACCAATTTTACTGAGACAAGATTCCCTCTTTAACATGGGAGCTCTTTATAAAATCAACTGGCTAATCATTCTAAATCTGCAATGAAGTTTGACAATAAGGCTTTATTAACACACTTGTGGGATTGATTGAAATATTAATCCTCCTCATTCCATACTCTCATCATTTTGTTATTTGTAAAAAGAATCAAATATACAAATTTAACATGTAGTTTTGTCTCATGAACTTTAAAGTATATGAAATTTCTCACCCCAATTTATATCTACTCTG
This sequence comes from Chiridota heheva, assembly GCA_020152595.1. Lineage (NCBI taxonomy): Eukaryota > Metazoa > Echinodermata > Holothuroidea > Apodida > Chiridotidae > Chiridota > Chiridota heheva. The sequence continues at coordinate 605,773 of JAIGNY010004484.1, forward strand.
AAAAACACGAGAAAGAGGGCAAATTTTACGACAACTTTCCACCTTATACTTCGGTACACTGTTTAGTTAGTGCTGCTACAAATCTCCAAACTTGTGTGCTTAACTAGCTCAAGGGCTTTCATGACAACATCCGCATGTCCACTCCACTTGAATGAAAACGGCACCAGATTGAAACACGATCAGCCCTGTGATTTTGACCAACATCGCTTATGGAGAAGATGCAACATCATGAGGCGCTTGAGGCCTATCAGAAATTGATACTGATATCTAGAACATGAGAGACACTAATATTTTTGAAAAAAAGTTTAATTTTAAGTAGAGAAATAGAGTGAAAGATTACTAATCTGGTGTTGAGGATGTTGTTTGAATTGATTTTCATGAGAAATTCAAACGAAGCTGTATTGAGTGGTAAAAGGCATTTCCTGTAGTTTAAAGACCTTATAGTGGATGGAATACACAAACTTATTTGAAAAAAATAAAAATAAAATTTGTTTTTGCCGGGAGGAGGGGGGGGCCTTCCATAAGTGGGGTATATATAAATACATGTGCCACCTGAGCAGTTGCCTTTTTTTCAGAATTTTCGTAGTGCAGGTATCAAAAATCCAATCTCTCATACTGCTGGTCTCAAAAAATTGTATATTTTTTTACTGCAGGTATCAAAATTACTTATTTTCATCTTGCAGGTATCAAAAATTACCTATTTTTGTACTGCAGAGTATCAAAAATTACTTATTTTTATATTGCAGGTATCAAAATCATGTACTGTCCTACTAAAGTTACCAAAAAAATCTCTCGTACTGCATGCAGTCCACTTTTAAAATTCTGAACTTATGATAATTTGGCCTATTGCTGATTGCTAGAAAGGGCAAAAATGATGATTACAAAATATATTATTTTATTTTCACCCCAAGACAACATTTGTTATCAAAAAGCAGTATGTGTATGCATTTGATTAAAATGAGGGGATTTCTCTTAAATAAGAAAAGTACATTTAAGGGACACGTTGGGTGTCATTGTTTTGTTGTAATTTTCTCATTTTAAGACTTAAATTTGTAGCAAAGGATAACAGAAGGGAAAACTTATTTGAAACCACAAACTTGTAGAAAGTGACTAAGTAGGAAGGGGAACCACGCAGGATCATCCAATCAAACCTTAAGTTTCAAAAAGTCCTGTTTTACTCCTTTTAGTTTATAGTACCTTTTATTAAATCACACCATTTGTCATATTGATGTAATTTTACTAATGTGTTTCACTATATGATATGTGCTGTCACATGCTGACATTAAGTCTCATCAATCAATCATGTAAAATCCAAATGACTATAGAGCTGTGAAAAAAATGCAAAGTTTGCAAACTTTTATTTCTGATTATTTTTTTTTTAAATTTAATTTGGATTAATTTTGATTCATAAATGCTATAGCCTACTTTATTTTGCTCACCAAATAAGCAAATTGATGCAGTTTTAAGTAGTTTGCTGAGCTTTAAGAAAGACACTCAGCTACAGGTTTTATCAAACTTATCAGTCTAAAAATTGGGTAACCTTTGTGTATTAAAGGAATATTTCCATGTTTTTTTTGTAACCTTCCATAAGAAAGAGAACAAAATTATAAACAATTTAGTACAAAAATCATTTTAATATGTTATTCATACCAGGAGATATTCAAATATTAAGGTTCACAAAAAATGGCAATAAACGAATAGGAAAGGCTCAGTATGACATCACAGCAACACATTCTCCCACAAAGTTGATGTATTTCATTAAAATCTATCTTCTATTTTTATTAGTAAAACCTGCTAGAAAAAAAGATTGATGAAAGTTAGGTATTTGTATACATGGCCAAATATACCGTACTTCTATGACTATTAGAAAGTTGTTTCTAATCATAGAGAAACAACCAATTAACATTCAAAGAAATACATAAACATTTGCAATGGAATTGTCTCTATGATACATCAAACACGAATTCATTATACTGTACAAAAAAAAACAAATGCAATTTAAAATGCAATTGGGAAATCTTTAAAAATCCATATCTCCTGAACGGAATATGATATCAACCTGATTTTTGTACCAAATTGGCTCTAGAAGTATGCTCTTTCATTAAAATTAAAAAAAAAAAACCATGGGAATATTTCATTAAATGAAATCAGGGAGAGAGAAGTTTTTTTTGGCTAGTCTTGGGTCATATTAGCAATTTCTTGACCATATCATCTTCATGCTGTCTAAAGCTGTTACAATTTGCCACCAGAAAGAACCATTAGAGAGGAAAAAATATGGAATAATGATTATACGTTTTCAACATGCATTCTCTCTTCTCTGTAAAATCATTGTTAATTGGAGCACAGCAAATTTTTTCATTATTTTCAGAGAAAAAAATAGCCTGTGGTAATGTGGAAGGTGCTGAGTTGTCATTAAATCCATGACTAATTGATACAATAATTGATTGGTGCCATGCTTCCTGTCTTGTAGTTTGAGAGAATATAGAATAAATGGTGGTAACAATGCCATAGTGATGAACGATTGCTGGGCAAGTGATATCTTGCTAATGGTAGTATAATAGTGACATCTCTCTATTTGTAGGTCATGACAAGTGGGTAATGATCCTTGATGTTTTTTAGACTAATCAGAGGAATGCAATATTTTGTTTGGGATGTACCACTTGGTATGACGTATGTAGTGTACAGTTGTAAAGTGTGATGTAGAATTCTAGTTTTGTCAGAATAAAGATACCTTTTAAAAAAAATGTCCGATTTTCCTTGAAATAATGTAGTAGCAGCAGAAACATTTAGTTTATTCCATTGCACGGTCTTTAGATATTACAGTTTTTTGGGTTTTTTTTTCCTGATTGAATGTGATGATGTAAATGGTTTAGGTCCTAATTTTTCACTGAAATCAAGAATATAGAAATGTATACACTGTTTAGAAAGAGACAAGACAACTCTTTTGTAAATTTTCCTAATAAGTTATATATGTAAATATATATATATTTTTGTTTAGCTTATTTTATTTATATTGAACCTAACTTTTGTTAATTTTCTAAGGGTTGTAAAGCACAGCTGATTGCATTTCTGTTTTGTAGTAGAATCAAGTGCTCTGTAAATGTGTAAATAATAATAATAATAATAGTAATAATGATGATGATAATAATAATAATAGTAATAATAGTAAGAAGAAGAAGGAGAAGAGAAGAAGAAGGAGAAGAGAAGAGAAGAGAAGAGAAGAGAAAAATAAATAATAATGATATAATTGCAGGTCCTACCTTTCTCCCCCTCTCATCTTTTGTGTCCTACCCCTCCCCTCCTCCCCCCCCACCCCCCTCCCCCCACCCCCTCCCCCCACCCCCCCCCACCCCCTTCCCCCCCCCCACCCCTTCCCTTCTTCTCTCCAGTCTTAGGTTTCTGGTTTTAACATTCTTGTCTTTCAAGGGAGGTTAAGAACTGGGTAAGAACAGCTACTGTACTCATTAATCTGTATCAAATGCATGATACAGAAATATCAATAGTACTTTAACTTGAATTTTTCACCAAAGAAAGTGATCAAATTGAAACTTTTTTTTTCAAAGGAAAGATTTAGGGCTTTTGGTCAATCCATGAAGATCGACAAACCATATCATCTTTTCCAAGAGAATTTGTTGAAAACATTTGACATTTTGCTTCTTGAAAGTGTATTCTAAACATTCTGTCAAGAGGCTTTCTCATCTTTTCATTATATTTTCATCTGGAGAGTTAAGAAATTACCCACAGGCCAAGTCCATAGGAGATTGTATTATTTCTTTACCTTATACACAAAGCACTTTGATTGATTACTGATCCAGAAGTTTATAAATGAAATCACATCAGTCTGTTTCACAGCTGTTTGCAGCATTTCTTCATCATCTGAATTAGCCATTATATATTCTAGAATGGTATTATCATGCCCTTCACATGAAAAAAACATTACAGAATCTAGGTCAATCTGAGGATTTTTGTTTTGTTTACAGAGTGTAAAAAGATGGTTTAATATTTGTACATTTGAGGAAAAGATTATCACAGAATGATTAAACCTGTCATGTAAGATTGATTTTACAGGTATGTAGCAAAGTTCTTTAGCCAGTGAAAATATAATCAGATTATTTCCATCTTATCTAGATCAGTCCTAATCATTTATGCATGAATATAAAGACTCAGTGTGCACCACATGTTATAACGAAGTCAAGGCTTCACAGCAGTCAACCTAGAAACTTTCTTTTAAATATTTTGCAAGTTGTAATCATGATAAGCCTTTTTCTCCTGGATGTTTATTTCATTTGTTGGTTTCTTTGGGGATTCAAGGTACTTGTGCAACCAAGAGCCTTTCCCGTTTGTGTTTTCGGGTCTTGAGATCAATACTAAACAACACTTCAGAGGCTGAAAGTAGGCCAGTGTTGGAAAAGATATCTTGGTGTACAGTCTAGAAACTAGGGCAGTTTCCCAAGTGATTAGTTTGGTGTTTTTGCTACTAGAAATAAATGGCTTATCTTTTGAGAGAGATGTTTGCATATATTGATATAGATATTTGTGTCCTTGTCAGTTGTATTTTGATGTTTGTTGTGATGATTCTTGTGATGATAGTTTTCTTTCTCTAAGATCTCATCATTAGATAGTAATTCATAATTACATGCACATATGTCAGTCACATTCATATACAGTACATGTATGCAGGGGCGGGCGGTTGAGCCAGGGGAGTTGGGGGGGGGGGGTCCAACCATCCAATGATTTTAGGTGAATATGTGTTATCACATTATGCAATCTAATTTGCCCCTTCCCCATATTGCTATTACATGGCACCTGACCTCATTAGCCCCCACCCCCGAATTTCTTGGAATACTCCGCCACCCTGGTATTGCATTTACATTCATGTGTCTGTTACCTTCAGATATGGCAGTTACATCCTCTGTCTCACATTTTTCTTACTGTCCCAGGCAGATATTATCAGGAATGGGTTTGATATCCCCATCAAGTGGATTTTGACCAAAACTCCAGAGTGTAAGACCCTTGACAGAGTATCACAGTTTATGAGATCATTACAGTGCAGAAGTACTGATTCAGTCTTAGAAAATGGCAAAATGCTTTATTTTGTCATAGTACCTTTTAAAACTTTGATCATATTTACAATGTTATTTATCAAGTATTGTACTTAAAAAGAAAGTTCAAGATTACTTTTCCTTTAAGAATAAATGAAGATCACTTCTTGCCTCTTCTCTTGTCATGATTTAAATTAGAGCAGGAAAAGATTTTCATCTTTTAATTGGCATTTGTATAATTTTCAAATCGGCATTGATACTACGATTCACACCAGTAAACCTTAAAATTTTACCCAAGCAGGTAATGTTTCCACGTACAAGTACTGTAGCGAATGAAGACAAGAGATAAGCAAGCTCAATTTCTTAAGAAATAAGGAGATGCCCCATGGCTAACGAAAGAAGTTCCCAGTTTCTCATACTTTTAAATGTGTAGTTTGCATAACCCAGTTAGATCCAATTAAATTTATTAAAAATTGTAACATGGGATATCCTGTGTCTTTAATGCCGTGAGTTGTAGACAAAACAACACGAAATGAGGTTCAGGAGAAATGTGAGACATGTGGAGGCTAAGCCTAGCCGAAGGGTACAGTGATGTTGGTTTTTACTATTGTGGATGAGTGAAAAGGCATGCAATGGACGGATTTTGATATTATTAGATTAGGCATTTAAATAAATCAGATTATATTTGATGAGATTCAAGTACAAGATATTTTTTCTTCATCTTATTGTCTTTTCTCTTTAGTACTACAAAGTTACAAGGAAATTTTATTTCTTTTTTGTCATTCATTTATAAGTACCCCTTAGAGGCAAACTGGTAAATAGAATACAAATTGGATTGAAACGTGTTGAAAATCATACCAAGCTAGAAAGAAAGTGTGAAGTAAAATTGGCTCAAAAATTATCTGGTTGAATAAAGTGTTTGTGATGCTTCACTTCAATAACAGCAACTCCTTTTTCCTTTGCCCAAACCTTCGGCTTAAAGATTCCATCATTCCCAGCAAGGAAAGTTCTAGATTCCTTGGAATCACACTCGACTCTAAGCCTTCATATCTCCCCCACATCAAAATCCTCAAAACCAATTGCTACAAAACCCTCAATCTTCTCAAGGTCCTCTCCAGCACTGACTGGGGAGCCAACCTATTACCTTGCTTACCTTATATTGTTCCCTCCTTAGATCAAAGCTGGACTATGGCAACTCTCATCTACGGCTCTGCCTGCAAGCTTTATCTGATACACATCGAGGTCATCGAAAACACTGCCCTTCAGGATCTGCCTCAGTGCCATTCAAACCACCCCCATTATCAGTCTTCATGTTGAGGCCAATGAACTCCTCCTAGACCTCAGGAGCACCAAGACTGGCCTCTCCTTTGCCTTCGCATTCTCACAGACCCTCAAAACTCTTTGTTTCCATTCTACCCGCTCTCCTTCCTTCGCCAGCCTTCAATCTCAAGAAACGCATCCCCCTCCCTTCGGAATGTGGATACACTCCACTTTCCCCAAAGCCAACATCAACATCTTCTCTATAGCCAGGCACCCCCTACCCTCTACCTCCACCTGGGTCATACCACCCCCAAGTCTTTCTAGGCCTCTCTTTTTACGAAAGCTCATTACAACCCAGCCTTTTTTTGCTCCAAATACTGTCAACTCAGTAGGCACTTCCACAACTACTCCTTCCTTTTTACTGACGGATCCACACATGAAAGTACCTCAGCAGCTACCGTCACCTGCCCCAAGCTTACCCTTTCTTCGAGACTACCTGATGGAGCCTCTATCTATACTGAGGCAAAAGCCATCCTCATAGCTTTAAACTTACAGAACTCTCCTTCCACTCTCGTTATGTCATCTTCTCTGACTCCAAATCAGTCCTCACAGGCATCCTCAACATGCGCTGGTGTAATCCCCTCATCTTACAAATCTTAAACAAAATGCGGCTCTCTCCTCTGGTAGGAAAATCATCTTCTGATCCCCAGCCACGTCGGTATCCCCGGGAATGAAAGGGCCGACGGAGCCGCCAATAACGCTTTGGCAAACCAAATTTCTTCTATCTATATATCTCACTCGGACTTTCGCCAATATACCTCCAACTACCTCAGGAGGACTTGGCAAGGCTCCTGGAATCTCGAGATTAATAATAAGTTTCACACTATCAATCACAAAGTAGGCATCAACCCTCCCCTACTGAGTCGCAATTGCAGAGAGGACATGGTCATCACCGGCATGGTCATCACCCGCATTTGCCTAGGCCACGCCTATCTCACCCACTTCTACCACCTTTCTGGCTCTCCCAAACCTATCTGCCCCACTTGCAATACTGATCTCTCAATCAATCATATCCTTTTAACATGTCCGATTTATGCCAACTCCAGATCTTTCCTATCCCCTGCCACCACCATTTCTGACTTCTTCAACACCATTCCCCCCTCCAACATTATCACCTTCCTCCACAACAACAACCTTTTCCACTTGATTTAATCTTCCTACACCCCCATCCTTTCCTATCTCACATCCCTCTCCCTCCCTCCTTCTTACCACCTTTTCTTCAACACCTTATTTCCTCCTAAAATTTTCACTTCTCTCAATTCTTACCTCCTTTTTCAATCATCTCTTTCCTAACCAGTGCACCTTGATTATTTAAGGTGCTTGTCTGACTCTGACTGTCGTGGTGCCTTTAAACCTCATCAAACCAAACCAAACCACCAGAGTTGGAATACAATTATAGTATTTCTGCAAATTTCACAAGGCAATGGAAACTACAATGGTTTAAGATATATATTTATAAAGATATGTTATAGCAAAATATTATGTCAAAATTTGTGAAAATTTGACATTTTGCAGCTGAATCAATGTTCAATGTTTGAAAAGGGTTTTTTTGAATGGGGGGTCATTTTTGTATAAAAGGGCAACAAACTTTGAAATTTCAGGTGCTTATTATTCTTTTAGATTTTATAAGGGCACTTTTTTAACAAAAGGGGTTCCTTTTTCGTATAAAAGGGCAACAAACTTTGAAATTCCAGGTGATTATTATTATTTTAGATTTCACAAGGGCACTTCCTCAACAAAAGGGGGTTTGTTTTTCGTATAAAAGGGCAACAAACGTTTTAATTCCATGTGCTTTTTATTATTTTAGATTTAAAAAGGGCACTTTCTTAACAGAAGGGGGTTTGTTTCCTTGGACTCTCCTTCCACGGCATCCCGTAAATGTTTTTCTAGCACACAACGGTATAGCAATTTTCTAGTAATTATGAATATTGAAGTGATCTTTACCCTCGTTGTCTGTGGGCTATGAAGGCATGAAATTGATCAATCTGATGTGGATAATATATCTGTGAAATTCACAAAAACGAGCGGCCTCACATTTCGGTCTAATGCTCTTTGAATACTCTCTAAATGATAAAAAAAATTCTACATGTCCAGACTGCCCTACTCAGAATTGTATGCTTTTTGAATGTGAAATCTGTGCAGCCATCCATAGACCTTTTAAGCTGAATATTCTGAGTTTATACAGTACATACAGTAGTTTAGATTTCGTGACATGTTGCGCAATGAATGCCAAGTTCATAATAATTATATTTCTGATCTTCCATATGTGTGCCGCGACTGCCATAAATAGCATGCAAGAATAACTCCTGAATGATTTGGTGTCATGTTGGTACTGAAATTATCCCTTGGTGTGCCATAAAAGATTGATATTAGACACGAAACAACTTTTATGGTCTAGATATTTATGGTGAAGGTGGGGCTCCTGTGAAGCAAGAAATTTGTACCATTTCAAAATAAGTGATTTAATACCAGTAGGAAGATGTGTAAAGATCCACTCTGGTAGGTGTTAAACATTTAAAGATTGTGAGGCATTTGTTCTGTATTTTGTAAAATTAGAGCAATGTGTCAACTTTTTTTTGATGATTGATTGGTTGTTAGTCGGGTCTTTCATTGAGAAGTGGGAGAATGCTCTGTGATGTAGGTGAATATGTCATTTGGGGGGTGGGGATGCTTTTGGATGTAGGGGTGGGGATGCTTTTGGATGTAGGGGTGGAGGATGCTCTGTGATGTAGGGCATATGTAATTTGTAGTGGGGGTTCTCTCTTTAGGTGGGGTGTGTTCCAGAGAGGATACTGAAATGAGAAACTTGTTTCTGAAATGCTCAACTCTGTCACTTGTTTGTTGAGTTACAGATAAAGTTAGAAGTTTTCAAAATGAAATATTGCTTAAACAATTTATTTCTCTGCTTGCAGGGGAGGAACTACATATTGGTGCATTGCATACGCTTTGCATACGCTTTGCATAAATACCAAAGAGCAGAATTTATACTACTGCTATATGAAGGTAAAAAATAAAATAATAGGAAAACAGACATGAATAATTGTGTATTGGGAAACCAACCAAATTTATTTGGATGTTTTCACATTAGAATGTAGAATTGTTAGAGTAATACTGGGATATTTGTTTATGTGATTTGAACATGTAATCAATTATGATCCTTTCTTTTCTTCAATGCAGCTGCAACTTATACATCATGCAGTTCAGCCAAAACCTGCAGGGACTGCCTTATACGAAGCCCTGATTGTGCCTGGTGCAAGAATGCAGTAAGTACAATTTACACCTGGAATTCATGTATCAATGTATAGCTCTTGAGGGTGGCTGTACAAATTCTTGGGAGCCATTATTGAAATCATTTGAATGGCATAATATTATAGACAGCTTCTATTTTCAAAATGGATTTCTATTGTTAAAATGGACTGAAATAAAGCCTTCACATTACCATTTTACTCCTTTTTTAGTACTTAATAAACTATGTACCAGAATGTTAGCTATTCTGGTACAGAGTTTATTTAAGTACGAAAAAGGAGTATAATGGTTATGTGAAGGCTTTATTCCAGTCAATTTTGACAATAGAAATCCATTTTGAAAATAGAAGCTGTTTATGTCATTATTTATTTGCATTTTGTAATGGTCTTTCATCAGAGATTTTTATAGATAAGTTCAGTCAGGCTTCAAGTACTTAGAATTTCAGCAAGTCTTTGGACAGCTTCAAAAGTTTTCTGTTTGATAAACTGAAAAGTAACATTTCATTCAGAGTGAACATTTTTAAATAGCTTATAGTGTTCTGCAAGTTACGGGTATGATTGACAAAAATTTGACTATATTTTAAAGGCCAGTTTCTTAGTGGAGAGACAAATACACAGTTCATAATGTTTGCAAAAGTTTTGTGTTTATGGTACAATTGTTGGCTAAAAACATCCAAAGACTTTTGAGCTGATTATTTTGAGGTGTTAAGTGATGATTGACGAACAAGACTTCCAGTTGAAGTAGACTTCCAGCTGAAGCAGACTTCCAGCTGAAGCAGACTTCCAGCTGAAGCAGACTTCCAGCAGACTTCCAGCTGAAGTAGACTTCCAGCTGAAGCAGACTTCCAGCTGAAGTAGACTTCCAGCTGAAGTAGACTTCCAGCTGAAGTAGACTTCCAGCTGAAGTAGACTTCCAGCTGAAGTAGTCTTCCAGCTGAAGTAGACTTCCAGCTGAAGTAGACTTCCAGCTGAAGTAGACTTCCAGCTGAAGTAGACTTCCAGCTGAAGCAGACTTCCAGCTGAAGCAGACTTCCAGCTGAAGTAGACTTCCAGCTGAAGCAGACTTCCAGCTGAAGCAGACTTCCAGCTGAAGTAGACTTCCAGCTGAAGTAGACTTCCAGCTGAAGTAGACTTCCAGCTGAAGTAGACTTCCAGCTGAAGTAGACTTCCAGCTGAAGCAGACTTTCAGCTGAAGCAGACTTCCAGCTGAAGCAGACTTCCAGCTGAAGTAGACTTCCAGCTGAAGTAGACTTTAATCTGAAGTAGACTTCCAGCTGAACCAGACTTCCAACTGAAGTAGACTTCCAAGTGAAGTTAGCTGGAGATCTTAATCTCATGTAGATGTCATTTTGAGGATGTAGAAACTGCTTTTTGAAATATTTATGTTTGAAATATTTCCTGTGACAGAAATTTATCTATGTAGAGATCTTACCTCCTACAACCTTGATCAGATTCTTACCCAGTGGGAAACTCTGCACAATTTCTTATTAATGCATTCAATATTTACAGGAGCTTTTTGCCATATCAGCAAAGAAAAACATCATTGATTGCAATAAATATTTTGGTAGTTTTGAATATTCACTGAAAAGAATTTAATAACACAAAAATGCTTCCCTTGTCAGTGTGTTATTAAAAGTAATCAAGGGTTCTCAACTTGATGTTTTCTTTTCCCAGGTTTCAATATTTACACGTGCGATTTTCCCCCTCAAGCTCTCTCTGGTTTAGACGCCTTCATTTACTGAAGTTATTATTGTTATTGGTCTTTTATCAGGTCCCAGTGGGGGCAGCATGATATTTTAAAGCGTTCTGGTATTTGGTTCAGCTAAGTAAGAAAATACAAATTATATATGCTGGTAACAGGAAAATCTACACGGTACATCGAATTAAGGATATGTATGTATGTATGTATGTGTATATGTATGTATGTATGTATGTATGTATGTATGTATGTGTGTATATATATATATATATATATATATATATATAATGAGAGAGAGGAGATAGAGATAGATATATAGATATATATTTTTGTGTGTGTGGAATATTTTTTTTTTTAAGTGTTTAGGTTAATGCTTAATTTTACTTTTATGTCAGAACTAATTATTCTTGAGAATCACTAGATTTTTGAATACATTATTCTTTCAGTTGGTTAGTGTTGTTAATTATGAATATTGGGAGAGGGGGACAGGCTGGATTCTAAGCCTAAATGAATAGTTAAATAAGGAGAATATGGAACTACAAGCTTCCATAGATGAACATTTTGAGGAACTTTTCACTCTCTACTTTGGCTGTTAAACATTAGTCATGAAGTTTTTGACCAAGTGTGTAGTTTTTATTGTTTAAGGCATGGACATAGTTTACATTCAAATTCATACTGAAAATGGTGTAAGGTCTACTTCTGTTAAATACACACTTAGGCGCAACTTTGCCGGGAACTTGATTTATCAAGCAAAATCTTAATCTAGGAAACTTAGAGAGGGGATTTTGTCTCAAGAAAAATGCTTGACTTTCACCAATAATTCTGATCATCCTAGTATTGTCACTTCCCTGGCAGTAATGAAATGGCTTGTTGGTGCATGGTCAGTTATTACATTTGACCAATCAGAAATATTGGATTATATTGCATATCTGATCTCAAAACAGTATCTCAAGAACGATACTGTACATGGGATTCAATTCATATGTGGTACACAGATAGCCCATGGTCCGCTGATGTGGCCTATTGTTTTTGGTAGCAATGTTATGCATATTAATGAGTAGGCAGGGCTTAATGTAAAAATCTTGAATTGCTTATATTTTAACAATCACATTGTTTGTTTTATTTCATATTTGGTATAATTGTGATGTTAGCTAGTGTGTTGATGTGCAATGAGGTAAAACAAAACATGCAAATCAATCAGCATATCAAACAAAGCATAGAAACCGCAAAACCTTTTGGTTCTGGTCTTTGTTAATGATTAAGAATTAAGGAGGGTGAAATGGCAAGATTTGAGTTAAACACACTATTCAATCATTGACACTGACAGCTCTGCCCTTTTGCCCCTTGCTGTAATCCCTGCTACCGCAGATTGAACAAAATTAATAACGAAAAGGTTATTTGGCTTTTTTCAATCAAGATCAAACGGCTAGCATGTTAAGTTTCTATTGAAAACTGCCTTTGTTTTAGTTATTTTATATTTACTTTACTATATTACTTTACTGTTTATTTATTACTTAACCATGGATTTTTTTTAATTCATATACATTCTTTTTATGGTATGTTTGTCAAGGGAGTCACAAATATTTTTGTTGAGGGAAATGTCTTTCCTTGTCAAGGGTAGTATTTCATCTAGAAATCCTTTGGTTTATTTTTTATCTGATTTTAGAGATTCGGCAGCATATATGGACAGGCAAGTTCTGCATTGGTAATGTAAACGCTTTTTGGGGGCTGCACAGTTATCTTATGAGTTTAACTTATGCCTTATTGTTTCAAACGTTTGAAATCACTCTGATTTTACCACACTTGCAAATGGATTAATTGGACGAAGATACTTTCATTGTTGATCATTATCTAGGTGGTTAATATTGGCAATGAATTAAAACGTGTTGGTGCAAGTGTTTGGCTTCATTAACCCTGAAATGCTTAAACCCGCTTTTAAGCCAGGTAAAACAATAAAATATCTCAAATTCCATTAAAGGAAATGTAATTCATTATATTTTTTCAAGTCACAGTGGAAGGAAGTTGGTTGAGTAGCACTGATTTGGCATTATCACTCATTCCATGGAGTTGCACATTCAATTACACATGGCTGAAGCTAAAAGATACAATGTAAAAGTCTTTTGAATTCTGAAAAGATATATCTTCATTTTTGCTTGTAAAATAATCAGATTTTGTAGGAATTAAACAGTCCGGTTCGCACTCCTGATCGGGAGAACAGTTTTGGTCTCCCGATCAGGATATTTTATGGAAGTATCCCACAATGCATCTATCCACATTCAAATGTTGTATAGGAATTATATAAGAATCAGACAAATTTTGATTGGGTGAAACTCGGCCACTCTGAAGCATTCAAATTTGTATTTATGATATAAAATAATGGCCTATGAATTATTATTTCACAGTGCACTTTTAAAATTTTAGCATTGAAAATTGTAGAAATTTTATGAAAAGTGGTGACTTATTATTTGTTTACCATTAGGCAGTGCCAGTTTAACAAGATTTGCTGAAGAAGAAAAAACATTTTGAAGTTTTGTTCAAGAATTATTTTTGACTATCATTGTAATGTTATACGAGTCAAATCAAACTTCTGTATCATCATTTTTTTTTGATAAAATGGAATGTTAAAAAATAATACGGGACTACACCAAAGACTACAGTACAGTCAGGAATAACCGTACACGCTAAGTGTGGGGCGTTAGTGCACTTACCGGAATGATGAATGGAGGTGCCCAAGCCGAAATCGTGCTAAACTTAGGTTACCGCGCTAAAATCACCGAGCTTGCAGTCCTGCAGATTCTATTCATATGTGACTTACCGCGCTAAAAATCGATAACGCATTGTATGCATTATGTCAATCATGATCGAAGTACCTGTGCTTTGTAAAAACTCGAAATGTTGCACAGTTAGATTAATCTGCTTATCGGATTTGGCCTGGCAGACTTATTCTTTAGCAAAATATATTAACAAGCTTAGCGCAATGAGACGTTGACTCCTGTAATACTATTACTGCGCTAACCTCTTTATGGGAGGAGCAGATTAAAATGGGATTATTGAACGCGCTTAGCGCAGAGTTGGGCCAAGTGCCTTCGATGCATCAAAGACACGAATACAATGGCGGCGGTAAGGGCATTAATCGCGGTAAATGATCCGCATTAACTGCGATATCGGTGCGGTTATTCCCGACTGTACTGTACATGGCGAAGGTATGTTATTGAATTGACTCATACTGTGGATGTCCCCTGATCTCCTAAATGGGTGAACTCTGAGATCTCCTGATTGGGAGTATGAACTGGACTTAATGCAGCACATTGTTAATTTGCACGCTAGGTGAGAAACTAAAAATGATAGGGTTCAACCCATTGGCTGATTGCTTTGGTGGAGAACCTTCCAGTCCTGCTCCTTGCAGAGCTGTTTGTGTTAAAGGTGAGACTGAAAATAAAATGCATTTGAGATGCCAGGCCATGTTTTTCTTTCCATTTTGATCTCAAACACCATATTTTCTATTTACATTGAGTCTAATTGCAATTGTGTTGATGGTTCTGAGGAGTGCTCCGATAAACTGTATCTTTAATATGTATAAATGTCGCAAGGTGTTGTTACAGTCAGTTTTAATGAGGTTTATAACTATTCCAATGAAAGTTATTAAAAAGTTCATTAGAATTTGAGATGTCAAAAACCAATATTGACTGATTTGTGCAGATTTTTAAGCAAATAATTAGTGGGACTGCGACTGCAGTATGAAAGAGAAAGAGACATTTGTAGCTTTCAGCCTCTTGAACTGATTTTAAAGAAAATGAATGGGTAAAAAAAAGATATATATATTACATTTTTGGATAGAAAAAGCAAGGTCTACTCTTTTTAGGATGTATACATGTGTGTCAGGTAGCATTATTATTGAAAATCAAATGCATGGGAATTTATATATGAAATGACAACAAAAATTTGATATAAATGGTTCTTACAGTTGTGTCACCAGAAGTTTGGTGTGTGTGTGTGGGAGGGGGGTGGCACATATTTTGGATAAAGAATATAGAGGGCACAATAAATTATGATGAAATATATATGTCCTGCCAAATGCGGATCTGCACCTGCATAGCTTGGAGAGGCACAGCCAAATTCTGGGGAATATGCCCCCTCAACCGCCTTAATAATGAGTGCCTAGTTTATTGAAACCATCAAGTATTTGTGGATGTCATACTACAGATTGTAAATCTCAAGTCTAAAGGCTGTGGGTACATATTTATTAGATTTTTTTAGTTGGAGCTTGTTGCTAGTGTAGGCAAGCAAGTGCAACTGGAATATTTCAGTGTTTCCAAAACTAATACTTTATTTTGAGATTGAGTGCCATTTTTGTGAAAAGAAAGACTTCTTTGCTGCTCTAAATAATCGTTAATGCGTACACTCTCACACCCTTAAACCCGACGAGGTGACCTGGATTTTGCAGACACTGCTGCGAAAATGGAAATGGTGTGATATTGCATTTCCTGATCAATTTCAGGGAAAAGATAATTCTCTTGATATTGGATGCTGGAATCGCTGTTCAGTAGCACTTCTGATATTGAAACAACATCTCCCATGGGCCTTGTCGATTAGCAATTACTTCCTTTTGCAGATTGATGAGAGATATTATTTCAAGAATATTTATCTGGAGATTGTGCTAAATGCTGATATGAGAAACTGTATGCCAGACACCATATACAGTGTTATCAATTAAACTCTATATTTCAGTAAACATCTAATTAAGAAAAAGTGCTTTATTTTTGAAGATATCATTCATGACTGACATCTGATGCTTAATGACAAAGTGTGTTTTTTCTTGATTGGGGGATAGTAAGGGGGGAGGGGAACACCTGTCTGATTTCTGATGTCATTCAGTTGCCATGATATATAAATCACAATCACTCTTGTTTTTATGGTGGTTTGACACAGCACAAATTCAAAGGTAAACAAAATAGCCCTGCATGAAGTAGGCAAATAATTGTTTTCACTAAAACATCACAACTGTCTTAGTATCATAAATTAGTGTAAACACTTTCTATATTTTATGAATTTCTAATACAATATTTGAAGCTAAGTTAATAGCACACACAATGACATTCAGTTGGTTGTCATAAGGTAAGCTTGTATTACAAGAAGTCACTAAACCAAGTGGCAAAATATTTTGTCATGCAAATGTTGATTTGTATTTGGCTCATGGGAATTTGTGCTCCGCCCTATTTTGCAAACCATCATTTATTCAAATTTGCTTTATATGCATCAAATACATGTGGGTTTATTAGACTTCGTCATGCACTGAAAATGCAACTCAACAGTTCATAGTTTTCAGGTAAAGGCGATGAGAAAGTAAGGTCGACCTGGAATTGATGCAAAGGTAGCTAGCTGGCTAGTGGGTTATACCAAGAAATGGGATGTGTAGCTGTTTCCTCACCTGGTACTTGGCATTGTGAACTAATAAAAGGGAGTTTCTATTGATTCCTGGTACTTATATTATGCATCCTGTACTTATGTTATGCATCCTGTAATATTATGCATCCTGTAATATTATGCATTCTGTAATTTTTGTAAAACAAAATATTTTCTGCTACTTCCATGATTATTTCATGGACTCATAAAACTGTTATTTATCATTAGAAGATTAAAGATTTTTTTCTAAATATCTTGTTCTTATTATTTCTTTTTTTAGGAGTATGACGACAAAGAAAACTTGCCGCGATGTGACTCGTCGTCCCATCTGATGGATAGGGGTTGTGCGGTTGATGATATTATTAATCCAATGAACGAAAAGATAATAGACAAAGTAAGTCATTTGGAACGTACTCTACATATTTCCTGTATGTGCTTTCTTGGAATGCTACTCATTGACCTTATTAACCAGCTGGGCAGTTCAGCTGTACCCCCTGCACGGTCTGCAAACCAGATTGATTTTTCCACATGGTAGAGATTACAATCCTTAATAAAGAGGAGGACTTCCAGTTTTCTTTTTGATTGCAATTCAAAAATGTGATATGATACATGTAGGTCATATTTATTCATAGATACAAGAGCTAATGTTTGTTCAGATGTGTTTATCCACAAATGAGAGGGGTTTTGTTCATTCTTGTTTGATTGGTCATATTTATTCTGGATTGTGAGAGGTCATGTTTATTCATAAATGAGAGGGATCTATCATGTTTATTCATATTGTGATAGGTCATTTTTATTCATATATGTAAGAGGTCATATTTATTCATATGTCTAATAGGTCATGTTTATTTATGTGTGATACAGTAGGTCATTTTTGTTTATACAAGCATGGTCATGTTTATTCATATATGCATGGACGTGTTTATTCATATATGCATGGTCATGTTTATTCATACATGTAAGAGATGTCTTATATATTTTAAGAGATCATGTGTATTCATATGACCTGAGAGGATATGTTTATTCAGAACTTCCAGATGCGCATTCATGATGTGGAACAAGGGTTAAAATTGTTTAGGTAGATTTGATTATTAGTGTTCTGAACAAGATATTTTTTTGTTCCTTTGTATTGGGGAAACGGGTATGAAGAATGTTACACAGTCTATATGTATAAAGCTTGGAAATGGTGGTATCAGTATTTATGCTTCCTATTATTGAGTGATTAATATAACAGACAAAATTAATGGTTTATTGTATTGAGTGATATCTGCAGCACTTGGTGTATGAAGTGTACACACACAGTATGTGAGTGAGTAGCAGTATGAAGTGTACACACACAGTATGTGAGTGAGTAGCAGTATGAAGTGTACACACACAGTATGTGAGTGAGTAGCAGTATGAAGTGTACACACACAGTATGTGAGTGAGTAGCAGTATGAAGTGTACACACACAGTATGTGAGTGAGTAGCAGTATGAAGTGTACACACACAGTATGTGAGTGAGTAGCAGTATAAAGTGTACACACACAGTATGCGAATGAGTGGCAGTATGAAGTGTACACACACAGTATGCGAGTGAGTAGCAGTATGAAGTGTACACACACAGTATGTGAGTGAGTAGCAGTATGAAGTGTACACACACAGTATGTGAGTGAGTAGCAGTATGAAGTGTACACACACAGTATGTGAGTGAGTAGCAGTCTGAAGTGTACACACACAGTATGTGAGTGAGTAGCAGTATGAAGTGTACACACACAGTATGTGAGTGAGTAGCAGTATGAAGTGTACACACACAGTATGTGAGTGAGTAGCAGTATGAAGTGTACACACACAGTATGTGAGTGAGTAGCAGTATGAAGTGTACACACACAGTATGTGAGTGAGTAGCAGTATAAAGTGTACACACACAGTATGTGAGTGAGTAGCAGTATGAAGTGCACACACACAGTATGTGAGTGAGTAGCAGTATGAAGTGTACACACACAGTATGTGAGTGAGTAGCAGTATGTAGTGTACACACACAGTATGTGAGTGAGTAGCAGTATGAAGTGTACACACACAGTATGTGAGTGAGTAGCAGTATGAAGTGTACACACACAGTATGTGAGTGAGTAGCAGTATGAAGTGTACACACACAGTATGTGAGTGAGTAACAGTATGAAGTGTACACACAGTATGTGAGTGAGTAGCAGTATGAAGTGTACACACACAGTATGTGAGTGAGTAGCAGTATGAAGTGTACACACACAGTATGTGAGTGAGTAGCAGTATGAAGTGTACACACACAGTATGTGAGTGAATAGCAGTATGAAGTGTGCACACACAGTATGTGAGTGAGTAGCAGTATGAAGTGTACACACACAGTATGTGAGTGAGTAGCAGTATGAAGTGTACACACACAGTATGTGAGTGAGTAACAGTATGAAGTGTACACACAGTATGTGAGTGAGTAGCAGTATGAAGTGTACACACACAGTATGTGAGTGAGTAGCAGTATGAAGTGTACACACACAGTATGTGAGTGAGTAGCAGTATGAAGTGTACACACACAGTATGTGAGTGAATAGCAGTATGAAGTGTGCACACACAGTATGTGAGTGAGTAGCAGTATGAAGTGTACACACACAGTATGTGAGTGAGTAGCAGTATGAAGTGTACACACACAGTATGTGAGTGAGTAGCAGTATGAAGTGTACACACACAGTATGTGAGTGAGTAGCAGTATGAAGTGTAAACACACAGTATGTGAGTGAGTAGCAGTATAAAGTGTACACACACAGTATGCGAATGAGTGGCAGTATGAAGTGTACACACACAGTATGCGAGTGAGTAGCAGTATGAAGTGTAAACACACAGTATGTGAGTGAGTAGCAGTATAAAGTGTACACACACAGTATGCGAATGAGTGGCAGTATGAAGTGTACACACACAGTATGTGAGTGAGTAGCAGTATGAAGTGTAAACACACAGTATGTGAGTGAGTAGCAGTATAAAGTGTACACACACAGTATGCGAATGAGTGGCAGTATGAAGTGTACACACACAGTATGTGAGTGAGTAGCAGTATGAAGTGTAAACACACAGTATGTGAGTGAGTAGCAGTATGAAGTGTACACACACAGTATGTGAGTGAGTAGCAGGGTGCAACTCTACTTCTCGACAAGCAGGTAGTACGGAAAGAGGATTTGAAGGATTCAAGCACAAGCACACCACACCCGTGTATCAAGTACATAATATAAATATTAAAAGCCTTAACTTTTACATACTCTTCATACATTCAATTTTGTAACCCTGGATTGACAGTGCATGAAATTCAACTTGAACCTGACACTGTATTTGTTGAAAAAGTTTATGGCGGCTTACAGCAATAACTTACACCATCAGATCAAGAAGGGGTCATTGGGAGGTGAAGAATCGAGCGATATTTTTCAAAAAAATGATTTCTTTTGGAAATGTTTTGTTATGGTTTTTGCCTCTGGGCACATCGAGTATCACAGTTTGTTTGTGTTTTGGATACCACAAGCATCACTGATTTCATTAATAATAGCTATAGTGATACCAGTTGAATTTCTTGCCTTCTGATGGGTTATATATGTGCCTGTGCACAAAATATGAACCTTGCTCCTTACTGCGTATGACCCCATGGGTGTCTATGCACTTTCTTCATAGATGGTAGAAACTATTGGTGGTGGTAAATATTTCAATACATTACTTGTTAAATCTAGGTGAGGAAGCGCCTCAAGTGACAGAATTATTACCACAAATATTTCTATGAAAACAAATAAAGGCACCACGCATGGTCTTGAACACTAGGAGGTGATCATTGCTGCTGAGGATGTTGGTGGGCTCATAGTTCCATAAACTTGTTAACGGTGTTGAAAACATCAGCTGTATTGATTTTTTCTTGGAATTTTTTTAATATAAATTTTGACTTAATTTGATATTGGATACATTTTTTCAGAAAGTGTGCAGAATATTAATTGAAATTGATTATTGTACATTCTGTGTAACTATAACAGACTATGAAGGCTGAAGTCTTACTTCCAAGTATTAAAAAAAAGTGGTGACCTTGGTGCACTGGAAAATTGTGTACTACTTTTGGTTTGAGGTTGTCATGGTTAAAAATTTATTATTTTTAAGCCAGTTATTACTTTCTAAGGTCTTCCTTTATAAGGCCATGTATTTTTTGCTTCTTTTGAATGACAAGTTCAGCCTTAAAACATCGTTTAAAACCAAACTAAATCTTTCAAGAAAAAGGACATTAAATAATAAGAAGAAAGAATGTATATATTAAATTCAAGTTTCACAAATATTTGACCTTCATAAATAATTCACTTGGAAGAAAGACTTATAGTCTGTTATAGTTACACAGAGCTTAGACCTTGGTGCACTGGAAAAATGTAAGGGGGAATTTGATAATTTCCTATCCAAGTGTAGAAAAAGACTTGAACATGGTAAGATTGTTTAAAGAATGGACTCAGCTTCAGTGTACCGTATATTAAAGAAAAAAAAAGTTTTCAGTGAAAATGAGGGGGTGTTTCTTATTTAAATTCTGTATAAGTTTTCTTATGTATACTGTAGAAAACTTGACTTTCGCTTTGCCAACACATTGATCTTGACCTTTGAATTAAGGAATACATTCTGTATGAGGAACATTTAATCAAATCTCAGAAATGAAAAATTCACACCTGTAGGTTTGTACCAGTTATGTGTGTGATGTGGAGGCCAATGAATAGGTCATGATTTGAAAGGGAAACATTTTTTATTTACTGGTGTCTACCCTGGATGTTGTCATTTCAATACATCTAATTTGTCTTGTCAGAAACATTGATTTTCCCAATATTTCTGTCAGGATGAAAATGTTTGTAATCTTTTAAGTGCAAATTTAAACATTATATTGTTATTGAAGTTAAAAATACAGGATTGTAAGAAATCCAGGAAATACAATTTTTTGGGTATTGATCTTTGTGAGCGGTTTCATGCGTGTACAGTAGGTAGAAAAAAAATGATCACTGAAAGAATGATAGTTGTTCTAATTAACAGTGGAACATTAGAGTGCGTAAATTATGTCAAATGAGAAGTTAAGTCATTTAAGTTGTTCAACTTACAATTTTCTTTAAGAAGTTTCTCCTTAAATAGATGTCACCTCACCATGTATGTCTTTTCACTCTTTTGTGTAAATGTCATTGTTAATTGACCACAGCTGTCAATTATTATTCAGTCAAGTTTGAGCTAGAGCACAAAATACAATAGAAAGTCAAAATAGTGTTCTAGAAATGCAGAAGGAATCATGCAAAGTCCTTTCCTTTAGCTTCAAAACCTGTTTGTAACCATGGAGAGCTATTAACCCCGAAACATGTCTTGTTAAATCTCACTTCCCTGATCAGTATCCCACTGGTGTGGTGAGTGTGAAATTGAGTGATATATGGTGTTAAAGGGCGCATTCCTCCAGGTACCCTTTTTGTGTTCCAGCTAGTCAACTCTCTGTACCCGCCATCAATCATCTCTGTTGTTCCTGTCATGATCTTTGGGCTGATTACATCGAGGGAGCAAGTTTTGTGATACGCTCAGGTGTTTATTAGGTGAACTGTGACACTTGGGTTTGGGGTATCTCTCTTCTTGATCTTCAAAGAGGTATAGAGATTCAATTGAAGTATAGCAGCCTTGGATTTGAAGGGAAACTAGACTTGTAAGTGAGAGGTCGTTTTGGTGAATTTTTCACATACTCATTGACAGGGCCATAATTTCCAGGATGGGGGGGTGACACTTTTCTAAAGTACAGTTTAAAAATACATTTTGGGAAAATTTACTTCTTGTCCCCCACTTTTGGATAAGAGGCCATGTCCCCCCCTAAAAATTAAAAAGAAGAAATGCAAGGTCTGTAGAAGTCAGATAGCCCACTTCTATTTGAATACTTTTGGCATTTATTCAAGAAAAAATTAAATGTGCTACTATTATGCATATATAGTACTCTTTTTTAGATTCATTGTATTTAATCCTCACAGAATTGCATGTAATGCCATAGCCCATAAAAACTTTTTGAAACACATCCAGATCCGTAGTTACTCTTTGTATATTGTAAGTACTTTGAGCCTTTATTAAAGGAATATACCCGTAAATTTTCAGTTTCATATACATGATAGAGGACTACAAAAGAAACGATTTTGTGTAAAAATCAGTTCCCGTTTAGGAGTTATTGCATTTAAAAAATTGCATGAATGTGTTGAAAAGTGACCTCACAATGTACAGTGTGAGGTCATAAAGGCAAAAAAATACATAAGAATTGTCTTGGATCTGCCTTCATGACACCACACTTTATACTGCGAGGTCACTTTTCATTATTTTTCAAATGCAATATCTCCTCTATGCAGACCAAGATATCAACATGATTTTGACACCAAGTTGTGTCTTTAATAGTCCTTTATCATATATATGAAAATTCACGGGAATATTCACGGAAATATTCCTGTAAGGAAGAGTGCACATTAATTGCTTGTTGTAATATATGTTATCAAGTCATTTGCACCCAAATTTGGTAGAGCTTTTCAAGATTTTATGGAAACCTTGGTGTTGACTTACATCAGCTTGCTCACTTTTGTTATCCACACTGATTGTTTCATTTTCCTCAAACCCAAAATCAATCACAAAGTTATTAACTAGTTATTAACTAGTTATTAACTAGTTATAGTTAACTACTTATTAGTTAACTAGTTATTAGTTAACTAGTTATTAGTTAACTAGTTATTAGTTGGTGGCTAATTCTGGAAGTAAGATTAACATGAAAATCCTTACCTTTGTTTATATCCTGACATCTTTCTATGCTTGTGACCCAATCAGTCATGCTGAGCTGGTTGTGACCAACAATGCGTGCCACATTTTGTTCAAATGTTCCAAGGGATTTGTTGCTATGTTTGATATTGGTTCATACCTCATGAATCTGTCATAAGAATTTTGATCCCTTTTAAACTTAATAGTTCTGGAATATTTTTCATACTTTCTTGGTACTACACATGTTACCTAAGATGTTTTTAGTTGATGTAATGACCGTGTGAAAACACTTTTGTTGAATTATGAACAAAGGTTTTAAAAATGACATCAAATACTTAAAGGAACCGTATCGTCCCATAAATAAATTTGGAAGTTAACGCAGGTAATGTCACTTACGGATTTCAATTTTCCTTAGTGATTCCAAAAAATCTGGCATGTTTTTCAAACTAAATGTAGGCCGCTATAACATTGCAGATTTCACGCGATCATTTAAAAACCAGAAGTGACGTTGCAAGCATGGCGGCGTTCACTTCCGAATGTATTTATGGAACGATACCTTGCCTTTAAGATATGTAACTGTGATGAAATGATGCACACAATATAATATGTTGATGATCTTGTTGCGCTGCATTCATTGCAGAAGGGTTTTTATGTACATGTATAAGATACTGGCACCACCTTTCACTTTTTAAAATGATATGATTTTTTCCTGCATCCTTTTGCTGGTTTGGATAAAGGTGTGGGATGTAAGACATGAGGAAGTGCTATGAAATAATAAAGATTGAGGAGCATGCATTTATGAAGTAGGTCCTTTATTGGAGGGAAATACATGTCAGGGTGGCCAAAGTGGATGAGGCATCTTTATTCTAGTTATGGAAAAAAAATGTTTCTTTGAAAGCAGTTTTATAACCAATCCTGCTTGTAGTAAGGAATTAGCTCCAGCTCCACCATACACATGGTATATTCCTCTTTATTTTTAGCCTTTTTCCCAGTGTTAAAGAAAAACATTGCTGGAAATTGTGCTACACTACCATACATACTAGTAACATCATTTCCATGGCGGTTATTGATTGTCTTACATTCTACGTGCAAATACTTAGACCAAACATAAGCGTCCAGTTGTATTGCATATTTCTGTCTCAGTAAACAGTTTTTTACTGTTTAAAGTACAGTATTTGCTCTTTTAAAAGTCAGCTATCATAGCAGGCAGAGGCATCAGGAAAAGGTGCATTTCTTCTTTCACTTTCAAGTACAGCTGTGTTTATTACATTATGTACAGGATTTCTTTCTGTTTCATAAAGAGTTACAAGGTCTTTGATATGAAGATGAGACTTTAAATCTTCCCACTTTCAGATTGGAAAAAATTAGAAAGATAACAAATATTTTCAAATGCAATAAACTGTAATGTCTAACAAAGGTTGATGTTGTTCTTCCCATACTATAGAATTAGTTCAATGGTTAAGCAAATGGATCTCATTTTAACCCTTACTCTACCAGCACTTTTTTTTAAACACGGTTGGGAGGTGGGGTCAAAGATGGGGCACCCAAAACGGCAATTATATCGCTGCCTGGTAGAGTAAGGGTTAAGCCACAAAATAGGACAAAATATGATAGAATTCATAAAAGACATTGAGGAATCTGAGGCTATGACATCACAACTAATCAGATTTTAGTCATTTCTACACAAATGATACCAAACTGTAAACTTAAAATATCTCCTTAACGGAATAAGAATTTCAAATTTCTTCACCATTTTGTTTCTTTTGAAGTCCTCTTTCATTCATATAAGATAAACGTGATTGACCACTGAGCTAATCCTTTAAAACAAACAAAATGGTGAAGAAAGCATTCAAAAATCTTGCTCCTTTATGGAGATAAATAAGTTATGTATAAACGGTTGAAATCAGACTAGTTCATGCCCTAGTTTACATTCTTTAAAAGTCCTGAAATTTGTGACTTGCAAAGCTAATTTGATATATTTCAGAAAAGTTCTATATGCAGAATCCATGCAGCAAAGTAATTATTATTTACAACTTACAGAAAGTTTTTTTAAAAGAAATATATTGCAATTGGACAACTCTTAATATCCAAATCTCAGTTTCAAACGTGACTTATTCATCAAAGATAGGAGGCTGGGGGCTTATAAAGAGTGAGAGGTTTACATCAATGTTGTTATTATTGTGTAAAAGATGCTTGGGCAGAAAGTGTTTGACCTCCATTTATTTTGGGAACAATTTTCTTGAGGGGTTTATATTTGCTTTCTTGAAAAATTGAGGGTGTAAGGTAGTACTTCATGAATTTTTGTTGGTGCACTTTCTTATGATTTAGCAGATGTTAAGTGGAACATCAAATATTGGTGACAGTTTGTACTATGTGAATGTTTTGGTCATCATTGTATTGACCTTGTGTTAACATAATCAATAGGGTGCCAGTAAAATATATGTTTTTGAATTGGAAGTTGATGGAATTCTACGATAACAATGTCTGGAATTAATGGGAAAGGCAGGAATTGTATACAGTTTTACAGATTCAATTTGAGAAAATTTTGAATTAATTTATTAAGATTTGGCCTGGCATGATGTTCTGAAAGAGGCCAGAGTGCAGTTATTTGATGCAGGGTATGTAAATTATACCAAGAAGCAAGGTATGTCAATTATGCCAAGGAATTGCACCTAATGACTAGAACAAGCTACACTTTATTTCATATTTTTCACGATACCAATTTTTGAAGTAAAAGTATTTCCTTGAGATGTAATTCTCTCTTTCAGGTACTGTATGTATGCGAACAGAGTATGTGGTTTTTTTTTCTTGTTTTTTCTGTCATTAGAAAAGCCTATGACTATTATCATACTTATTAGTTCCTATGTGAACCTATGTGGTCATGATGGCTTGTATATGTGTGTGGGTGCGTGTGCATGTGATATTAGCTTGAAAACATGATATCTTAACAGCAAATTTGTTTTGTTTTATATATATATTTAGCGTACTGTACTTATGTTTTAGCTAATGTCTACATGATTACTCATGATACAAAAAGTTGAGGGTATACAGTAGTACTTCATGAATTTTTGTTGAGGCACTTTATTATGATTTAGCAGATGTAAAGTGGAACATCAAATATTGGTGACAGTTAATACTATGTGAATGTTTTGGTCATCATTGTATTGACCTTGTGTTAACATAATCAATAGGGTGCCAGTAAATTATATGTTTTTACATTGAAGTTGATGGAATTCTAGGATAACAATATCTGGAAATAATGAGAAAGACAGGAATTGTATACAGTTTTACAGATTCAATTTGAGAATTTTTTTGAATTAATTAATAAACATTTGGCCTGGCATGATGTTCTGAAAGAGGCCAGAGTGCAGTTATTTGATGCAGGGTATGTAAATTATACCAAGAAGCAAGGTATGTAAATCATACCAAGGAATTGTGCTTAATGACTAGAACAAGCTACACTTTATTTCATATTTTTCAAGTTACCATTTTTGAAGTAAAAGTATTTCCTTGAGATGTAATTCTCTCTTTCAGGTATGCATGCAGATAGAGTGTGTGTTTTTTTAATTTTTTTCTGTCATTTAAAAAGCCTATTACTGTTTACTAATTGGTTCCTTTGTGAACCTATGTGGTCATGATGGCTTGTATAAGTGTGTGTGTGCGTGTGCATGTGATACTAGCTTGTAAACATGATATCTCAACTGCATGTCTGTTTTGTTTCATATATATTTAGCATAGTTATGTTGTTAGCTAGTGTCTACACGATTACTCATGATACAAAAATGTTGAATTTCATTAATATGCATAGTAGGGAGGGGGGGAGGTGAAAAAAGAGCTTGTAAACAGTACCTCAAGAACTGTGCATGGGATTCAGTTCATATGTGGGATTCAGTTCATATGTGGTGTACAGACAGCTTATGGTTTGCAGATGTGCCCTATTGGTTTTGGTGGCGATGTCATGCATGTTAATGAGTAGACAATACTTAAAAGTTAAAATCTTAAAATACTCTTATTTTAAAACCGCATTGTCTGTTTTGTTTCATATTTGAAATAATCATGTTGTTAGGTTAGCAAGTGTATACACGTTAATGGGATAAAAATGGTTCAATTTAATTAATTGTGACATTCCATTCTTGTGAGAACTAAGTTAATTGGTTGTCATTGTAAGATTGAACCCATTGTGTCATACATTAGGTCAAACTTAAAATCCATATTCCTCATCAGAACCTCAAAACCTTTGGTTTTCTGGTTTTTCAATTGATTTGCTTTTGGCTCTTTTATCCGTTCAGACCAGGGATAGTTAATCTGATCACAAAACTTAATTAGAGATAACATTGATTAGTTGTGAATGGATGTATAGCTCTTTTCCTTTAAGAAATATTTTTAAATTTGTATTATTGTTCCATTGTTTTCATTATATTTATAATATTTCATGTGCATGAATCTTTAACCTCTGTGGTCTAGCTTGGCAAGCTGGAATTCCTAGGTTTAATTCCTGATGGGTCTTCATTCACCAATGTCTTACAATTGGTGTATCCATTCCCTGATTTATCAAATGGCTGTGGACATTTCTATACAACCTTAGCTGTTAAGAAAAGGGATGTAAAATACCCAACTTCAAAAAAAAAAAAAAAACAAACAAAAACAAAAAAACAAACAAACAATAAATGCAGCTCATTAAAACATGTAGAAACATGCCTGGGAATTTATTTTGATAATCATACACTAAGGCACAAATTTGTTCTCTTCCAGGCTTAAATTTTTTCTCTTCCAGGCTTAAAATTCTTTCTCTTTATTAAAAAATAGTCAAAGTTGATACTAAAAGCAATTTTATATTACAGTTGTGTTTAAAAAAAGTTTATGCCTGCATTCAAGGACAAAAATAACTGCATTCAAGGACAGAAATATGTTATACAGGTATTTTTGTTTCCTCCATTATGGATTTGGTTCTTGGATCACAGCACTTAAATGACTTTAGCAGGTGTTTTGTCTACCCTCCATATGATAGATCATTCGCATGTATTCTTGAATCTTAAGTATTTTCCCTCAGGTTTTCAAGCTTGTGTTTTAACTACAATTTCATGAAACTCCTCTGGTCGATACTTTTTTTGGATAATTTTGCAAATTTGAAATTGACAATTGTTGAAAAAAGCATCAAAAGTTTTATTTTAGAGTATAATAAAGTCAGTAACTTTTGGCACTAGAAGAAATCTGTTGTGAGGGCAATGAAAGCTTTGGTAGATGCAGAACATGTTGTTTGGAACTGTTAAGCCTTTCTTATTTTTATAATTTGTATTTAAAACAATTTGTCCTCACTTAAACTTCCTCTGACAAGGCCATTTGGTGTTTAATGTATTTACTCCAAAGCCATTGATATGAGGAAATACCTGGGCATTTGAGTGATGTGTTTGACCTGGGCATTTGAGTGATGTGTTTTACCTGAAATCTTGTCATGGTGTACCCAGGGTGGTCATTCAACCAAGTTTCCCCCCGTTCCCTACCCAACCCCCCAACCCCACATAAAAAGGTTAAAAAAAAAACCCAACCCCCCAACCCCACATAAAAAGGTTAAAAAAAATTGATAAATGATCCAAACTTTTTCAGGAAAAGCATTTTATTTGGGAATCAAGATCAATTTTAAGTATGTTTGATGTAAGGTACCTAAGCGACAAATCAAGTCTCACATTAGTAGGTTTTTCTTCTTCTCATATTTCTTGCCTCAAAGAGTTGTAGACAAAATTGTTGAAAATAAATTTAACATTCTTTTTTAATCGATCAACAAATCTTCAGCCACATTATGCTCTGTACATGCTGCCCACATGATTCCTCTCAACTCACAGTTAAGGTTCCTCGACTGGTGTGTCCGTTCTTACATAGCCGTGCCGCCATTACTTTTCCGAATTTGTCATTGTCATCTTAATAGCAAACGTCAGGCCAACAAACATACTGTATGTCAAAGTGCAAAACATTGTTACCTACTTCTTTTCCTGATTTATCAGGACTATTAGGACAGTAACCACCAAAGATCAGTTTGTTTCATGCAATGTGTTTTCAATGAAATCTTTGGTGTTACTGTTTAGTAATTGCTTCATATTTGCCTGTCTGGGATCACATATTAGAGTCCAGTTTGTGTTCCCTTAAATCCCAAACATTCCTTTTATCATCCACATTCAGTGACTTATAAATGTGGCATATATATATATATATATATATATATATATATATATATATATATATATATATATATGTATGTATGTATGTATGTATGTATGTATGTATGTATGTATGTATGTATGTATGTATGTATGTATGTATGTATGTATGTATGTTTGTATGTATGTATGTATGTATGTATGTATGTATGTATGTATGTATGTATGTATGTATGTATGTATGTTTATATATGTATATATATACACACACACACATGTGTGTATATATCATATATATATATATATATATATATATACATATATATATATATATATATATATATATATATATATATATATATATATATATATATATATATATATATATATATATATATATATATATATATATATATATAAATATATATATAAATATATATAATGTAATATGAATAATATAATGTAATATCTTCTTCTTTTTTTCTCCTTTGAGACCCCAGGGGTCTGCTAAGCTCATTCTCTGGTATGTTAGGTATACGTGTGATGAGCCAAATAATTACCCTAGCAGAACCCTGGGAGACCCAAAAACATTACAAATTGAGATTAAAGGAATATATCAACATTAATGCTTACTGTGGGAGAAATTTTCAGTTCTACATCTCTTCAAACAGCCTGAAACTAAGTTGTATATCCATAGCACTCATAGGCAAAAAATTGTGTACATATCTGTAATCGTTAAAAATTCAAAATGGGCACCATTTTCAAGAAAATAGGCCCAAAATAGGCTACCTTTGAATGGCCATATCTTAGAAATGATAAAAGGTATAAAGCTAAAATTTGGGGATGTTCTACTGTATATACATAATTGCCAACACGTGCCAATTTTCAAGGAAACCCAAGATGGTGGGTGTCATGGTGAATTGACATGGAATGACCCTTGAAATTTAACCTTTTGTCAGCCATTTTGTTTGTTCCGCCATCTTGAATGACAAAAGAATATTCCAAAAAGGTGCCGAATATGAAATATATTTTAATATGCATGATATTAAAACACAATTGTAATGTCATAGTACCTAATTTAATTTTAATGATAATTTGCTTTTTTCTGAACTTTGCGGCCATTTTTTATTTTTCCACCATTTTGAATAGTACAGACCAATATCATTACTGTTACCAGTTGAAAATGTGTTCAGTGGGCCCTAAGGCTTTAGAAAAATATTGGTTCAGAGAGTTGTTGAGGGGGGGTGCATGGAGTGCATCTGGCCCATGGCCTTTATATATATGTGATAAACCGTATTCTACATATTAGGCGCACCTGCTCTAATAAGCGCCCACCCAATTTGTTTTTACTTATAAATTTTTTCACTTATAAAATTTTGATTCATTTGAAGACTTTAAGGATAAGTTCAGTGGTCAAGCATGTCCATCTTATGAGAAAGATGACTTAAAAAGAAACAAAATGGTGAAGAAAGCATTCAAATATCTTATTCTGTTAAGGAGATATTCAACTTTAAAGCTCTGTCTTATCTGTGTAGAAATGATTGGTATAGTAAGTCTGCTATGGTAAGCTGGCATCATATCATCCTCACATTCTTAGCAATTGTAAATGCTTTTTAAAAAAGTTTATTTAATTTGTTTCACTATTTAAATTATTTTTCCACGAACTTTCTTCAGGTGGTATATTATAAATGCCCTTCCTAGATTCAGTTTTACTACTTTTCTGACATATCCCATGGTTTTTAAGCCCAAAATCACAGGACAAAATATGATAGAACACATAAGGACTTTAAGGAATCTGAGGCTATGACATAACAACTAGTCTGATTTCAGTAATTTCTACACAAATGATACCAAACTTTAAACTTCAATATCTCTTTAATGTGGTAAAGATTTTTGCATGGTTTCTACACTATTTTGTTTCTTTTGAAGTCCTTGTTCATATAAGATAGATTTGCTTGACCACGAACTTATCCTTTAAAATACCCAAGTTTTTAACATTCTTCGCTTATTTTGCATCAGACCTTCACAATGTTTTTTATGATGGTTATTGTGTGGCTAGCTATATACATGTAGAACCAATATATGTAAAATGAAGTTTTAATAGCACACTGTATGTGGCCCGTGCATGGGTGCTTATTATGTTGAAATTTTGGGCCTTAAAAATGGTGTAATTCTATTTTCATAAGATGCTGATTACGTCAAATATATTATATATTGGTATATATGATATTCTTGTTTGTTTTCAAATATATCACATCATCATAGATTGATAATTTTTGTATAGGTTTCTTATTTCAATTGTTGAGAAATCAACAATTCAAACCAATGATACATCAAATAAGTTCTGTAGATGCATATCATTCGTTTAAAAACCTGTTAAAAAGAGCCACTGCATTTCGATCCCCTTACCCCTCACTCTTTCAATGTCGTGCACTTTGCAAGAAATCTCAGAAAATAAGGCGAGTGATATTTGTCCCAACCATTGTTGGCTGCGATTGTACGTGATGCATTTGAATACTTATTGCCATGTGTGCTATCAGGTGTAATTTCTCTCCTCTTTTTGTACTTCAGGATGCTGATTTAACAGAGGTTGGTGCAACAACTATAGGTGAAGAATTGGTCCAGGTTAAGCCTCAGCAAATTTCAATCAAAATGAGACCAGGTGAGGAAGTAAACAATTTGATTAAAGAGCGACTTGAGTTTGCTTGACATATGTCATCAGTAAATCTGTATTTGTGTGAATATCTCACTCGACTAATCGGAAACGATGGATTGTAGCATATATTTATTTCCATATTAACTGAATATATGACCTTTCAAGCATTTGCATTCCATTTTCCTGAATGATTGATTCAAACACTGGATTTATCTCCTTTTTCTTAAAATCTTACATGAATTTAAATCTTAAAAAGCCAAAAAATGACTCACATTATTTTCCTAGAAGTGATCACATCTGATATTCAGCGATCATCAGACCCATTGCTAGTATGGGGCATGAGGCAGGCATGAAGTCTGCCCCCTCCTTGTCTGAAATCAAACGGAAAAAAACAAAACAAACAAAAACATGGGAATATAGAGATTCTGCCCAAGTGTTTGTTCCCCTCTTGACCACAAGCCTGGTATAGGTACTCTGTCCAATGTGTTTCTCTTTAAAGAAGTAGAAACTTAGCACTGTGCTCTTCAAAACCACAATGAAAAATATATCTCCAAACATTAAAGAGTCTGAAACACGGATTTTCTCAAAACCTGTGTTTTCCTCCTACATTCCTCACTATCACATAATTCCACATTTCTAATTGGGTGAAATTTGTGTACAATACTGACAAGCCAATCGGTATACTTTGTGGAAGTGACATCACTAGTATGTATCGGATGTGCTGGGATATGTTCAACAATGCCCTCTTTTAATACGTTGAGTACGTACTTCATATATTGATCTTCATATTCAATATATTCATATATTCGACTCTGACTGTCGCGGTGCTGCTAAACATCAACAAACCAACCTCCATATTCAATCACCATTTTAATCTGATTTGTATGAAACATCTCATCATCTGTGGTTTCCGTGAGCATATCAAACCAACGAGACCATTTTGTGATTTTATAGCTCATGTTTACCATGTTTTCTGTACACATCAGAATGCATTTATGCTTAAAATGAGGATTAATCACGTACATGTTCAAAACTCCCCAAAGTGCGTCTTTATATATCAAATTTCACCACTCAGAAGAAAAATTATGTGCTAGCACATACATTGAAGTTGAGTTTCCTGTAACTTTTTTGAGGAGCGTGAAATTTTGGGTGAACATGAAAGATTCAGTTGCAATTATTTTTGTTTAGCACAAATATTTTAGTTGGAACTGCTTCGATTTTATATTGTCTTGTTTTTTAAAACTTTTGGCATGTTGGGGGACAAACAAAAA
This sequence comes from Chiridota heheva, assembly GCA_020152595.1. Taxonomy (NCBI): domain Eukaryota; kingdom Metazoa; phylum Echinodermata; class Holothuroidea; order Apodida; family Chiridotidae; genus Chiridota; species Chiridota heheva. The sequence goes on from JAIGNY010004484.1 coordinate 639,329, forward strand.
ATTAAACAAATTTTTTTGTTGTTGTCATTTCATACATTGATATTGACTTTCCCAGAACATTTCAAGACTCGGGAAATTTGTAGTGAAAATGAAAGATTTGGTTGCAATATTTTGATTTTTGTTAAGCACAAAGATTTCATTTAGAACTGTTTAGATTTAAACATGTCCTGTTTTTTTGTGGTTACTGTACTTGTTGGCCAAGGTTGTAGGCCCTTTGTTCCTTTCTGCTACAAGTAAGTCAAAACAGACCTATTTTTCTGTTAAGTAAAAAATAAGACTTAAAAGATTTTAAACCCCCATACTCAAATCTTGATAGTTATAAGCTTTAAATTAATATAAAGCATTTCATTAGTAATGTTGATTTAGCGTAAGCATCAGGTCATCATACTTTTTCTGACAGATATGCAGATAGTACTGTCATTCTTTTGATAGTGAAAGGATTCCTTTGCATTACAATCTGCATGAAATGGATTTATTAAAAAAGTATGAAAAACAGATTTTTCTGTGTAACATTGAAAACAAATTTTGACAATCCTCTCATATTGCCAACATTTCATTTTGAAAATAGCAAGTAAATTTTACCAAGTCCATATTAAAGTATTGAAAACCATCATAAAGTTTGTAGCTAATTATAGCTTTCTTTAATAATAGTTATTTATAGCTTTCTGTTGTATGGAAGTTCTGGTTTATGATGAAACCAGGACAATATTTAATTATAGTGACCATAGAAGAAGAGAAAATGTCATCACATTCAATTGTTAACTGCTATTGGAAACTTTGAGAAAAGCATCGAGGATATTTCCTTTCTTGATATACATTTTAATTTTGGTATGCTTGAGCTGTTACATTTCATTGCCAATTCATTCACAAACTATTGCAACAATATCTAATGAGACATTTACTGTAACCTGTTGAGATTTATTTTTAGTATTATTTTTCTTTATTGATGTTTTTGTTTTCTGAACCCTTACTTTCAAATTTGAAACATTTCAGTAAATTACCAGAGCAATCATGCGATTGGACCTTGACCAAATTTAGGCTTTCTAATTAAAGGCCAATTATCGTTTTTAACGTAGATTTCAATTCATGTGTTGTGATTGGTTAAAACACAATGGTAAAATGGGTACTTACATTGATGGTCCTCTCAGAATTGTTTCGGACTGGAATGAAATGTATGCCGCCACATTTTAATTAGGACAGACGACCTTTAAGACAAAGGCATGCACTTATGCTTATAATTTTTATTTGCCAGTGGTACTCTTGTATCAGTCTGTTATTGTCTGTTTTTAGAATCATATTTTCAATATTTCATATTTTCAAATTTGAAACAAAAGTGTCACTGAGTGAAATTCTATTTAAGTTAAGAAATGCAAAGTCGTAAACCTGTTTGGACAAGAAAAGCTTCCTAAGAAGTGTAATCCACTCCCAGAATAATGGCATATTTAATGACATGTCACTTTAAAGTTCGACAGCCTGAGAAGTTTTACATGTAAAAATTGTTGATGTAAAAAAGGTCGAATACCTTCAATAATAGACGAAGATGATATTTTATAATTGTTCCAGCTTTAATTATTAGCATATTGGAGTACGGTTGGTGTCTTGGGATTTGCGCCCATTCTTAAGCAGGAGAGGATTGTATTCTTATTCAATCTTGTGCAAATATCCACATTTCCAAAATTGTGACTTCATCACTCTCTCATGGTGTGATGCTTATCATTTCATTGTCATATTTCATAAAAGCCTAGAGTTTCACTTTAAGAGGCTTTCCACTTAACAGGTACAGTCAGCACATGGAAGAAAACAAGTACATCTTGTGCATTTAAAAGTGACGTAAACACTTTTGTGTTGCACAAGTATAATATTGAGATTTCATAGGTATTTGAAATTCAAAGATTGCACTGAAAGTTACATGAGTGTTTAGATGTTTGAATTAGTTCTTTTCCGAAGAGTTAGCTTCGGGTTTCTGTGAGAGAATAAATGAAGTGGATTCAGGAAATGGGAAATCAAGACTTTCTAGAAACAATTTTGTTCTTAACTTCTGAAGTGTCTTAATGCAAAACCCATCCTGGCCATCTCCAAAAGTACAAAAGTTCTTCAAGTTTTTTTAATTTTTAATGTTGCACTGTGTGGAATATTTTGAATTATTGAGCTTTGCTTGTATCTGCGAGGGTTGCATTTAAGAAAATTGATTATTAAAATTTGTAAAATATGCTTTGTTTGCAATATGTTATTTCAAAAACAATTGTAAGTGCTAATTGCTAGTTAGGATGAGAGCTGACATTATAGTGCTAATTGCTAGTTAAGAGGAGAGCTGACAGTGCTAATTGCTAGTTAAGATGAGAGCTGACATTATTGTGCATTGCAATATGGAATACACATTGCATAAGAAATGACTAATTGGGCTTGATTATGAATAATACAAGTATAAGTGGTGTATCTTTGGTAATATAGGTTATCAAAAGAATGTCTCATTTGTATCGTTATTTACTAATGTGTATCAGCTGTAGCCCAGAAGGGTGTGGGGGTGGGGTGCAAGCAGGGAATTAAGAATTTAAAAAAAAAAAATGTTTTGTATGGTTTTTTCCTGTATCTTTTGTTTGACAATTTTGATTTTGCATCTTTGCCACCCATTCACCCACCCCGCACTTCTTGGTAGCCGAATCCCACCCACCCATTCACCCACCCCGCACTTCTTGGTAGCCGAATCCCACCCATGGAGTCAGCCAAGTCCCATTTCATTGGGGAGCTCAAATGCATAGATGTTGTGATGTGTACCACCTTTCTGTCTGTGCCATTTTCCTACTCAAGGTTGTCTTTCTAAAACTTCTTGAGGGTTAGTCTCGTCTGCTTCCCCTCCATCATCATTTATCCATTATGTGATCAAAGTTTTGACACTGCTGACATTTGGACCCTAGCTGTTGTTATACCAACAGTCCAAAGCAAAATTTGAATTTTAAACACTATCACATATAGTCTGTAATCCTAACATATTCAAAAGAAATGTACAGTGCATGGTTAAAATCTGGTTTTGCTTTTGTTCTATTTTTATTTTTAATTATTTTTCCTTTTCTTTTCTTTACAGGTCAAGTAGAAAAGATTACTCTTCAAATTAGACAAGCAGAAGACTTTCCTGTAGATCTCTATTACCTTATGGACTTGTCAGATTCTATGTCCGACGATTTAATCAGTCTCCGGAGACTGGGGGATGTTCTATGTAAGCACATTATTGTATCTTAAAATATTTCTTTTATCATGTCTTTAGTTCTCATTTTTGGTGAGCATGCGAAGCATAATGCGAACCTATCATAATGCAAACCTCCTAATGGCGATTTCATCCAGCCGGCCGGCTGTCTGTCCGGCCGTCCACAGTTTTTCATAAGATATCCTCAGAAATGTTAGGTTTTTTTTGAGAATTCCTTAGAAAATGTTAAAGTTTCTTCATAGTTCCTCAGAAAAATTTCCAAGTTTCTTCAGATATCCTTATGGAAGGTTAGAATTTCCTTACAAAATGTTAAAGTTTTTCAGAGACACTTAAGACAGATTAAAGACTAGTTTCCTTAAAAAGTCTACAAAACATTTGATATTTCCTTAGAAGATAACTGTATATGATGTAATATTCCAATTTCCTTCAGAGATCCCCAAGCGTCTCTCTCGTAGCACTGGAGATTTAAAATCCTTAAAATTCTTCAAAATATTTGGGCACCAACGGTTGTATCAGGCGTGATTATTAAACTTCTTCTTTATTATTGTGTCCATTTGCATAAAGTTGATACAGTATATGAACTGATTAGACTTTTGTTTGATTTAGTATGCTCAGTCAGGGAGTGCATGTGACAGGATGTGACTGCATATGGACATGGGAGGAATGTCATGTGGGACATGGATGGGGGCCATGCGGGACATATGATATAATATATACCATGTGATATACACCAAGGGCTATATCAGGCATAATTATTTGACTCCCATCTTTTTTTGTTATTCAACAGGTCATTTGCATATAAGTTATTATATGGACTGACACTTTCATACATAGTATGCTCAATCAGGGACTGTGATAGCTAGGATGAGACTTCTTATGGTGTCATGTAAGACATGGGTTGGGATGCAATGTGGGACATAGGGGATGTCTTGTGGGACATGGGGGGATACAGGGTGGAATGCCATGTAGGATATATGGTGAAATGCCATGCGGGAATAGGGTGGAATGCCGTGGAATGGGATGTCATGTGGGACATGGGATGGGATGTCATGTGGGGCATGGGGTCCCACTGCATTTCAACAAGTCATTTGCATATAAGTTATTATATGAACTGACACTTCCATACATAGTATGCTCAATCGGGGACTGTGATAGCTAGGATGAGACTTCTGTGGGACTTAGGGTGGGATGCCATGTGGGAGATATGGTGGAATGCCATGTGGGACTAGGGATGGGATGGATGTCATGTGGGACATGGGATGGGATGCCATGTGGGATATGTGATGCCATGTGGGACATGTGATGCCATGTGGGACATGTGATGCCATGTGGGACATGGGATGCCATGTGGGACATGGGATGCCATGTGGGACATGGGATGCCATGTGGGACATGGGATGCCATGTGGGACATGGGATGCCATGAAGGACATGGGATGCCATGTGGGACTTAGTGTGAGATGCCATGTTTATAATAGGCCAGGTCATATGATATGGGTGTCAATTTGCAGGGGCATGTAAAACATGATGGTATTTACCATTCTAGTCATATTTTAAACCAGGAAAATGTCTGGATGTATATTGCCTAATTAAAAGCCAAAAATCTTCTTGTTGTATGAAGTATTGATGCTTCATAATAGAACTGACAAATCAAAAGTCAAACGAAAATGAATGAATGAATAAGATAAAATTTATGTTTGTTTCCGATTTCTATTTTCCAAACATTTTGGGTATGCAGTCGTAGACAAGTTTTTATTTGAAATCTTATCTTCTTGAATATTTAACCCTTACTCTACCACGCAGCGATATTATCGCCGTTTTGGGTGCCCCGTCTTTGGCCCCGCCTCCCGAGCGCATTTTCAAAATAGTGCTGGTAAAGTAAGGGTTAAAGAATGATAAATGAATAAAAAATAAGTTTTACTTTGATAGTATATTTATCATCATACTTTAACTTTTGAGACAACATGAAAGAATTTATGATATCATATCCCAATGAAATGCATTAATAGTGGTGAAGCAAGCAGACTTGTGTGGTATCATTGTTCTATAGTAGTAGTCTCTTTATGTCCAGTCATTTTTAAACAAACTTGTGACATTAAAATTATCTGCTAAAATGGAAAAGGATATCAAATTAACTCAAAATATATATTTTTTATTTTAGTAATTTTTAAAATAATTTGTATTTCTGTCTTTTCATTTGCTTTGAATGTCATTATCATTATTTGATTCATACCAAGTATTATGCTTGCTCGTTTTGTAAGTTCAATGTTTTATATTTTCAGTACTTTATACTTTTTATGTATACAAACAGGGCCTTGTGGAAGACCAGCACTGTTGCTGAATAGGTCACCCTGTATAGATATGTGAAAAAATCAAAAGTAGTTTCATTACAGTTCTATTTCTTCTATCAAGCAGGGTACACAATATATAACCAATGAACTAATCTTGAAACATTTTGACAGAACGTCACTGTATGAATGACTGGGTATGCTCAAGAAAGGAAACTTACAGTTGAATTGCAAAAATTGTTTGCAGGTGTTATCTAATGTCATAAGCATGAGTTACAATAGGTAGACAGACCTTTTTTTCTTCTTGGATTTCATCATCTATTGATTTCAAAATGTGTGATTGAGTGAAGATTAAAAGCTTCTCTGAGAACCTTTCTGTGTGATTGAGTAAAGATTATAATCTTTTCTGAGAATTATTTTTTTTTTTTGGATTAAATTGGTTTGGTTTTACCTTCTTGGAAGGTTACAAACATTCAATACTTGTGAAAGAAAACCCACAAGTATTTTATTTTCTATTTTATTTGTAATATTTTCATTAGTCGTGTAACATGAATGTATTTTTGTGTGGGTTATCTGTTATTTGTCTGCAATTTTTGTCAGTTTTCATTGGATGTATACCTCTACATTACTGTGTCTCTTTCTTATTTCCCAGCAAGTGAAATGAAAAACATCACATCAAATTTCAGACTAGGATATGGTGCTTTTGTAGACAAGAAGGAATTCCCGTATGTAGAAATTACCCCAGAAAGGTAAGAAGTCGAGACTTTAGCATATAACCATTGTACCATTTCTTTATAGTGTGTTGTAGTTTATCCATTGCACAGGAATAATTTCAATCCAGGATTCGTTTAATAATTACTTCCCTATCACTTTCTGTTTGAGTATTGCAATGTGTCAGAAAGCAATTTTCAGGCTCTGAAGAATGTCATCAGCATTGATAGTCAAAAATGAATCAAAATTGTTTTATACCAAAATTAATTTTTTAAATCTGATCTTTTTAATAACTGCTTGAATCTTCATGGATAATTGAACACAATTTGAAGCTAACAAATTCACCCAACATCCTTTTAGAAGCTATTTGCCTCTTAAAACTTACAAGGTAATTATTTTGATTTAGACTTCATTAGAAGCCAACAATTTGTCAGATTGCAGGGATTGCCAACACTGATAATGAACTGTAACAAGGAACTCAGGTGAACTTGTGAAAGAAAGTTTCAGTTTTAAAAAAAAAGGTGACAATAAACTGAAATGAACTCCTTTAAGGAATCCACAGCTAGTAAAGAACAGGAAATAGAAGTAGAAACCAGGTCAGGTTGCAAAATTCTGCTTGTCAAATTATGACAGTATTCTGGTTACTGGTTTATATGTAAAGACATGTGCAACAGATTATTTTTGGCCTGGAATTGAAAATTGGGACAAAATACTTCATGGTACCAAGATCGGGTCTGCATTGAAAATTCAGATGTTATAATCTGTTTTTGGTGAGCACTTAATATGATAGTTTTATTGATGTTCACAAGAACTACAAAAGCACCTGGGGTGTAGACAGCTTTTCATAATTGCTTGGGGAAAAAATTGCTTAATGGTCTAAAATGATTTTTTAAAATTTTGTCAAAATAGCAGTCACATTTTCAGAGGCAAAATTTCACTGCAGAAAAAAGAAGAAAAAAAAAGGCCATTGCCGCAAAACTTTTAGCATATTTTCTGTACCTTACCTTAGGGTAGGGTGAGAGAATGGGTAGCATGGCTTCACCATGAGCAAGACCTTAGGGGAGGGTGAGAGAATGGGTAGCATGGCTTCACCATGAGCAGGACCTTATGGGAGGGTGAGAAAATGGGTAGCATAGCTTCACCATGAGCAGGACCTTAGGGGAGGGTGAGAGAATGGGTAGCATGGCTTCACCATGAACAGAACCTTAAGGGAGGGTGAGAGAATGGGTAGCATGGCTTTACCATGAGCAAGACCTTAGGGGAGGGTGAGAGAATGGGTAGCATGGCTTCACCATGAGCAGGACCTTAGGGGAGGGTGAGAGAATGGGTAGCATGGCTTCACCATGAGCAGGACCTTAGGGGAGGGTGAGAGAATGGGTAGCATGGCTTCACCATGAGCAGGACCTTAGGGAAGGGTGAGAGAATGGGTAGCATGGCTTCACCATGAGCAGGACTTTAGGGAAAGTGAGAGAATGGGTAGCATGGCTTCATCATGAAAAGGACCTTATGTGGGAGGGTGAGAGAATGGGTCGCATGGCTTCCAATGACCTTCAGGCCATCTGTATTTCTATCTCCCTCCACAAAACTTTCACTCTCTGCAATATCTATCTCCCTCCCAACCAACATTCAACCAACCAGCCTTAACAACCTCATCTCTCAGCTTCCCACCCCTTCATCCTTCTTGGTGGCTCACAACCCTCTGTGGGGCTCTAATACCACCACCCCTAGAGGGACTGACTGGTCCCTTTTTGAAACCCTCTGTGACTCCCCATCTTCTCGAGGATGAGGCAGGACCTTAGCCACCTGGGTTCTCAGGTGAGAGAAAAGATCAGGGACCACCCATAACCTTAACCTCTTTGCATCAGCCGTGCAAGGCCAGACGCACTATCAAGGACAGTAAAACCAACACTTGGAACAACTTTATCTCTTCTCTCACCACCAACACCCCACTAAGAAAATTTGGAGAATGGTTAACAGCTTCCACGGCAGAGTAGGCAAATCTTCCATCTCCCATCTCTCTTGGAATGGAGATCTTCTCACCAAAAAAGACATCGTTGACCACCTGCCGCCTCTTTTAGCAACATCTCGGCCTCGACCAACTACTCCAATGCTTTCAAAATCAAAAAGCTGGATGAAACCGGAGAATCACTTTTCCTCTGACAACTCCGAAAGCTACAACACCTCTCACTCTTTCTGAATTAAACCAAGCCATCAGCGACGCTGGCTGCACCTCCAAGGGCCCAGATAACATCCCCATCAGTTTCTGAAACACCTCCCCATCAAAGCCACCACTACCCTACTCACCATCTTCAACCACATTTGGTCCTCACACTCCTTTCCCCTATCTGGAGGACAGGTCATCCGTCCTTAAACCGGGAAGGATAGCACCGTCCCCACCAGCTACCGACCCATCGCCCTTAGCTGTCTCTGTGGAAAAGATCATTAATCAGAGACTAAAATGGCTTCCAAAACGTCGCAATACCTAGACCAGTTAATTACGCTCGACACCGCTATCCGGGAATCCTTTGCAAAAAGGAACACCTCATTGCCATATTTTTGACCTCGAGAAAGCTTTCGACACTACTTGGAAATACGGCATTACCCGGAAACTTCACACCATTGGCCTCAGAGGCCACCTCCCCATCTTTATTCAAAACTTCCTCTCACCCAGGCAGTTCCAAGTTCGTATTGGCCACACCCTCCAAGCCGTACCCAAGAAGAGGGCGTCCCCCAAGGCAGCATCCTCTCCCCACTCTCTTCAACCTGAGCATTAATGACATCGGGAATGACCTTGGCCCCAGCATCAAACGCGTACCCTCGTGGATGACTTCACCATCTTCTACTCCTCCCCTAGCTTTCCTATTGTTGAAAATAGGCTTCAAACCAGCCTCAATCAGCTGCAAGTCTGGAGCAACAATAACGGTTTTAGATTCTCCAAAGACAAGACAGTCTGCATGCACTTTTGTCATTTCAACAACCTCCACCCCAACCCGAACTTTGTGCTCAATGGGAATCGCATCCCTAAAGTTGAAAACACAAAGTTCCTTGGTCTAACTCTAGACCCCAAGCTCACCTACAAGCCACACATCACCAACCTGAAACTAAAATGCAATAGCTCCCTCAACCTCCTCCGACTGCTCTCCAACACTACTTGGGAGCGAACCGCTATGCTCTCCTCAAAATTTTCAGGCTCACCATTCGTGCCAAGCTTGACTATGGCAATATTGTTTACTGTGTCGCTCACAACTCATACCTCAACCACATTAACACCATCCAAAATGAAGCCCTCAACAGCCTACAGGACCTCCCCAATCACTAGCCTTCATGTTGAAGCCAACGAACCCCCTTTCTACTTAGATGTAAAAAGCTAGCCTCTCCTATGCTTTTAGAGTCCTCACCAACACCCAGAACCCTGTTTACAACCTCATTAGGTACCCCAATTTCTCCTCCCTCTTTGATAGGACTAAAACCCTATCGCCCCCTTCAGCTTACGATTAAATCAGACCTCTTTCAACTTGGCATCAACCCCGCCACTCTCGGCACCTATTCCTGGCCCACTTTTCCGCCCTTGGGCCACCCCCTTCCTTCTGTCCACCTTGACCTCTCCACTTATAACAAATCTCAAACTCACCCTAATCTCTTCATCAATCTCACAACCAAATCAAAGACCAACTCTCAAATTACACCTCCATCTATACTGATGGCTCCAAGGAAGGCAACAAGACAGCTGCTGCCATCATCCAAGACATCACCCTCAGTAGCAGACTTCCTGACCACTCATCCATCTTTTCAGCCGAGGCTAAGGCCATTCTCCTCGCCCTCAACTTTATTGAGTACTCTCCTCTTAGTCACTTTGCCATTTCTCTGACTCAAAGGCTGTTCTTACTTCATTACTCAATCTTAAATGGGATAACCTCACCTGCCACCTCCTCCTACGGAAACTCTTTCTCCCACCCTCTGCAGGAAAAGTGTTCTTTTCTTCTGGATTCCCAGCCATGTTGGCATCCCTGGCAATGACAGGGCTGATACAGCCGCTAAGCTTGCCCTTAACCTCCTCCCTTCCCTTTTCCCAAAACCCTCTCTGACATCAAACCGCTTATCGCTTCTCTTGTTCGTGACCGCTGGCAAACCTTATGGAACTTCCAAACATGTTATCCAGCCCATAATCCCGATCAAATCCACCATTAACAACCTTTCTCGACGACAATGTTCATATTACCCGTCTTAGAATTGGTCACACCCACCTCACTCACTCCCACCTCCTTATTGGTTCCCCCAACCCCTCTGTAACAATTGTCACTGGTTCCTTGCTTGCCCCTGTACAACCTTCCCAGAGCTTCTCTCGCTCCCCACAACTCAATTGCTGAGTTCTTCCAAAAAAATCCTCCAGATAAAATAGTCTCCTTCCTCCAGCATGCATCCCTCTACAATCATATTTAATCCTCCTCTTCCACCCCCTCTCTACTCTGTTTTTAGTTTTACCCATGCTCTCGATCACAGCTTTCTGGCTTTTGTTCTTGAATTTCTCTCATTCTTCCCTGGCTAAAATGATCTGACCTTATTTGACCTTCGTTGTCGTGGGTGCCGTTAAGACCTCATCAAACAAACAAACAAACATCACTATGAGCAGGATAGAGGAGGGGCATGGCTCACCATGAGCAGGACCTTAGGGGAGGGTGAGAGAATGGGAGCAGGACAGGATCTTAGGGAGGTGGGGATGGCTTCACCATGAGAAGGAGGGAGGGTGAGAGAATGGGTAGCATGGCTTCACCATGAGCAGGACCTTAGGGGAGGGTGAGAGAATGGGTAGCATGGCTTCACCATGAGCAGGACCTTAGGGGAAGGTGAGAGAATGGGTAACATGGCTTCAGCATGAGCAGGACCTGAAGGGAGGGTGAGAGAATAGGTAGTAGCATGGCTTCACCATGAGCAGGACCTTAGGGGAGGGTGAGAGAATAGGTAGTAGCATGGCTTCACCATGAGCAGGATCTTAGGGGAGGGTGAGAGAATGGGTAGCATGGCTTCACCATTGAGTAGGTTCTTTTCTTCTCTCCGATGAATTGATTGCAGTCTTAATTGTTTTCATCTCAAAAATGTTTTAAAAACACAACATTTCTTGTTGTAATTGTTCTACAGATTACTTAATCCATGTGGTCCATCAGGGAATGTGAACCGCCATTTGGATTCAAGAATGTCCTCTCACTCACGGAAGAAACAGATAGGTTCTCAGTAAGTCCATTCCCAGTCATTGTTTGGTTTTGAAAATACAATTATAAGTGTTATCGAACAGATATGGAGCAAAAACAGTTATATTTTCTTCAAAAGAGGTTGATGGAATAAGATTTTCATGCTTTTGCTGCAAGTCTCAGTTTTATTAACAATGGTTGTATCTATCATCTTATCATGTTGCTGTTTATTATGCGTAGAATATTAATCTTTGTATTATCGTATTATGAAGGATATTGAGTTTTGGAATAACAAAATGAATTCTTGAATATATTTCAGCCAAGTGCTCCTTTGATTGAAAGAACGTTTGTATATTTGAGGTTAAAGGATTGTTTTGTCCATTTACTTCACAGGAAGAGGTCGGAGAGGTTCAAAGTTCAGGTAACCTTGACAACCCAGAAGGTGGTCTAGATGCTCTTATGCAAGCTACAGTTTGTACTGTAAGTTCCCAGAGATTTGATGTAAACTTTGTCTGTTTCATATTGTGTTTTATTAATTGTGTTTAGTTAATATTTTGTATATAAATATGGGAAAATAAAGATGGGACCTAGTTGAAGAAAGAAATAATCTTTTAGGGCAATTGCTGAGGTCTTGACCAGTTTTGAATAAATAAAGTCACTGTAATAGTCACTTTTATTTACATCAGAATAGTTATTTTGCTTTCAAAAATGTTATGCTTTGTAAATGCTATATGCCAATATTTTAATACAAGGGCATGAAGGTTTGGTCAAGGGTGAAATTAAGAAAGTCGATTTTGTGTTTGCTTTAAGCATAAAGACTACTCAAAGAAATTGTATCTTGGCATACAGATGCATCATGTGGAAAAATGTTTTGCTCCCCACCAGGTCTAATAAACGGAAGGCCAAAAGCAGGTTTTTTATCATTTATTATTATTATACATTTATAGTGCGCTTGATCTTAAAAAGCTCTAAGCGCATTACATAATAAACACAATATACATGGACATAAAGAAATGTTAAAATTAAGTTTAATAGGTAACAATATGCAAAAATGTTATAATAAGAGTTATTACTGAAATTGTTCTAAAATATACTAAGAAAACTATAAAATAAAAAGTAAAGTAAAAAAAAAAAGCACTATGGATACAAATTTCAAAACTAAAACACAACTGTTCATTAAAAGCAGTAAAAATGAAATACTGAGAGATGTTTAATCAAACATTAGTATTAAAGATCACTGTAAACATGATAGTTATGAAGATAAGGGGCTTATTTACATAAGAAAGCAGTATAAAATGGAAATTTTTTTTTTGATAAGTTGAATGAATTTCTTCAAAATCAAAATCAAATTTGAATCAAATTTCTTATTACTTTTATGCATTTTAAAACCATGAAAGACAACTTTTGAACTCTTGCCATCATAAAAGAAAGTGTAAGACATTAAACATTATGAATCTACAAAAGAGAGTAAAGAAATCCCATAAGAGACTTCCAAGCATATAAGATTTATTACAAATTTCAGTAACTTCCCTATTTTTGGAAACATCACTGCCCTTCCTGTCATAATGTGAGCTTTTTCACCATGACAGCCAGTGCCTGGAATGAAAATTTAACGTGAAATGCTATCCATGAAAAATCTGGCGTCCATATTGCATTGTTCTGATTCAGTGATTTGATAGATTGGGCACATCAACCTCCAGCTGGAAAAGTGTGCAAATGACTTCAAGAATAATAAAACTGTTTTCAAAAAGGTTGAACCATTCTAAAACATCCTTATTGTTGATAACAAAGATGATAAGTAAAATAGTTACTAATTAATCTTTGAAGATTGGATTCCAATTTTAATTGTGTTGGAAACTGCCTATAGGAAAAAAGAAAGCAATCCATGGAGTTGCTGATATCATCACCTTAAGCATACAGCATTTTGGGGAAATAGCTAACAGGGTCACTATAACTTTGTGACTTTTGACCGTGTGACCCCAAAGTCTATGGGACACTAGTAGTTCTGTGGCATTTGACCACCTGACCCTAGATTTACAGGACACAAGTTCATGTACCAAAGTATCATGGTGCAACATAGGATTGGTACAGATCTTGCCTTATTGGAGTTTAAAGTGGTACTAAATTTTACAAATCACCACATAATTATCCCCTAAAATCGCATCTTTGACACTAACCAGACAAAACAACTGAATTCTTTTGGCATTTATCTTACCCTTCTATATGACACCACCCATGCTTAAATCAATCTTACCATTTTTAAACTTTGGGAGAAATGGTTAAAAGGGGTCACTAGCTTTTTGACTATTGAACTTTTGACCCCAGAGTTTACAGACACAAGTTCATGTACCACAGTATCATGATACAAACATATGATTGGTCTTGCGCCTTCAGAATTCAAAAAGCTTGAACCATTCTAAAACATCCTTATTGTTAATAACAAAGATGATAAGTAAAATACTTACGAATTAATCTTTTAAGATTGGATTCCAATTTTAATTGTGTTGGAAACTGCCTATAGGAAAAAAGAAAGCAATCCATGGAGTTGCTGATCTCATCAACTTAAGCATACAGCATTTTGGGGGAAATAGCTAACAGGGTCACTATAACTTTGTTACTTTTGACCGTGTGACCCCAAAGTCTATGGGGGCACTAGTTCTGTGGCATTTAACCACCTGACCCTAGATTTACAGGACACAAGTTCATATCAGCCAAAAAGGTGTCTCAGGTCTAGTGACAAGCAATTGCTGGATATACCAAAGTGGAGACTAAAATCTTTTGGTTACAGGTCTTTCACAGTGGCAGCCGCCAGAAAATGGAATGATATTCCGAAATCCATGAAAGACATTAAATTTTTGAATACGTTTAAATCTCAGCTCAAAACATATTTGTTTAAAAAGTATTTTTGATTTTTATTATAATTTAATTTAATCGTTTATTTACATTAACCTATCATTTGTATTGTATAAGCGCTTTGAGCATACTCCACAGTGTGGATTAAGCGCTATATAAATGTTCCTATTATTGTTATTATTATCATGTACCAAAGGTATCATGGTGCAACATAGGTTGGTACAGATCTTGCCTTATTGGAGTTTAAAGTGGTACTAAATTGTACAAATTACCACATAATTATCCCCTGAAATCACATCTTTGACACTAACCAGACAAAACAACTGAAATTTGTTGGCATTTATCTTACCCTACTATATGACACCACCCATGCTTAGATCAATCTTACCGTTACAAAACCTTTGGGAGAAATGGTTAAAAGGGGTCAATAGCTCTTTGAACTTTGACCCCAGAGTTTACGGGACACAAGTTCATGTACCACAGTATCATGATACAAACATATGATTGGTCTTGCACTTTCAGAATTTAAAGTGGCACAAAAATGTACAAATTAGTACATAATTACCCCCTAAAATCACATATTTGACCTCTGACCCTTGACTGAATCACTGAAACAAGTTCTGCAATTTTTCACATTTACTGTACCGTACTGTATAAGCACCATTCATGCTCATGTCACACTTACCAATCCATAACTTTAGGGGCAAAAATGGTGAAAAGTGGTCAATAACTCTTTAACCTTTTTACCCAGAGTCTACGGGATACATTCACCTACCAAAATATCATGGTAAAACATAGGGTTGTTATAGGTCTTGTACTTTTTGAGTTTAAAATAGTACAAAATTTTGCATGAAAAGCACTTATTGGACCTTTGACCCATGACCTTTGACCTCCAATTATATTTAATTTTTGTTAGAATGTTAAATCCTACCCACCTATGCAATTGGTAAAGATACCAAGTAATTCCTTCAAAAGATACAGCCATCACCAAAAAAATAAAATTGGAGACAAAAGTTGCCTACCCATTTTGGTTCACACATTTTGCAAAAATCACCAAATTTTGTCTTATGACCCCTAATCTCTAATATAGATCATCATATGAAATCGTAGCTGGGCCCTACCCCTAATATCAAGGGGGTGGCCATGTAGTGTAGGAGGTATAGTCATTTATTTGCCTATACAGCAAAGTGACTACAATATCTCATCCTCACATATATGATATGTGGGTGATGAGATAATAAGGTTTACCATTTATCATTTGTTATAAATAGTCACTTGAAATAATTTGATAAATTTAGTGCAAGATTTTAGCTTGTATGGTCTTTAGCTTCATCTTGCAGCTAAGATGTCTTTGTAGGAGACACATAATGCTCAGATGCATCATTAGAATCAAAAGTCTTTCTCTTTTTGGGGAGGGGGGTTCTTAGCAATAAACTGCACCCTTGTGCATTGTAGTAACAGTTCCGATGTAGCTATTTATTTCTACCCTTTGCACATTTAATTTCATTGCAGAATAAAATTGGTTGGAGGGAAAGAGCTCGCCATCTGCTTCTCTTCTCCACGGACTCTCCTTTCCACATTGCTGGGGACGGAAAGCTGGGAGGAATCATCAAACCAAATGATGGACTTTGCCATGTAGACACAGAGGGGATATATACAGAGTCAACCACATTGGTAAGAGGAGCTAGGTTATTTGCAAATGCTCTGTATTCAAATTATTTCTTTTGTTTTTTCTTAAGATATTGGATGCTGGAGATTGTGGCAGATAAATGGTTTTATTTTTTAAGTGAAGTTAAATTTAGCTGGTTTATGACATTAAACATACAAAACTTAAGGCAAATATTTTTAAAGGTTTAATATCCTTTTATTTGAAATCAGCTGTGCTAGCATGGTGGCTAAAAATAGCCTCCCAGGTTTTGGAGTAGATGTTGCCCCAGTTTTCTAACATGATGTTTTTGCTTTTTTTGGGGGGAGAAAGTTGTCAAGTTTTTATCAGAAATAGATCATAGATATTTCGTGAAAACCTGAGTTGTTTGTCCTTAAATTTCCTCAAAGTATATGGAATGACATATGGAAAGGTGTGCTGTGAGATGTGGTTTTATGCACACACATTACATGACCCTGTACAACCTTCCCAGAACTTCCCTCACCCCTCACAACTCCATAGCCAAGCTCTTCCCAAAAAAACCTCTGGATAAGATTATCTCCTTCCTTCACCATGCCTCCCTCTACAACCATATTTAGTCCTTCTCTCCCACCCCCCTCTACCTACTTTTACCTTTTTAACACCCCTGCACTTAGTCTCTTGATCACAGCTCTCTGGCTGTAAGTCCCCATATTTCTCTCATACTTCTCCTATTTTCTTTTCTTCTAACCTCTAAAATGATCTAACCTCTCAGGCTTAATTTGACCCTCGCTGTCGTTAAGCCTCATCATCAAACAAACAAACTCATATGTATGGTTTTGATCTAAGCTGTATTTTCATCTCAAAATTGTGTTTTTATGGAAAACAAAGCCAAAAGTGAGGAGGCTCCTGTTAGTATTGGTAATTTATGCAACACCATACTTGCTATGACATGTGAGAAGAATGAAATCATTTGTTCAAACCGAAAGAAAAATTGAAGAAGCTTCTACGGATTTGAGCTAAGATATTAAAAGTTAATGTTGTAGAAAAATATTGGAAACGAATTTGTAATTATAGATGTAATAAATCTTGTATATCAAGTCTGTGTTTCATTCATTGCCAGTAATAGTATTATTATTCTCCATAGTAATTACAAAAATCAAATTCTTGGACAACAAGAACAGAATAATATATCCTTGGAGGGAAGATTTTGGTCATATTTGTAATTTTTAAACAATTATATAGATATTAATAAGAGGTCATTTTAAGTACAGTAATGTGTATATACCCCATGAAGAAGTTAGTTGTTACTGCAGGATTTGAAACAAATCAAATAGTGAGATATTAATTTTGCTTGGCTTGCAGGATTACCCCTCAATCAGTCAGCTCAGTGCACAAATGAAGAGGCATAGTATTCTACCTGTGTTTGCTATTGGCAAGGCTAGTGCTCAAGCTGAAGACCCATTTATATATTACGAGGTAAGCATGGCCTTCACTTGGGTTGATAATTTATGTGAGCGAGTGGATGATTTTCTGAGTGGAAGAAATACATTACCTAAATTTTTGAGCTAGCTTTTATAATAAATTTAGGGCGGGATTAAAGCAGGGGCTGTGGTGGCTCTAGCCCCAGGCCCCCTGGAAAAAATATTTTGGACCTCATTTTTGGTTCTCTATGTCATACATAGACTTTTTGTTTGTGAAACAAAGAGGCCTGCATATATGCTTGTAAAGGTTTTGAAACAGTAATGACGATGAAAAGCACTGCACAGGCAAAGGGATATGTATTAGTACTGCGCACCCTTGACTTATTAAATGTCCATGTAAGTCTATTGTTACACATCACCATCAAAACATCAATTAATAGTTTTGCATTATCAAAAACAAGGAAAACTGTCATTTGATTGTGTTTCAAAAGTTTGTTGTTGTAGACCTGTGATCAGAGCTGAGCCCCGTCCAGTTCTTAATCCACCCGTGAATAAACTTTATCAGAGCCATATTTGATCAGGCTTAAAGGGGAAATCTCATCTCAAGATAATTGGGCTACATACTATAGTGACGTCACCTCAGTAAAGGTTATTTATTGGCTTGTTTGTTGAATATATAGACTAATCAGAAATGTTGAATTGTATTATATATTAATCTTCTGTTTTATCTAATCTTGTAAGTACCTAAACTAATGTTAGGGTCCATATAGTTTTAGGTCAACAACAATTATAATCCACCTGTATGTATGGCGTCTTGCAGAAGTAATATAATCTTATTTTAATAACTGTCTATTGGACTTATTACAGAGAAACTAAATTCACACATTTGACTTATCTTCAGTTTTCATCGTTGTGTGGTAACACATTCTAAATGCAATGTATCTAAATAAGAATTACAAAATAATCTTAAAGAAGCGTCAAACTCGAAATTCACAACTTACAAATGATATCTTAAAGGAATATTCCCAATGGTTTTTTTGTAAAAGTTGATTTGAAAGAGCATAGTTTTAGAGCCAATTTGGTACAAAAATCAGGTTGATATCATATTCCATTCAGGAGATATGGATTTTTAAAGATTTCCCAATTGCATTTTAAAGTTTTTGTACAGAATGATGAATTTGTGTTTGATGATGTCATAGAGGCAATTCCATTGCAAATGTTTATGATTTTCTTTGAACGTTAATTGGTTGTTTCTGTATGATTAGAAACAATTTTCTAAAGTTATTGAAGTACGGTATATTTGGCAATGTATATAAATACCTAACTTTCATCAATTTATTTTTCTAGCAGGTCTTTACTATTAGAAAAAGATGATAAATTTTAACGAAATACATCATCTTGTATTTGTATCTTGTATTGGAGAATGTGTATCTGTGATGTCATACTGAGCCTTTTCCTATTTGTTTATTGGTATTTTTGTAAACCTTAAAATTTGAATATCTCTTGGTAGGAATAACATATTAACATGATTTTTGTAATAAATTGTTTCCAAAATTGTTCTCTTTATGAAAGGTTATAAAAAAACATGGAAATATTCCTTTTATTGCTTTGATTGTTTTGTGAAATGTTGTTTATGAAATGGGTCTTTTTGTTTTTAGGCATCACTTGAATCTATTCCATGTAATCATGCTTTCTTGATACTTGTGTTACCGTAAAAGTGGCGTAACCTAAAGGATTGTGATTGGACATGGTCATCTTGTGTGACAAAGAGGCACACTACAGGGAAACATCATCAATATAGAATTTGTGTGAAAAATGACTTGTGTGGAGATTCTACATTTGAAAAAGTGATGTTACACCCTCACTTTCTGACCTATTTATGTTATTTTACAAATTGTTGTTGTTTCTACTAATGGAAAGGAATGTCTTCAGATGGAAAATAACATTTATTTCAGTAGTCCCTGTGGTATTAATGTGCTGACACAACCAGTTGTTTATAAGCCAAAAGGTACTCAGTATTGATCAATCTGAAGATGCCAAAAAGGACTCAGTATTGATCAATCTGAGGATGCCAAAAGGTACTTGGTATTGATCAATCTGAGGATGCCAAAAGGTACTCAGTATTGATCAATCTGAGGATGCCAAAAGGTACTTAGTATTGATTAATCTGAGGATGCCAAAAGGTACTCAGTATTGATCAATCTGAGGATGCCATAAGGTACTCAGTATTGATCAATCTCAGGATGCCAAAAGGTACTCAGTATTGATTAATCTGAGGATGCCAAAAGGTACTCAGTATTGATCAATCTGAGGATGCCATAAGGTACTCAGTATTGATCAATCTGATCAATCTCATTGATCAATCTGAGGATGCCAAAAGGTACTCAGTATTGATCAATCTGAGGATGCCAAAAGGTACTCAGTATTGATCAATCTGAGGATGCCAAAAGGTACTCAGTATTGATCAATCTGAGGATGCCATAAGGTACTCAGTATTGATCAATCTCAGGATGCCAAAAGGTACTCAGTATTGATCAATCTCAGGATCAAAAGGTACTCAGTATTGATCAATCTGAGGATGCCATAAGGTACTCAGTATTGATCAATCTGAGGATGCCAAAAGGTACTCAGTATTGATCAATCTGAGGTTGCCATAAAGTACTCAGTATTGATGAATCTGAAGATGCCAAAAGGTACTCAGTATTGATCAATCTGAGGATGCCAAAAGGTACTCAGTATTAATCAATCTGAGGTTGCCATAAGGTACTCAGTATTGATCAATCTGAGGATGCCAAAAGGTACTCAGTATTGATCAATCTGAAGATGCCAAAAGGTACTCAGTATTGATCAATCTGAGGATGCCAAAAGGTACTCAGTATTGATCAATCTGAGGTTGCCATAAGGTACTCAGTATTGATCAATCTGAGGATGCCAAAAGGTACTCAGTATTGATCAATCTGAAGATGCCAAAATGTACTCAGTATTGATCAATCTGAGGATGCCATAAGGTACTCAGTATTGATCAATCTGAAGATGCCAAAAGGTACTCAGTATTGATCAATCTGAAGATGCCAAAATGTACTCAGTATTGATCAATCTGAGGATGCCAAAATGTACTCAGTATTGATCAATCTGAGGTTGCCATAAGGTACTCAGTATTGATCAATCTGAGGATGCCAAAAGGTACTCAGTATTGATCAATCTGAAGATGCCAAAATGTACTCAGTATTGATCAATCTGAGGATGCCATAAGGTACTCAGTATTGATCAATCTGAAGATGCCAAAAGGTACTCAGTATTGATCAATCTGAGGATGCCAAAATGTACTCAGTATTGATCAATCTGAGGTTGCCATAAGGTACTCAGTATTGATCAATCTGAAGATGCCAAAATGTACTCAGTATTGATCAATCTGAGGATGCCATAAGGTACTCAGTATTGATCAATCTGAGGATGCCAAAAGGTACTCAGTATTGATCAATCTGAGGATGCCAAAATGTACTCAGTATTGATCAATCTGAGGTTGCCATAAGGTACTCAGTATTGATCAATCTGAAGATGCCAAAAAGGACTCAGTATTGATCAATCTGAGGATGCCAAAAGGTACTTGGTATTGATCAATCTGAGGATGCCAAAAGGTACTTGGTATTGATCAATCTGAGGATGCCAAAAGGTACTTGGTATTGATCAATCTGAGGATGCCAAAAGGTACTCAGTATTGATCAATCTCAGGATGCCAAAATGTACTCAGTATTGATCAATCTGAGGATGCCAAAAGTTACTCAGTATTGATCAATCTGAGGATGCCAAAATGTACTCAGTATTGATCAATCTGAGGATGCCAAAAGGTACTCAGTATTGATCAATCTGAGGTTGCCATAAAGTACTCAGTATTGATGAATCTGAGGATGCCAAAAGGTACTAAGTATTGATCAATCTGAGGATGCCAAAAAGTACTCAGTATTGATCAATCTGAGGATGCCAAAAGGTACTTAGTATTGATCAATCTGAGGATGCCATAAGGTACTCAGTATTGATCAATCTCAGGATGCCAAAAGGTACTCAGTATTGATCAATCTGAGGATGCCAAAAGGTACTCAGTATTGATCAATCTGAAGATGCCAAAATGTTACTCAGTATTGATCAATCTGAGGATGCCAAAAGTTACTCAGTATTGATCAATCTGAGGATGTGATGTCTGTCACCTTCAGCCTGATACCACTCTTTTCTTTACACATTATGTAAGATCTTTCAACTTAAATGTCCAATTAAAAAATTAGTTCAGTGGTCAAGCAGGTTGGAGGAGAAAGGATTAGTTCAGTGGTCAAGCAAGTTGTCTTATATGGAATAGTAAGGATTAGTTTCAGTGGTCAAGCATGTCCATCTTATATCAAAGAGGACTTCAATAGAAACAAAATGGTGAAGAAAGCGTTCAAAAATCTTATTCTGTTAAGATGGTTATTTAGGTTTAAAGCTGTCTTATCTGTGTAGAAATGATTGGTGTAGTAAGTCTACCATGTATCTTAATGTATTTTAAATAAAATTGATGTAACTTTTTCATATTTGGATTATTTTTCCTTAGGTGGTAAATTAAATTTACCCTTACTAGATTCTGTTTTACTACCCTTCCTGACATCCAAAACCACAAAATCGCAAGACAAAATGTGATAGATTACATAAAAACTGAGGAATCTGAGGCTGTGACATCTCAATTATTTTGATTCCAGTCGTTTCTACACAAATAATAGCAAACTTAAAACATGAATATCTCCGTAATGAAATAAGATTTTTGCATGCTTTCTTCACCATTTGAAGTCATTGTAACTTACGAGTGCTTTCCATGGCATATGCCTAAAAGTAAAAAACAAAACCATTTCGTTTCTTCTGAAGTCCTCTTTCATATAAGATGGACTTGCTTGACCCCTCAACTAATCCTTTAATGGAATAAGATTACCTTTCTTTGCCATTCTGTTCCTTGCATTGTTCTCTATCATACAAGCCATATGCACAGCCTGACCAATTAACTAATGGTTTAACTATTTAAACAGAATAGTTATAGTAGATTTGAGGTAAAGTTTGATTTGTTCCTCTTGTTTTTGATAGAGTCTGATAGATTTCTTCCATGAAGCTTATGCAGAACGACTGGAAGGAGATTCATCAAATATTGTGGATGTTGTCAGGAATGTGTACGAGGTAAGATCAAAGCGGTAAAGCTTCAGCTTTCGAATGTAGCGTCCCTGGTGGGTCCCCAACCAGTGCTCCACAACTGGTTATTAAAATGGCAGCGTGCATAAACACTCCATTAGAGGTCTGTCAGGATATTATAAACCTTGGTAAACCAAACACTGTTTGTCTCAGATTCCTGAAAATATGGGTTGTGACTTGATTTGTTTCACTTAAGGCATCGTCTCACTCCCACCACCCAGTGAGTGTTTATTTGAAATATTTTGTATTCATTCATATTTCTGTAAATGTGCATGAAATAGTTTCAATGTAGGTGTTATGTATGCTTGCTTGGAATGTGTCAAGTATGTGTGTGTATGTGAGCACGACACATGAACAACTTTAAGTGCCCTGTAATTGTCAGTGGGTGAGGTAGATCAATAGAATGGGTTGTGTACAATATTACACAACCACCACGTCTGGTTAGTTAGATTAATGGAATGAACAGTCAGTTGAGGAATCACTGAATATTCAGAATCAACGATTAAAAGATAAAAACAAATTAAACAAAGTGAAAGAACAATTGATCAATCTATCATTGCAGCTAACTATCATTTCAATATAAGCTTCTTCTAGACAGAAGCATCACATCACTTTTTGTAGTACTATAATACATTTTTAACACTTTGTTTTGTAGTTGCATATTGTTTTGCTACATGGTTTTAGCATAAATATGTTCATATTACTTTGATATTATAGTTGAATATATTTATATTATCATTTTGCTTTGCAGTTTTAAGTTTTGCCTCATATTTCTGTAATTGTTTTCTACACACTTGTTGTACAAGTGGGTTATTTGATAAAGGGTAAGTCAACGTCCAAAATCTCAAAAAGTAAAATTGTACCCCCAACTTTTTCAGAGTATTACCTCAGGAGTGAAGGTGGAAGACAACGCCCAACCTGAGTTCTTTGATGTCGGGTACACCGCTAAGTGCGTAGGAACTGACCCAGTCCCTGGCTCATCAGAATGCCAAGAACTCCGCCTAGGTGATGACATTGAGTTTTATGTGGACCTCACCATGAAAAACACAACCTGTGAGGGTGAAAAGAGGATGTTTACGTAAGTTTGAGAAGAGGGCCACCATGTTTATAGTTAAATGATTGAGACTTTAGTAGTAATATTGTATCCATTATTATTTTCCAATTTCCATCGAACTTAATACTAAATATAATTTGAAAGACAAAGAGAAACACGTAAGATGGATGGAACTATGAATCATATGAAAAGCAAGTAATGGCTTTATTGAGCAAATATAAAAATTACTAATATTATTTTTGTAAATAGTTCTTGCACAGTACAACAATGCAAAACTTGGTTGATTGGGAACTCTGTGCAATTACTTCCAACTATCTTTTCTTTTTCTTTTTTTGTTAATGTATATACCATATATTGATATGCATTTTATATTTCATATTCTATAAAACTCTTGAAATATGTATCTTTATTCTTAATATTGTAATAAAACTATATGGAAATAAAACATTCAATTCAATTCGTATTGATTTTGTTAAAAATATTTTTTGCATGTATTTTGTTTAAAACATCACAATATAGCAAGCATACAGGTTTGATATTTTATTGATGAAGATGCTTTTTTTTTTCAACCATGCAAACAGGATTAATTTGGGTCCAACAGCATATGCTGAAGATCTGGTCATCATTGTGGAAGCCATCTGCGATTGTGAATGTTCCAAAGAAGCGGTGAGATGATCAGTCACTTAACATTATACTGCAAGTTGATAGTCATGTTGAAATAATAATAAATGAACATTTGAGGGTTTGGTTCAAATAACTCAATTTTTTTTCTAGTCCTCAAATTCAATTATTTTGGAAGAAATGTGATGCAATCTGACATTATTATTATTATTATATTATTATTATTATTATTATTATTATTATTATTATTATTATTATTATTATTATTATTATTATTATTATTATTATTATTATTATTATTATTATTATTATTATTATTATTATTGTTATTATTATTATTATTATTATTATTATTATTATTATTATTTATATTATTATTTATTATTTAATTATTATTATCAATTATTATTATTACTATTATTATTATTATTATTATTATTATTATTATTATTATTTTATCATTATTATTATCATTATCATTATCATTATTATTATCAATTGTTATTATCAATCATCATCATTATCATCATCAATTTTATCATCATCATCATCATCATCATCATTATCATTCATCATCATTATTATTATTCCTTACCAAGAATGACATTTAATATGCAATCACAGAGCCTCTAATGGAAGATGTTGGAATGAATATTTAAAAAATATCATCAAGGTCTAGGTTTTACTGCTTTTAAACCATCCAGTAGTGCACTCTCTTTTTTTAGGGAGGAGGAGGGGGGGGGAAGGGGTGAACAAGGTGATTTTGTGTTATTTGTTAACAATTGTTAAGTATTGTGGGTGTCATTGGACTTTTAATTCTAATCATTTAAAAAACACATGATAGGTGTGTTAGATTTTTAAATAATTGATAGTTTTTTCACCATTTTTCAATGATTTTGTAGGAGCTTAGTGCTGATGAATGCAATGGCAATGGAACACTCATCTGCGGAGGATGCATATGCAATGAAGGGAGGTCTGGCAGAAATTGTGAATGTGATCGCGCTGCTGCAGAGGGTATTGACCCAGACTGTGTAGAGTAAGTTGTTCCCATTTTTGAAAATATCTTTGATGGGTACATTTTTGAAAATACCTTTGATGGGTACATTTTAGAAAATGTAAAAGTCAGTCTGATATTAAAGTATTGTAGCACAAAGTGGTAAAGCAGTCACCCTTTAATTTGGGGATTCATGTTCAATATGGGTCAGGTCAAATGTGAGTGTATAAAAGTGAGACAACATGTTTCCTGCTGGTGCTTGGCATTTAAGGCTAAGAACATGTTCATAATTACACTTCCAAGGTAATTTTTATGTATTTTCTTTGAAAATTAATTACCTCTTTCAAAATATTGGATTTAATCATTGTGATGGGATGTTATAGGTACTTTAGGTCAAAAACACTGGTGATATCTTTCTGTACCTTAGGCTGTAAATAAGAGATGAAATTTCATCAATCTGTTCATACTGTACTGTGAGGTTACTTTTCAACACACTGGTGATATCTTTCTGTACCTTAGGCTGTAAATAAGAGATAAAAATGTTCATATAATTACATCAAGATTGTCTTGGTGCTGCAAGTATTACATCACATCATACCATGACATCATACTGTACACTGTGAGGTCACTTTTTAACACACTGGTGATATCTTTGAAATGTTATAACTCCTAAAGGGAATAAGATAAGACATTTTTTACACTAGTTTGTTTCTTTGGGATTCCACTATAATAGATGTGAACCTGAAAATTCACGGGATATTCTTAAGGTGAGTTTCACCCTTCCTTAGGGTGAGTTTCACCCTTCCTTGCTGGTTTCTGAAGCGTTGGTTAATCTGTTTAATTGATTTTTATTGTAGCCCAAATTCTACCGAGAATCTTGAATGCTCTGGGAGAGGGACGTGTGTATGTGGATCATGCGTCTGTGACACCAGGCCAAACCCTACAGAGACCATAAGTGGACCTTTCTGTCAATGTGACGACTTCTCTTGTGAACGCTATTTTGGCAGTCTTTGTGGAGGTAAGAGCTCTATCAGTTTACTTTCTATGAATGGAATTATCAATTCGTGACAATCTTGTTTTTACCAAAAAGTATTTTTTAACTAACTATTCATATATATTCTGTAAAGATTTTTGGTCGTAATGGTTGTGGTTAGTTTTCTTAAACATTGTTTTAGCTTTGTTTCTGTTGGAAGCCTGCTCTTGTTACTTCTATAAAGACTCCCCTCAGATTGTTTTAAAAGAGTTTTCATTTTCGTGTATGTGAAAAACTGTATATTTGTTATTCACTATCAAGAAATAAAAGTTATGTGGGCTTATTTGCAAATAAAATTGGAATGCTGATTTGAGGAGAAAATGTCTACATCAAAAAGTGTTCATAAAATGGATGATATTGCTTATTCACTTGGTTGGATTCATAACCCAAGTTCATCAGACCGTATAGTAACCGCGTGCCGCTGAAGTGAAAACAAAGCGATCAGCCATGTCAGCTGTGTTGGTTTACATATCATATGCAATACGTAGCTTGTAGGTCCGAATTTCAACCACTAAGGCACAAATTTGCCTTCAAACAATGTATGATGATCGGTTTGGGATATGTGCATCGCTTTGTTGAGTTTTCAGTAAAAACATATCACGGTTTTGATCAATTCAAAATTTCCGCGATTGACCCAAATTTCAACCATGGTGTGTTAAAAATGCGTACCCAGCAGGTGTACTAGTAAAATGTACAATGTCTGATCATCCGTAAAAATTGATATAAACTTCATTTAATTGTTATTCTTAAATGCACAATCAACTAACAAAGCATCTAATTAGTGAAATGGAGTTTAGCCAACAATTTGCAATCGTAAACATTTTGTCCAACTTTGCATACCACATGCACACACATACGGACTTACCATTCAGCGTAACGCGCAAAGCTTTGTTTTTACTTCAGTAAATAAAGTCTCTCCTGGAAGTGAGGTGGCATTAATACAGATCTTTGATGGAATATGAGGTGAACCAAACCTGTTGAAGTAAAATGACCTATTAAAGATAAGACGAACAAAGACATTTTAACAAAGCATTGCAACAGGTAAATGAAGAACATGTTTTGACACATCACCAGTTTATCTTAATGCATACTAGTGACGTCACTTCCACAGCAGTTATTGATTGGATTGGCAGTGGTTAGAGCATTCAGAAATGTTTAATTGTATTGGTTTTTTACCCTCACATTAAATGGTAAATGATGTGTACAAAAAGATTCCCAGACTAATGGAAACTCTTTTTTCAGGACCATCCAGAGGAACATGCGTGTGCAACGAAACAAAATGGGAAAGTCAGTGTCAATGCAAAGCAGGGTTCTCAGGTGTAGCATGTGGTTGTAACCAATCAGAGAAGCCCTGCAGGTCACCTGATGGGGTGAGTTAACCATTTGTTACGCAATGGTCAAGGTCTTCAAGAAAGACCAAGAGCACCAGAAATATTCCTCTGCAGATTTTAACTTCTGTAATTTTATCTGAATTACTTTTGTTTTCCTTATTGTTGAATTTTCTTATACAAAAAAACTCAGCTTCAGACCTTTTACCTCCTATTTTAATCATAAGAGAATCCATGCCAGCAGAGAGCCCTGGTAGATCTTTGTACAAGTTATACATGGGCCCTGAACATATCATTCTTTGGGATAAATCTGATAATCTTTCAAACAATTTAGCTGATATTTCAAACACATTTAACCACAATTTTCCTGAAAACTTATTTTTTCTTTATTTTTACCCCATCCAGACATTTAGGGGTATTTACAATTGTCCCCTCTTGGTGGTGGTCAGTCATCAATTTAAACACTTTAAAATGATAGTTTGCTTGCATACTTAGTAAGTAACATAATGGTATCATGTGTCTTCTCCCCTTGTTCTTGCAGCAAATATGCAGTGGTGTTGGAGATTGTATATGTGGGAAATGTCAGTGCAGGGAGCCTGAGAAGTATTCAGGAGCTACCTGTCAGCTTTGTAAGGTAAAAGATATCCGTTGATAATTATTGACCTTTCTATATCATCCCTATCATTGGTGTGGGTGGGATTAAGTAATTAAGTGTTGATATTTTTTTCCCCCTTCTATTGGGTGGCCTGGAATTCAAGTAAGCCCTGCTTCCGCCAGGTCTCCTCCGCATATTTGTTATCATGTTAATAATTGTACATAAAAATTAATCATGCGTATTTATTTAATGATATATGCTGCTCTGTGTATAATCATCTACCTCTTTGTATTATGCTTTTTCATGTACATTTTAATATTTGTCACATGTTATGTTGCAGAAATAAATAATTAAATAAATAAAGTATAAGCATTTGTATTTTGATTTCAATAATCATATGCAATTTGCTTTCAGTTATTAAGATGTTCACAACAGTAATTTTGAATAGGGTGTTTATCATAAGTGGAAATCACAGAACAATTAAGTTAAATACAACAGGCTTCAGTTAAATGGACATCTTGCATTTTGGAGGAAATTTAAAAAGAGTTTTTCTGCTTTCTGTATCTTACATGTTTTTCCCTCTCATTTTGTTTGTGGTTTTAAAGAGAGCAGTCTTTTGTCAAATTTCTGTCATGTTGTATAATCAATTCACATCATTAAAAGTCAAACTGTTCATTGTGCTTAACGACTTTGGCACTCATATTCTAAATTAGGCTAATTATTATTTTTGATGATATATATTTATTTCATACAATATGTATAATGCCGAAGGTGGAAAACGGTCCCATTAATGAGTCAAAGAATGTTTTTGAAACCAAAGCATGACCAAGTGTCATCATTTTAGAAGTGACAGCTTTCCTTCAATGTATTTTTGTAGAAAATGGAGAAGTAGTGAATTTTTTAAAAGAAAATGGAGAGCTGTTCCAGTGAAAGCATCACAAATTTGCATTTTATTTTATATTTCTAAACGTTTGATGATTCTCAGTAGCTTATAAAACAATGAACCTCATGTTGCCTGTAAAGTTTATGTTTCCTTTTACCTGTTTGTTCTGCAGGGGTGCCTTGGAAAATGTGATGAGTACAGGCCTTGTGTCAGATGTAAGGGTTCAATACAGGCCCATACAACCAAACTGAGGAGGAGAAGACAATAAATGACACATGTTATGAGCATTGTAAACCCACTCTTTTTAAAATTGTAGAAGCATTAAACGATCCCTTAGAGGAAGGTGAGTGCAAAAAAGTTCTTTTTTTTTATTTGCTAAAATGCAGAGAAATTTTGAAAAATGAAAAATGAGAAAAAATCAGGGTTTCAAAAAAAAGACAAGCAAGTTTTGCAAACCAAATGTACCCAAAGTGATGCAAGCCAAATTTCACTGAGATTTTGAAAGTGATCATGCAAAACGTTGTCATGTGACTGTATGTGTATTCAGATATTTGCCTTTAGAAGCATGTCTTCTGCTCTGTATATGCTAAAAATAATGGGAAATTATCACCTCACAGAACTGTTTCTATTCACAGTAACCATCAGTGATCACCATGTAAGTGTGTTATGAAATGTGCACATATCCTCTTAGAGTAGACTTTTTATTCACTTTAAATGTCATTCCACATTTTGAAATATGCTGATGATTAAGGAAAAAGATAACTCAGGGTCTTTTCATCTTGTTTAAAATTGAACCAATATCAGGCATACACAATTAAATGTTCTGCAGATAAGATAAGAATGATTATGTTTTATAGTCCTTCAATTAAAAGGAACCCTACTTTTCAGACACTATGCAAGAGGAATAAATCAGTGTCAAAAATGAACAAAAATATTATTAAAAAAAAAAAAAATGATTAGCCCAAGAAATTAAAATGGATGCTGTTTTGATCAGTTTCTGTGTTGAAGGTTGTTATTGTAATCCTACATTTAATAAACATACTTTTCTTCCTTTGGTTTCCTCCAGGTCAGTCAATATGTGTATTCAAAGATGATGCAGATGACTGTACCATAAGATTCACACACGAATATCTTTCAAATGGAACTTTTTATATAGAAATACAAGAAGAAAAAGGTAAGTCATCATGGAAGGATTGTTTGAATTTAGATAGGAAGAGTGGCAAATAAAGTAAAAATATGAATAATTTGTTTTAAATATGCACTCATGTTTGTTCTCTTGTTTCATTTTAGTTTTTAAGTTTTTATTTGTTATTTGAAATGTATTTAAATTTGGAGCACTTCAAATTGTTTTAATAAGAAAATTTATAGTAATTATAATCATGGAATATTTTGATATCACAAGATTGTACTGTGTTGTTGAAAAATTAATTAAATGTTCATTAGAATTGATTACGGTTGATTTGAACATTCATAGCAATGGTTTTTAGCACCATTAATTGTGAAGTGGAACTTTAATATTCTAGGGACCCAGAATAATATGTATTGACATTTCTGCCAAGTGCTCCTTTAACAGTGTTTAGCAATTTTTGATACAGCTTCATTTGTACAGGTATCATTTACTAATTATTCATTCAGGGTGCTTGTTGCACAATTTGCATTCTTCATGCAGTGACTGCTTTAATACTCATTAATTACCCTTCTTTGATAGTTGTCATGATCAGTATGGATGGTCATAATGGAAGGTGTCATGATTAGTATGGATGGTCATAATGGAAGGTGTCTTGATCAGTATGGATGGTCATAATGGAAGGTGTCATGATCAGTATGGGCGGTCATAGTGGAAGGTGTCTTGATCAGTATGGACGGTCATAGTGGAAGGTGTCTTGATCAGTATGGACGGTCATAGTGGAAGGTGTCTTGATCAGTATGGACGGTCATAATGGAAGGTGTCATGATCAGTATGGACAGTCATAATGGAAGGTGTCGTGATCAGTATGGACGGTCATAATTGAAGGTGTCATGATCAGTATGGACGGTCATAATTGAAGGTGTCATGATCAGTATGGACGGTTATAATTGAAGGTGTCATGATCAGTATGGACGGTCATAATTGAAGGTGTCATGATCAGTATGGACGGTCATAATGGAAGGTGTCATGATCAGTATGAACGGTCATAATGGAAGGTGTCATGATCAGTATGGACAGTCATAGTGGAAGGTGTCTTGATCAGTATGGGCGGTCATAGTGGAAGGTGTCTTGATCAGTATGGACGGTCATAGTGGAAGGTGTCTTGATCAGTATGGACGGTCATAGTGGAAGGTGTCTTGATCAGTATGGACGGTCATAGTGGAAGGTGTCATGATCAGTATGGACGGTCATAATTGAAGGTGTCATGATCAGTATGGACGGTCATAGTGGAAGGTGTCTTGATCAGTATGGACGGTCATAGTGGAAGGTGTCTTGATCAGTATGAACAGTCATAATGGAAGGTGTCATGATCAGTATGGACTGTCATAATGGAAGGTGTCATGATCAGTATGGATGGTCATAGTGGAAGGTGTCTTGATCAGTATGGACGGTCATAGTGGAAGGTGTCTTGATCAGTATGGACGGTCATAGTGGAAGGTGTCTTGATCAGTATGGACGTTCATAATTGAAGGTGTCATGATCAGTATGGACGGTCATAATGAAAGGTGTCATGATCAGTATGGACTGTCATAATGGAAGGTGTCATGATCAGTATGGACGGTCATAATGGAAGGTGTCTTGATCAGTATGGACGGTCATAATGGAAGGTGTCATGATCAGTATGGACGGTCATAATGGAAGGTGTCTTGATCAGTATGGACGGTCATAATGGAAGGTGTCATGATCAGTATGGACGGTCATAATGGAAGGTGTCTTGATCAGTATGGACGGTCATAGTGGAAGGTGTCTTGATCAGTATGGACGGTCATAGTGGAAGGTGTCTTGATCAGTATGGACGGTCATAATGAAAGGTGTCATGATCAGTATGGACGGTCATAATGGAAGGTGTCATGATCAGT
Source organism: Chiridota heheva (assembly GCA_020152595.1). NCBI lineage: Eukaryota > Metazoa > Echinodermata > Holothuroidea > Apodida > Chiridotidae > Chiridota > Chiridota heheva. The sequence continues at coordinate 671,377 of JAIGNY010004484.1, forward strand.
ATGGACGGTCATAATGGAAGGTGTCATGATCAGTATGGACGGTCATAATGGAAGGTGTCTTGATCAGTATGGACGGTCATAGTGGAAGGTGTCTTGATCAGTATGGACGGTCATAATGAAAGGTGTCATGATCAGTATGGACTGTCATAATGGAAGGTGTCATGATCAGTGTGGACGGTCATAGTGGAAGGTGTCTTGATCAGTATGGACGGTCACAGTGGAAGGTGTCTTGATCAGTATGGACGTTCATAATTGAAGGTGTCATGATCAGTATGGACGGTCATAGTGGAAGGTGTCTTGATCAGTATGGACGGTCATAGTGGAAGGTGTCTTGATCAGTATGGACGGTCATAATGAAAGGTGTCTTGATCAGTATGGACGGTCATAGTGGAAGGTGTCTTGATCAGTATGGACGGTCATAGTGGAAGGTGTCTTGATCAGTATGAACAGTCATAATGGAAGGTGTCATGATCAGTATGGACGGTCATAATGGAAGGTGTCATGATCAGTATGGACGGTCATAATTGAAGGTGTCTTGATCAGTATGGACGGTCATAATGGAAGGTGTCATGATCAGTGTGGACGGTCATAATGGAAGGTGTCATGATCAGTATGGACGGTCATAATGGAAGGTGTCATGATCAGTATGGACGGTCATGATGGAAGGTGTCATGATCAGTATGAACGGTCATAATGGAAGGTGTCATGATCAGTGTGGACGGTCATAATGGAAGGTGTCATGATCAGTATGGACGGTCATAATGGAAGGTGTCATGATCAGTATGGACGGTCATAATTGAAGGTGTCATGATCAGTATGGACGGTCATAATTGAAGGTGTCATGATCAGTATGGACGGTCGTAATTGAAGGTGTCATGATCAGTATGGACGGTCATAATTGAAGGTGTCATGATCAGTATGGATGGTCATAATGGAAGGTGTCATGATCAGTATGGACGGTCATAATGGAAGGTGTCATGATCAGTATGGACGGTCGTAATTGAAGGTGTCATGATCAGTATGGACGGTCATAATTGAAGGTGTCATGATCAGTATGGATGGTCATAATGGAAGGTGTCATGATCAGTATGGACGGTCATAATGGAAGGTGTCATGATCAGTATGAACGGTCATAATGGAAGGTGTCATGATCAGTATGGATGGTCATAATTGAAGTCCCCAGCTGAATCAAACTAAAAATAATTTCAAATGCCATTTGTTAGCTCAACTTTCATGTTCAACACATGCAGAGTACAGTAACACTGATTGAGTCAGCTGTACATCATGGGATCAGCTTCTATCATAGGAATTTTCTCATGATGCACTGGATGTTGACATTATTTGAACCATGCCTAGGGACTCTCAAGAAATAATTGCTTTCTTTGTTTTGCTGTAGAATGCCCTGGTGCACCAGACATCTTGTGGGTGATCTTGGGTATCATCCTGGGCATCATCTTTGTTGGTCTTGCTCTGCTGCTCATCTGGAGGCTACTCGCCTTCATTAGAGACAGGAGGGATTTCTTGCTGTTTGAGAAGGAAAGAGCAAATGCACAATGGGAAGCGGTAAGTTGGGCTCAGCCTGTGGCGTACTGGTGGAGGGGCAGCCCCCCACATTTCCACAATAAAAATTGCGAACTGAAGCTTTAAGTAGGCAATTGTTTTAATAATCTTTTCTTAAAGCAAATCTTGAATAAATTTTCTGACACAACCTTCTTATTTTTCTTCAATCAAATTTGTTCTTTGACAATGGCATGGATGAACCACGTCCACCTTCGTATCAATTGTTACCCGGGAGTGTTTCGAAATTACAATTTCCAGGGTATGACAGGCAAGTCCATGTAGGGGGCCTAAACTAACGCACCTGCTTTCAGATTTTTTTTTTAAAGCAATTGTGTATGATTGACTGCATGCACAACTTTACGCGCATAGGTATGTGACATATACGAAGCCCGGAGCTATTTTTAATTACTGTACTTATAAAAGGCACTTGCGCACCGATAGCTGGTATGTACATTATTACGTGAAGATGTGGACATCCCAGACCTGCGAGGCAGAAAGTGCACTAGAAACATGGGGGAAAGATGCAGTATGAAACAGCAAGAATTAAATCACTATTTTTCCACAATTTTTTTTAAATAATCCCTTCATGACACAGGCACTCTTGATCATGATAAAGCGCTCATATATTAACAACCACATGTCTGTTTTGTTTCATATTTACTAGAATTATGATGTTAGCTAGTTTGTACATGTTCGCTTTATAAAAACATTGGATATCATTAATATGCATCGGGGCGGGGGTTAATATGATCTTGCTGAAAAGAGCTTGTAAACATGTATCTCCAAGAATGATTCATGTCATGTCAAATATTTCATGATATGCAATGACATTAGCAGTCAATACAAAATCAATCAACATGAAAAAAGCATCAGAACCACAAAACTATTGGGTCAGGTTATGAAAAGAAATTTATATTAAGGAGAACAAATGCATTCCAGACTTCAATAGCAGCAATTAAAGGATTTGTTCTGGGATGAAAAAATGTTGAATAATAAATCTGACGACTGTATTGAATTTATAATGAAGTGTCTTGCGAATAAATATAGCAAAAAAACCAAAGTTGGATAATAGATCTGATGACTGTATGGAATTTATAATGAAAAGTGTCTTGCAATTGAAAACGAAAGGTCTTTGCTTGAATAGAGTGGACACATAATAGACTTATGATAATCTGCAAATTAATCTGTACTGAATTTTCATTCTGATTTGGTAGATAGATCAGGGAGGTTTTAGTAAAGGTTGGAATGTAAGTTGGTTAAGAGTATATTTGGTAGATGAGTGGATGGCAAAAGGTGGGTTGGGGGAGTAGGTACATGGATGGTGGTAGGTGAATGGGGCATGTAGGGAATAGAGGATGGTAGGTGAATGGATGATAGTAGGTGAATGGGGCATGTTAGGAATAGAGGATGGTAGGTGAATGGATGGTGGTAGGTGAATGGGGCATGTTGGGAATAGAGGATGGTAGGTGAATGGAGGATGGTAGGTGAATGGGGCATGTTGGGAATAGAGGATGGTAGGTGAATGGAGGATGGTAGGTGAATGGGGCATGTTGGGAATAGAGGATGGTAGGTGAATGGATGGTGGTAGGTGAATGGGGCATGTTGGGAATAGAGGATGGTAGGTGAATGGAGGATGGTAGGTGAATGGGGCATGTTGGGATAGAGGATGGTAGGTGAATGGGTGATGAATGGGGCATGTTGGGATAGAGGATGAATGGGGCATGTTGGGATAGAGGATGGTAGGTGAATGGGGCATGTTAGGATAGAGGATGGTAGGTGAATGGGGCATGCTGGGATAGAGGATGGTAGGTGAATGGGGCATGTTGGGATAGAGGATGGTAGGTGAATGGGGCATGTTGGGATAGAGGATGGTAGGTGAATGGGGCATGTTGGGATAGAGGATGGTAGGTGAATGGGGCATGTTAGGATAGAGGATGGTAGGTGAATGGGGCATGTTGGGATAGAGGATGGTAGGTGAATGGGGCATGTTAGGATAGAGGATGGTAGGTGAATGGGGCATGCTGGGACAGAGGATGGTAGGTGAATGGGGCATGTTAGGATAGAGGATGGTAGGTGAATGGGGCATGTTAGGATGGGGATGGTAGGTGAATGGGGCATGCTGGGATAGAGGATGGTAGGTGAATGGGGCATGCTGGGATAGAGGATGGTAGGTGAATGGGGCATGTTGGGATAGAGGATGGTAGGTGAATTAGAGGATGGTAGGTGAATGGGGCATGTTGGGAATAGAGGATGGTAGGTGAATGGGGCATGCTGGGATAGAGGATGGTAGGTGAATGGGGCATGTTGGGATGGATGGTAGGTGAATGGGGCATGCTGGGATGAGGATGGTAGGTGAATGGGGCATGCTGGGATAGAGGATGGTAGGTGAATGGGGCATGTTGGGATAGAGGAGGTGAATGGGGCATGTTGGGATAGAGGATGGTAGGTGAATGGGGCATGCTGGGATAGAGGATGGTAGGTGAATGGGGCATGTTGGATAGAGGATGGTAGGTGAATGGGGCATGTTGGGAATAGAGGATGGTAGGTGAATGGGGCATGTTGGGATAGAGGATGGTAGGTGAATGGATGGTGGTAGGTGAATGGGGCATGTTTGGAATAGAAGATGGTAGGTGAATGGAGGATGGCAGGTGAATGGGGCATGTTGGGAATAGAGGATGGTAGGTGAATGGATTATGGTAGGTGAATGGATGATAGAGAATGAACGGGCATGGCAGGGGAATGGTGAATGGGGCATGTTGAGTTGATAAAAGTGAAGGAATGAGAGTAAGAGGATAGCATGGAATGGCCTGTGGGACATGGTGGGATGACGCTTGGTACAAGGAGGGATAACATGTGGGACATGGTGGGATGGCATGTGGTACGGTGCATGGCACAGGGAGGGATGGCATGTGGGACAGGGTGGCATGGTATAAGGGACAGGGTGGCAAGTTATATGGTAGGATTGCAGGTGTGATGAAGTATGGGTCATGTGGTGGAATGGCATCTGGATTTCCTTTTATGATTTCCTGTAGAGAGGGAAGTAGTATGGTATGGCATATGGAACAAGAGAATGGGATGGCAAGTGACAGAGGCTGGAAAGCATGTTATAGGGATTCAATTCCTGGGGATTTTTTTCTAGGGTTAAAAACTTCACCACTGGGAGGCAATTAAAAGGAAAGGTGGGGGGGAGCATTTTCTCCCTTGTAAGTGTGTTTAAAAAGGCTATGTGGTATAGACTACGGCTGCTTAATCTAGTGCCCTTAATGACATGCTTTGTCAGAAATTTCACCTCGGCCCCAAATTATTTGACCCATTATGCCACTGGGCTCAGCCATACTTAGTTTGGTTCTTAACTGTGTAAGTGTAATTAGGATTTCAAAGAGGGCTAATTCTGATATTTACTACTGCAAACCAGTGTTCACATTAAGGTGTGGTATTTGCAGGATTCCTGCACATATCAAATTTCCACTCAAAAAAAATTGGGGGCGGGGAGGGAGGTGGGATGTGGGGGGATTCCTGAAGAAAGGGGGAAAAAATGGCTGAAAAATTCCAAATTTGGGATTCTTTCAGCAACATTGCTTTTGGGCCTTTTGTGGTATATTTGGCCATTTGGGGCCTTTTTCGGTATTTGGGCCTTTGTTTTTTTTTCCACAAAAAAAACCTGTCACCATTCATTTAATTATCCCCTCAACAGCAAAGTTAGCAAATGAGAAAGAAGAATTTTTTACCATTCATTTGTCCACACATTCTTTGTTCAGGTACTGTAAACAGTGGATTCTTGTCGAATTCTACCTTTTTTCTGTCTCGCTTGAAAGAAAATTTATACAGTGGAGACTTACCTCAAAAGACCATGAAGCAACATACTTCTGACATGGAGAGGAAATAAAATATTAGTTCTTTGCATGAAAGGAAAATCTAACAATACTTGCTGACTTGAATAGAGATGAAACACAAAAGTTTTATTTTAGTGAAAGATTCATTTATTTTTCAAGAAATTGCTTTTGGTAGACAGATCACCATATGTGATTTTCAAGGGAAAACATTAAGTTGAATATGTTTTAAAGGGTTCAGGAAATGAAGTGGTTGTGTTTTGATATTTATTTTAGATTTTCGAAAGGAAGGAAGTAGAGAGCTGGGTGAAAGGGAGGCAAGTTGAAGTAGGATGATGAGTGTGGGTAATTTAGTTTGAGTATGCTGAGTATATGAGGGGATAACAAGTATGATTGGGGTAAGGTAGGTAAGGTGAGTAAATGGTATGGTACATGGATTGGATAATGAGTGTTTGGTATGGTAGAAAGAACGTAGGGATGGTGAAGATTAGATGTGGGCATGATGAGTGGAAGATGGAGGAATTGGTGATAGGAGCAAGATTGAAATGTGTTGGGGATGGAGGGTATGGTTGTTATGTGTGCAGGGCATGTTATCTGTGGTGAGGAGGTGATGAAGGGTATGGTTGTTATGTGTGCAGGGCATGTTATCTGTGGTGAGGAGGTGATGGAGGGTATGGTTGTTATGTGTGCAGGGCATGTTATCTGTGGTGAGGAGGTGATGGAGGGTATGGTTGTTATGTGTGCAGGGCGTGTTATCTGTGGTGAGGAGGTGATGGAGGGTATGGTTGTTATGTGTGCAGGGCATGTTATCTGTGGTGAGGAGGTGATGTAGGGTATGGTTGTTATGTGTGCAGGGCGTGTTATCTGTGGTAAGGAGGTGATGGAGGGTATGGTTGTTATGTGTACAGGGCATGTTATCTGTGGTGAGGAGGTGATGGAGGGTATGGTTGTTATGTGTGCAGGGCATGTTATCTGTGGTGAGGAGGTGATGGAGGGTATGGTTGTTATGTGTGCAGGGCATGTTATCTGTGGTGAGGAGGTGATGGAGGGTATGGTTGTTATGTGTGCAGGGCATGTTATCTGTGGTGAGGAGGTGATGGAGGGTATGGTTGTTATGTGTGCAGGGCATGTTATCTGTGGTGAGGAGGTGATGGAGGGTATGGTTGTTATGTGTGCAGGGCGTGTTATCTGTGGTGAGGAGGTGATGGAGGGTATGGTTGTTATGTGTACAGGGCGTGTTATCTGTGGTGAGGAGGTGATGGAGGGTATGGTTGTTATGTGTGCAGGGCATGTTATCTGTGGTGAGGAGGTGATGGAGGGTATGGTTGTTATGTGTACAGGGCATGTTATCTGTGGTGAGGAGGTGATGGAGGGTATGGTTGTTATGTGTGCAGGGCATGTTATCTGTGAGGAGGTGATGGAGGGTATGGTTGTTATGTGTACAGGGCATGTTATCTGTGGTGAGGAGGTGATGGAGGGTATGGTTGTTATGTGTGCAGGGCATGTTATCTGTGGTGAGGAGGTGATGGAGGGTATGGTTGTTGTGTGCAGGACATGTTATCTGTGGTGAGGAGGTGATGGAGGGTATGGTTGTTATGTGTGCAGGGCGTGTTATCTGTGGTGAGGAGGTGATGGAGGGTATGGTTGTTATGTGTGCAGGGCATGTTATCTGTGGTGAGGAGGTGATGGAGGGTATGGTTGTTATGTGTGCAGGGCGTATTATCTGTGGTGAGGAGGTGATGGAGGGTATGGTTGTTATGTGTGCAGGGCATGTTATCTGTGGTGAGGAGGTGATGGAGGGTATGGTTGTTATGTGTGCAGGGCATGTTATCTGTGGTGAGGAGGTGATGGAGGGTATGGTTGTTATGTGTGCAGGGCGTGTTATCTGTGGTGAGGAGGTGATGGAGGGTATGGTTGTTGTGTGCAGGACATGTTATCTGTGGTGAGGAGGTGATGGAGGGTATGGTTGTTATGTGTGCAGGGCATGTTATCTGTGGTGAGGAGGTGATGGAGGGTATGGTTGTTATGTGCAGGACATGTTATCTGTGGTGAGGAGGTGATGGAGGGTATGGTTGTTATGTGTGCAGGGCATGTTATCTGTGGTGAGGAGTTGATGGAGGGTATGAGGAGGTGATTTGTATCGTTTTGTGATGCCTTTTTTGGATTTAACTTCCAAGCTTTCTAGCTCGATTTTACCACTGTTGTTGGGATGCCACTTAACCTCACCAAACAAATTTGAAGTAGGCACCTGTCATATTGTAGTTGGATGTCTTTGTAAGTGCACTACAATGATGGTCTGGCAAACATCTTCACATATGATATACATCGTTGTGGTATTTAACTGTATGGAATAACATTTTATATTTTTTGCCCCATATATTTGCTGCCGTAGGCCACACAGAATCCTCTGTACAGGCCTTCATCAACCTACTATGCCAATCCTACATACAAGAAGCAATAGAGAGACTGGGCCTGATGAGTGGTAAAATGCTTGAGGTCGCATGAGGAATGCTAACATCAAAGGAAACAATTTCTTTAGTGGCAAGAAGTGATTGTCAGTCAGTCCTTGGTTGTTTGGCATCATCTTTGTTAAAAATAAAGGAAACAAATTCTTCTGAAAATTTCAGTTTGAATGATGACAGGAAACTTGGAAAAATTTGGGGATGATTCTTTTTTCTCGAAAACAAAAATGGTAGTAATTTCATTTAAGAGGCATTTGATCTCATGGAAAATGTGGAATCACTGATGGCTAATATTAATTGAGATTTGTATTCATCAATTATCATGCAACTGAAATTTTCAAGGAGACTGGGGATGCTTCTTTGTACTGGGTTACTTCTAAGGAATTGGTGGCAATGGTATCTAAGACAAGTACAATTAATCAAGAAACTTGCACTCTCTAATATTGCATGAGTAATTTTTTTTATATTTTTGAAATAAAGATGTTAATTCTTTGGCACAAGTTAATGTTTCTGTGGGCATTTTGCAGTTACTATCATGTCCATTGTTAATGAACCACTCTGTAAAAATGTGCTGGCCATTCCTTTTTTTTTAAAACAATAGTGTCTTTTTGCGCCCTTTTGTTTCTTATTGAAATATGTTCATCCATGGAGTACATTAAATGTGCACTTATTTATAGCTATTCTTTCTTCACTTAATAAGGAGCAAGAGAAACTAGTATCAAGAAAATTAATGAATATTTCTTTAATAGATTTCTTTTCCCAGTCCCAGTATATGCAAATCACAGCAAATTATCTTTCTGGTTCAAAAAGGTTGTTTTTTGGTTCAAAAAGGTTGCTTTTCTACTTTGAAAAGTTCTTTGTGGTTCAAAAAAGTTGTCTTTCTAGGTCAAAAGGGTTGTTTTCTGATTCAAAAAGGTTGTCTTTCTGGTTCAAAAAGGTTGTCTTTCTGGTTCAAACAGGTTGTCTTTTTGATTCAATAAGGTTGTCTTGCTGGCTGAATAAGCTTGTCTTTCTGGTTCAATAATTATGTCTTTCTGGTTCAATAAGGGTGTCTTTCTGATTCAATAATGGTGTCTTTTTGGTTCAATAAGGGTGTCTTTCTGGTTTAATAAGAGTGTTTTTTTGGTTTAATAAGGGTATTTTTCTGCTTCAATAAGGGTGTCATTATTTTCTGGTTTAATAAGGGTGTTTTTCTGGTTCAATAAGGTTGTCTTTTTGGTTCAATAAGGTTGTCTTCCTGGTTCAATAAAGTTGTCTTTCTGGTTCAATAAGGTTGTCTTTCTGGTTTAATAAGGGTGTCTTTCTGGTTCAATAATGGTGTCTTTCTGGTTCAATTAAAGGGTGTCTTTCTGGTTTCATAAGGGTGTCTTTCTGGTTCAATAAGATTGTCTTTCTGGTTCAATAAGGCTGTCTTTCTGGTTCAATAAGGTTGTCTTTCTGGTTTAATAAGGCTGTCTTTCTAGTTTAATAAAGTAGTCTTTCTAGTTTAATAAAGTAGTCTTTCTGGTTCAAAAAGGTTGTTTTCTGCTTCAAAAAGAATGTCTTTCTGGTTCAAAATGGTGTCTTTTTGATGCAATAAGGGTGTCTCTCTAGTTCAATAGGGGTGTCTTTCTGGTTCAATAAGGGTGTCTTTCTGGTTCAATAAGGGTGTCTATCTGGTTTAATAAGGTTGTCTTTCTGGTTTAATAAGGTTGTCTTTCTGGTTAAATAAAGGTGTCTTTATGGTTTAATAAGATTTTCATTCTGGTTCAAAAAGGTTGTTTTCTGGTTCAAATAGGATGTTTTTCTGGTTCAAAAATGCTGTCTTTCTGGTTCAATAAAGTTGTCTTTCTGGTGAAAAAAAGGTTGTCTTGGTGCAAACAGGTTACCATGGGTGCAAAGCTATATAAAATAAAGGACATGTTATCACGAAATGCTGTATTTATCGAAAAATAAACACACAGCCGACCGAGCATTGTCTGTATTTTACAATTTCACGGAGCTTAAATCATACTATGCGATATCTTTATTTACTGTTTAGAAATCATATTGCAAGAAACTAACAATAATGACTTCAGAGTTAATCATGAAAAATGGTTTACATTTCATTTAATTAAAAAAAAATCTAAATTTGAAAGTCCAAAAAAGTTCCATGAACTTTGGTATGAAAAGCGAGAGGGTTGATTGGAACCTTTATCTTTACGTCTTTCATCTTCTTCCAACAGGAAGTTTTGGCATGATAGTTTTTCTTCGTAATGCATGACAACAATCTCATTGAAATGTGTTGTAACATTGTGCATGTTAAGTTGGTTTTTTCTAATCTGGGATCAGTGAGGTAGCTACAAAGCATTAGGTTTTTTTGTGTAGGTCTATGGATACATTCAAATTCACTGAAATAAAAAAAATATATCACCAAATGCACACAATCTTAATGAAACGGTATTAAGATTGTATTGTTTGTATTTTGTTTTCATTATTTTCAAATTGTAATTTTTAAAATAGTTGTGAATGTCAACGGTCCTTCTCTTCATTTTTGTTTGCATGAGAAATAGTGATGAGTCTGTGGTCAGCATCCACAATGAGTTAAACCTTGTGGAATGAATGTTGCTGGTATTTTGAAGTTACTCGCCTCACAAGAACTAAGAACAATAAGCCTTCATCTCAATAGCAATTTGTATCTTGCTCACAAAAGGAAGTTCTGGCCTGAGAAGAACTGCAAACAAGAAGTCTAGGTCTCAATAGCAATTTGTATCTTGCTCACAAAAGGAAGTTCTGGCCTGAGAAGAACTGCAAACAAGAAGTCTAGGTCTTAATAGGAAATTATATTTTGCTTGAAAGAAAATGGTAGCAATGGAAAGTTTGCTTCAAAAGAACTGATTCCAGGTCTGAATAGCATTGGAAGGAAATTAAATAAGGATGTACCGTAGGAAGACTTCTAAGTATAAAATATTGTATGGATAATTAAAATTTATATAGGCAAGACCTTCCGATTTGCAAATTTCTAGCCCAATAAAGATAAATGTGTTTTATTTAATCTATTTATATGATACCATGAAAGAAGGGAGCCCTTTTTCTCAAAAGGTTTTGCAATTGACTTTAACCAGATTTCAACCATAAAAGATAATCACAGATACATAGGAAGTGTTCTAGGACTGTCAGTTACTGGAATGTCATGTAAAATTGTACATTTTTCAAGACTTTATTAGTCAAGAATAAAAGTCTTATTTAAGAATGAAATAAATGAGTAATTGGTGTGTTGGATTGAATGAAATGAAACCTTATTTTGCTTAGCAATGTTCCTCCCCATATGCACATGTTTTGTCAAATCAAATATCCAAGTCATTTTTGTTAATGATGGGAAATGTTTCACATCCTTTTTGTAGAGAGGGGGATGGGGTTGTAATTGATGAGGAGAGAAGGAAATATAGTTTAAAAGAATATATAAGTCTGTTGAATAATTATATCGTATCATGCTCCATGTCAATTTTGATCAAATAGGTAACAAGACAACTCATATCTGGTTAATTGGGCTTCAAAAATTGATCGTTTTCTTTCTTACATAGATCATACTTTAAACTTATTGACAATAATTTGTATTGGTTGTGGGAAAGGAATTTTATAACGATGGTGTAAGAATAACACAATCAAGTTATGAGGGAAATTCGTGCAAAAAAAAATTACAATATTTGCTGGTGTATTGCTATGAATAATAATAAGTGTTATACTACTCCATTTGTATCAAGAACGTGGAAACTGATGAAAATTGCTCATGGTGGTTTTAAACTTTTCACTCATTCTCAGCAGATATTTAAATCATTGATAATGATAATAATAATAATACACATATATTTATAACGCGCCCCTTTGAACTAAATCGTCAGGAGCGCGGAACAGTAAGTAAAGTAAATGATAAGATATATGAAACAAATGAAGTATAAAACTAGAAATTTAAAAGCAAAAAATTGAAATACCTAAAATATAAATACGCAATTAATCAATACATAATTCATGATGCATGATGCACAAGAGAAAGAAAGACATCCTTTTATGAACAGTTTGTTTCATTATCTCTTTCTGCAGGGAGAGAACCCAATCTACAGGCCGTCCACAACTGTTCACATGAATCCCACATACAAGAAATGATGTTCACCATGCCGTTATTTATATTTTACTTGTTTGTATCAAAGGCTGCTTTATATTGGCTAGATTTGGCAATGCACAGGAATGAGGAGTTTACCAACCACGAGAACAAATTGGAAGTGTTGGTGGAGTATCATCATCAAAAAATGTGTTCAGCTCAACAAGTGCCCCTCAGAGTGTGGTCATGGTAGTATGAAAAGGTTCAGGTGTGCTGAAGTAATGATCAAACTATCCAGTAAATGGTTCAGTGCTACCCTTATAATAAGGGATGCCATTTCAGATACTGGTTTGGAAAAAAAAAGTTATGGTATTTGAATATAGAGTGAGAGAATTTAAAATTCTCGTGTTTCTAAGCCGACATTAACAGCCATCTTGAAAGGCAGAAGATGGAAGGAGCTTTAAAGGGACTTGCGTTTGGGCTTCCCTTGTCAAGTGTGCTCGCTGATGGTTCAAAACTACAAGAGCAGCTTTCGGTAAAAATCATGAAATGCATCCCTGATGGGATAGAGGCTGCTTTATCATGTAGTTTGGGGAAAGCTCATTTTTACTGGCTGGGGAAATGAAACTGTTGCTACATGACCTATCATATATCTACAAGAAAAAGGAATTTATATTGGTGGGTTATCTAAGATGGGAATGAACACAGTATGCATTGCATGGGTTTATTTGATGTTTTTGCGAGTTTCATTCTCAATTTAAAATCTATGCACTAGATGTAGAGAGTTTTTTTTTTTTTTTTATCGGTCAGAGTCAAACAAACAAAAGGGTTTTTGTTCTCCATATTTTTAGGTTTATTGCTTGGACTTTTCCTTTTGTATTCTTGTTTTTGACATTGCAATATTCATGACGAAGATAATTTTGTATGTTGAAGAACCAATTTGCCAAAATAAATTCAATTGTTAGGATAGTACTTATATTGAATTTGAAATAGGTTTGCTGAAGAGATTGTCCTGTAGTTAGTTGTTCATCCCAAGCGTAGTGAAGGGTCTTTCATGATGTAAATGGGGCTATACAGCAGGTGCCTTGCCCTCATGTGGTGTAGTTTCCTGGAAATCATCATCTCATTTTAAGTCCTCAGCAGGTTGTGCATTTCAAAAGAAACAGATTTGGCATTGTTATTCCCTGAAGTCATTCAGAATTTTTTCCTTGGAAAAAATTCAGTTAAATGTTTCATGTACAGGTCCCAACTAGAGTGTTGTTTTAAAACAATTCACCAAATCTCTGAGAACAAAGTGGAATTGCCAGGCAGGATAGCTCAGTTGGTAAAGAGTTTGACTTTCATGCTGATAGTTCCTGGTTCAAGTCCAGGCTTAGACAGAAAACTTTACATAGCAGTAAATTAGGTACCTGGCATAAGCTTGGATGATTACAGGCGTAGAGGAAAGGAAGTGCCCACCGTACCTCATGGCATGGAGCAGTAAGTGTGGCTCTTACCAAGTTACATCCCTGAAGCTTAGCAATGGGCATGGGATATTTCTTTATCTTACTCCCCTTGTGGTAAATCATCTATGTTTCTAGGAAAAAATTTCAGATTAGACAAAAATTGTTCTTGTGCAAAAATCATCATAAGGTGGATACAATTATAGTTGGAGGGATTTTGACCTGTTATGTTTAAATGCAATCTTGTGCTCTTTATATAATGGTTCTTATACATATAAATTTTGCTTCATTTGTCTTGTTCCATTTCAGTTTTCTGCATTTTTTCAGGGTTTATGATTTTATTTGCATGTGGTGCAATAATCAATGTGGGTTTATTGTTTGAAAAAGTAAGTTTAGAAGATGGAAAATAATAGTATAAGCACATGCATTGATGTGATATAAATCAGTGAAAACCAGGTCTTTCTGGCAGAATTAAAAAGTCAAGAAAATACTAAAACATTGCATGCTTTTGCTTAAAACAATTTTCTTTGCCATAGGTAGTTTGGCTTCCTTTGTTATGGCTGTAGTACAAGTAGTCATGGAATAATGGAGGAAATAATTTAGATGGGGGTGTCTTTAGTCATGTTAACAGCTTGCATAGTTTGAGTCCTTGTACGGAGCAGACTTCAGTTGGGAAAACAAACCTCCTTTGGCTACACCATGACTTTAAATGAAGTAGGAGAAGGTTTTAATTTATTTTGGGTAAAGCTTGCAATTAAAGGAATTTAAAATAAGTTAAAAGTTAGCTTTCAGTTATGTAAAATACTGCTTTGGGAATGCATCTTGAAGTGGTAGTAATTGGTCACTTGTAAAGTGAGTAGAAACTTCTGGTATTTATGTAATTCTCATTTTGAATTTCAAAGGGCTTAAATATTTTCAAAAACATTTTTTGAATATTCTCAAAAGGGCTTGAATATTAAAAGGGCTTGATAATTTGCCAATGGGCTTTAATATTCTCAAATGGGCTTGAGTGTTCTAAAAAAAGGCTTAAATATTCTCAAAAGGGCTGAATTTTTTTCAATTGGTTTGAATATTCTCAAAAGGCTTTAATGTTCTCAAAGGACTTTAATGTTCTCAAAGGGCTTTAATGTTCTCAAAGGGCTTTAATGTTCTCAAAGGGCTTTAATGTTCTCAAAGGGCTTTAATGTTCTCAAAGGGCTTTAATGTTCTCAAAGGGCTTTAATGTTCTCAAAATACTTGAAGATAGGGATAGAATGTTCTCAAGCATAACGCCCAATTGTAGTACTAACCAAGCATCGCATGTATTCATTATTTTTAAGAAATAGATTTATAGCAGCATTTTGATAAGTTTCTCTTTTTTTATATATAATAAAACATGATATAAATAATGATAATTAGGAAGGTCTGTTTTTAAGATAATCTTGATTGTTATTTCTTGTACAAAATTTTTTATGTTCTTTTTTTGATGATATAAAATGATTAGGATATGTACAGTATAATTATCATTTTTACACTGTCTGAAATTATAAGATATATGTATAAAGTGTAACGTTGTAATGTTTTGTCTGTATTTGTATAAATGTATCTCTTTTAGCCTTGTTTTAGTAGAGACAATTTGTTTGTAAAGACCAGGTGATAAGTGTGTGAATTGTCCTGTTCAAACATTTACAAGAGTGTATTGACTCAGTGGTTGAGAAATACCTTCTATCTTTACACTCTTCAAACAAGGTGATAGTTGAACAGGGTTTTACAGCCTCAAAAAGGTTCGTTGCTCTGTTGTGGCACGTTTCCTTACGTTTGGTAACAAGATTTTTGTGATTAGGAAGGAGGGGGGGGGATACATTTTGCCTGTCAAGGGATGACTCCTGTTTGGTGTATTATCTAATCCACGAGGATATATATCCATAAAAAGTTGTAGTCCTTCCAACCACACAGTAAGATGAGTAGTATAGGCAATTCATCATTTCACAACAAAATTATCCTAAACACACTGCTTTTAGCATGTATAGTAAATGTCTTCCTATAAAGCTTGTGGATGCTCTTGTGATGATGGGGCTTGGTAGCAGGATATGCTCAGTCAATCCTGTCTTCTTCAATGTTTCAGATGTAACCCCACTCGTAAAGTCTTCCAGCTCATACTTCAGGCTATGTACTGTAGTTCATATATTACCCACCTTTCATGTTGACGGCAGGAAGCAGTTCAAATTTTCTAATGAAATATTTTGCATTCACTTGCGCGACATGGCAGTTTGTTATGCTTTCAATGAGAAGGCTTTCTTTTATTTAAGTGCATCAATTGATAGATATGGTATTAATCAATTTATAGAAATGGTATTGATCAATGTTGCTTCTTTTCAAAAATGTGGCTAGTGATATGGTACAATATCATACCGTTTGGACAACTGTCTCACATTTGTGTCGTAAATTATTTCTAGATAATTTCACACTAAAGCAATGTCTTGAAGGTGTTTGCTTGGTTCTCTTGAGAACTTAAATGAAGCTTTTTTTTTTTTTATTTGGTAACTTTTTGATGATATATCAGCACTGCTGGAACCAAATGTAAGAGTGGGTATTCACTGTAACAGAACAGAAACATTTTGTTGACAGTACTGGGCCTCAAGATGTGTAATTACAGTACTAAGAGTACAGGTTTAATTAAGATTTTTAAGAAAAGTTTGTAATAAGGAAAAAATTGGATAATTGTTTCTTGTAAATGTCAAAAATGGTATATAGTTTGCATTTGTTTATCATACTGTTTTTACTTCTTTCAATAACAGTACTGGTCCATGTTTGGCTTAGTTTTATCAATTCAGACTGCGTTTTAATCTGATAAAGTTGATCAGGGCTACCTAAAACCATTTATTAAACTATCAAGTTTGACCAGGGCTGATGTAAAAAAGTATTACGAAATTAAGGAGTTTAGCTAGGGTCCTCCTAAAAATATTGTATTAAGCTAATGAGTTTAGCCAGGGCCCATCTAATAAGCATTAAGAGACCTAATGAGTTTAGCCAGGGCCCATCTAAAAAGCATTGAGACCCAATGGATTTGGTTAGGGCCCATCTAATAAGCATTAAGAGACTTAACGAGTTTAGCCAGGGCCCATCTAAAAAGCATTAAGAGACCTATGTATTTTACCAGGGCCCACTTAAGAAGTATTTAGAAAGCTAATGAGTTTGGTCAGGGTCCTAATGAAAATAATTTAATCTAGGTAATGAGTTTGGCCAGGACCCATCTAAAAAGCATTAAGAGACCTTATGAGTCTAGCCAGGCCCACCTAAGAAGTATTTAAAAAGCTAATGAATGAGTTTGACCAGGGTCCACACAAAAATAATTTGATAAAGGTAATGAGTTCAAGATCCACCTAAAAAGTATGATAATAATAATAATACAAAATAGTATAATGTTTGAGTTCAGGGCCCATCTCAAAAGTAATAAGTAAGTGAAAGTTTGTTCAGGTTAATAAAAGCTTGGGTGGGTTGAAGAAGTTTATATTTTTCTATTCATGTACAAAAAAGATATTTTTTATACATGTTTTATCTCTCATCAGTACAAATGTGTTTAATATGTGTTTTTCCTTTTAAGAGTACGACAATTTTGATACTCTTTATGTGGATATACTTTGTGATACTTGTCATTGTGTTATGTACTTTGTGATACTTGTCATTGTGTTATGTACATTATTTTCATGTATTGTCTCAATACTCCACATATACTTTTGGTGCCCTTGAATCATTTGAACAAAGTCTTGAACATTTTTGTACACATAGATTTTGATGAATGAAATTGTTTATGATTTGTATTTATTCGCATGTTATAAGAGTTTTTGTAGAGAAGAAATCCCCACATATGAATGTTAATGTAATCATAGCTTCGTTTGTTTTATTTATATTAACTGCAAAGAAATATCATATTGTATATTGTTTGACCCTGGACAAGTGAACATTGGAATGCAGAAATAGACGAAAGGGATACGACATGAAAAGAAGCATTGTATGAGTAGGTAAATCTGAACTAAAATAGCATAAACTTTCTTTGATTTTTATATTGCCATAATTATTACCTTTGTCTGAAACACAAATCTAGATAATAAGTGCATCATTTGAATCATTGAAAGTAAATTCAACACCTGAATAAAAAGTAGTAGCAATAACAGATTCCTGGTATTAGAATATTATTTTATTTTTAAACGTGATTCAAGTATTGACTTGGCAGGTAGTTGTTAACTGACAACTGAAAATGTGTTAAAAATTATAAGCAGGTTCTGTGTAACATCGCTTCTGTGATATAAAACAGGGCAAAATGTTATGATTTTTTACTGATATTCTTCATTTTAGGGGATTTCTCAGGAGTTTCCATGAAGGTCTGTTGTAAATAAAAAATTATGGTTAAAAGGTTGGAAAATAAAATTAATTACTGCAAACATATTAAAGAAAGAATATATTTACGAGAATTATTTGTCCCAACAATCAATTCATGGGTAGACTAGTTATGGGGACAAGGGGGGGGGGTGGGGTGCATCAAAATGCAATAATCACAAACATGTATATCTTCCTCACACTAAATTCTCTTACAGGTACATAATTGTTCCAATAGAAAACACACGGAGCCCCCAATTAATTTTACTCTAAACAAAATAAGGGTAATTTAAATGAACTTTTTTTGTTCGTTTTGTTATTTTTCACAGATTTGCAATCGACTGTTCAAATATTTACTGATGCAAGTTTTCTTTCAAGTAACATTTACCCCACAGTATTGATATAATACTACAATGGGACATTTTTGATTGCCTTGAGTTTAATTGATATATGCAACATTTGTCAATTTGCATGACAAAAAACATTGTAACAGTAGGATGACAAAACGTGAAATAAAACATACAAAAAATAATAAGAAAATAATCTTTAACATGTTCCTGCAGCATTTATGATTCATTTATTCTCATAAACATCTTAGAATTTACAGTACTGTTTTGTCCATTGTAATTTTACTGCTTTGAATTGAATGAAGTAGGTACTGTTTTTCAGACCAGGGACGTTTCTTCCTGATGTACATTAAATTACTAGTTCTAGTCAGCCCATGCTGATCAGGTGTAATAACGAATATTCCTCACGATTATGTGTTTATGTTATGCTTTGTTTACCACTGGTTTTAGGTGGCTGGATTGACTATGTTGCAATGATTTTAAATAAAAATTGAAGCATTTTGGACATATTTCATTTGTTGAGTTCTTTTCATTCATTTTCTTCTATTTTAAGTTTCTCTCCACACTCACATATTTAACACATGGAAAAACAGAAAGCTTTGAAAATTAACTTTTTTGGGGATGTCTTCTCAAATCTTTTGAAGTTTCTGAAATATTAATTGCTAACCAGAAATTGATAAAAACCTAATAATCTTAAATATGTTACATTACAGGAGCTACAAGATCTGGGGACTTATTTTCCATATCTCATAATGTGCCTTTTGCTGTACAGGGTATGTACTACTGATGCCAGCAACACACAGTGCAGGAAATCATACAATCATTGAATAACGGAATAGAAAAAATGGAAAAATTAGATAAAGATTTGGAGCTAACTGCCAAAAAATATATCATCACATGCTATTCTACACTTTGATTAGACACAACTGAACTGGCTAATTCCGGATAAGGGTTGCACATGCATGAATTTTCAAAGAATATTTTCTACTTGTAAATCATTTTTTCTTGAATAGTACACTAGTCAAGCATTCAGAAACTGTTTTTGCTTTTCTTCTACGGCACTTGGATCGATTTTTTTTTTATCAAAGCTTGAAGTTTGGGGAAACAGAAGTAGCATTTCCACGTATTTTGTGATGGAAATTTGAGTTGCCCTCGTTTACAGTTCTTATGCTTCAAAGATAATCATTATTGGTTGACTATGAAGTATGATACCTTCCCTATCCACCACTAAAGAATTTTAGCCCAAAAGCTGAAATATAACAATTTTGTACCATTTTGAAATATTCACATTGCCATGTCCCGTCTGTCACAAAAAAAAAAAAAAAAAAAAAAAAAAACATGAAAAAGTTGTGTACTTTTTACATGCAAAGATTTTTTGCTTCAAAGATAAATTCCTATCTTCTATCAAGGTGATCTCACCTAGGAAGTAAAATTAAAATAGCCTTTGATGTATAGCTGATCTGATATTCCATGTCAAAATCAGTCACAATTTACCCCTTATATTATATTTTGTCCAGTCTGTCCCATTTTTTTTTATCATCTCTATAGGTTGTAAAAAAATGGTAAACTGAGACTATTTTACTTCTAATATTCCATGTCTTTGTTAAAAATAATATAATTGCTGAATTTATAAATAAAAAAGTAAACTAAAGATTAATTTTAAAATACACACTTCACCCTTTTTAGGGCAGTG
>JAIGNY010004485.1:0-97500 GCA_020152595.1 Chiridota heheva
GTAGGAATAAAGATAAAAGAGTTCAACTTTAATCAAAACATTTTTCTGGATAGTTTTCTTATTTATTTTCACTCGTACCTTGTAAAAAAAATTATGATCATAAAATCATGATCATTTTTCAAATGAAAAACGATTATATGTTTTGCCTTGTAGATCACATTCTTCACTTTCAATAACTATTTTGTGCATTTTTAGACCCAAAAAGAATTGTCTTGAAAGTATGAAGTTAAATTATTCATGCAGGAAAACAATGGGGGAAAGAAGAGTTTCTTTATTCAAAATTAAAATTTCAAACAGATTTTTTTTTACTGGCGAGTACCTTAAGAATTTTGTTCAATCAAAATTTTGGAAATGAGGGAACATGGTGGCCAGTTTTTTTTTCTGAGCTGGCAACCGCAAAGCAGATGCAATTGTCGAGGGTTGTCATTTTTTTGTTAAATTTCGTGCATTTTTGCTATTTTAATACATTTTTTCTCAAAAATCTTCAACATAACCCCCATCAAAAGTTTTTTTTCTGAAAGCGCTAATTGAGCTCTTTAAAATTATACCACGAGCAATGCTGTGGCCTATTTGACGATATTTTGAAACGTAGCTTGTCCAATCGGTCAAGAGTTAAAAAGTAATATGATTGATTGATTGATAGATAGGTAGATAGATAGGTAGATAAATAGATAGATGATAGATATATATATATATATATAAACATACATACATACATACATAGGCATACATACATACATACATACATGCATACATACATACATACATACACATACACACCCGGCCTCCCTATACATCAAGACTTATTGAAAATTTGTTTAATCATTATTCTGGAACAAAATACGGATTTTGAAAAATTTCAGTCTGTTCTCTTCTTAGAATTTGATGCTCTTCTGGTACATGTCTCTAGTACTTGAAAAACTACATTACAAAGATTATCAAGGTCATCCTGCAAGAAAATTGAACAAACACTTGTATGTTTTGTGTACAGACCATTATCAAGGTAAGGTAAGTTGTATCTAACCTTTTTGCTGGGATCAGCTGATATAAACTTCAAGTTTGCGTCCTCTCTGACAATGAGTTCTCCGATGAGCTTCGCAATAAACTGCATCGTCTGCAGTACTACCTCATGGCTTTGTGCCACCTCTTTCACTTCATTTGAAAACTTCTAAAAGTAGTGATTAAAGAAAAGAAGTGTATTACCTTTGACAATGAAATCTAAAGAAAATTATAAAGAACAAATATATCACATTCCCCTTTTCCTTTCATATCACAAAGGGAAATTTGAAATGGACTTGCGATTCTGTTTCACTTGCTATAATTTACTGACTTGTTTTCCCAGCATCGCTAGATTGTTGTGCACTTTACTCCATTGCTAGGAGTTAATAGATTGGTGCACTCTCCTCCATTGCTAGGAGATAATAGATTGGTGCACTTTCCTCCATTGCTAGGGGTTAATAGATTGGTGCACTCTCCTCCATTGCTAGGGGATAATAGATTGGTGCACTCTCCTCCATTGCTAGGAGTTAATAGATTGGTGCACACTACTCCATTGCAAGAAGTTAATAGATTGGTGCACTCTCCTCCATTGCTAGGAGTTAATAGATTGGTGCACTCTCCTGCATTGCTAGGAGTTAATAGATTGGTGCACTCTCCTCTATTGCTAGGAGTTAATAGATTGGTGCACTCTCCTCCATTGCTAGGAGTTAATAGATTGGTGCACTCTCCTCCATTGCTAGGAGTTAATAGATTGGTGCACTCTCCTCCATTGCTAGGAGTTAATAGATTGGTGCACTCTCCTCCATTGCTAGGAGTTAATAGATTGGTGCACTCTCCTCCATTGCTAGAAGTTAATAGATTGGTGCACTCTCCTCCATTGCTAGGAGTTAATAGATTGGTGCACTCTCCTCCATTGCTAGGAGTTAATAGATTGGTGCACTCTACTCCATTGCTAGGAGTTAATAGATTGGTGCACTCTACTCCATTGCTAGGAGTTAATAGATTGGTGCACTCTCCTCCATTGCTAGGAGTTAATAGATTGGTGCACTCTCCTCCATTGCTAGAAGTTAATAGATTGGTGCACTCTCCTCCATTGCTAGGAGTTAATAGATTGGTGCACTCTCCTCCATTGCTAGGAGTTAATAGATTGGTGCACTCTCCTCCATTGCTAGGAGTTAATAGATTGGTGCACTCTCCTCCATTGCTAGGAGTTAATAGATTGGTGCACTCTCCTCCATTGCTAGGAGTTAATAGATTGGTGCACTCTCCTCCATTGCTAGAGTTAATAGATTGGTGCACTCTCCTCCATTGCTAGAAGTTAATAGATTGGTGCACTCTCCTCCATTGCTAGGAGTTAATAGATTGGTGCACTCTCCTCCATTGCATTGCACTCTCCTCCATTGCTGGGAGTTAATAGATTGGTGCACTCTCCTCCATTGCTAGGAGTTAATAGATTGGTGCACCTCCTCCATTGCTAGGAGTTAATAGATTGGTGCACTCTCCTCCATTGCTAGGAGTTAATAGATTGGTGCACTCTCCTCCATTGCTAGGAGTTAATAGATTGGTGCACTCTCCTCCATTGCTAGAAGTTAATAGATTGGTGCACTCTCCTCCATTGCTAGGAGTTAATAGATTGGTGCACTCTCCTCCATTGCTGGGAGTTAATAGATTGGTGCACTCTCCTCCATTGCTGGGAGTTAAAAGATTGGTGCACTCTCCTCCACTTGTACAATACAAATCAGGATTAACTCATACTTTACCAGGGGTTTGAATATGTCAGCCAAATTTGTGTAACTTTTTTTTTTCATATGAATTTTTGACAACTTTCCTTTCATTTCATTACAAGTTTGGTTTTAATAAAAGTTAAGATATTGATCTTTTGAGCAATGAAAGCAAAATTAGGTCAAATTGGCCGAATATATACAAATTAAGCGACACATGCATGTTTTTCGTTCTCTTCCCAATGGTCACTCTGTGCTAACACACATATATATTTGGAAGTTAAGGTAAGTATTTATATCTCATTTAGTTGTAATTGTTTCATGAGAAAGATTTATATACTGTAAGGAAAATGATGATGTGTATAATATCTTTAAAAGTGATAAATTCGCTCTGATATCTTGTGATACATTTTAATTTTAGGTTATGTTTTGACGGTTGCCTATGTCAAACTTTGCATATTTACACTAGGCTTGGCTGTCATAGTTATGTACTGGGTTTTGTATCGCCTTTGGTTTAGGTTTTAAACAGTGTGTTATGGGAATCCTGGAGATTTTGTGCCCCTTTTTGTATGATTTGGGTAATCCTTGGTTATAATCTGTGGTTGGCTTTTGTTACATTTTCTGATGTATGTTGGGCAATTATTTATATTGATCCCTCTCTTTTTCAACAGCTTCCAACAGCAATTAGAGGCACTTTACTTTCCATTTCTACTTTTGATTTCACTTTCCTTTTTCACTTTTCACTTTGCCTACCTTGTACTTATTGTGAAGATACGTGGTATAGTGACAATAAAATGATTTTTCAAGTGAAAGTTGGGTGTTGACTATTATTTGGACAATTGTCAAAACTTCTTTTGAGGAGAAAAGGGGATCCACAAGAGGTATTATAAAAATTTGACAAAAAAACAATACTATCATGTCTTAGAACTTGCGTGTTTGAAGCAAAAATGTAATCTTGACGTTTGTTAAGTTTTTAAATAAAATATATATTTTTTCGTCAATTTTTTGGCAATTTTTAAGTTTTACCTATTTTCAAGCTACTTTTTCTTAAACATCTTTAACATAACTCCTATAAAAAAGTTATAGTTTGTAAAAAAAAAAAAAATTGAGTACTTTTAAATGATATAAAAATTACTCATACAGAACTTTGGGAAAAGTCCCGATTTTATTTTTAGAAAAAGGTGGTTTGAAAGCGGCGATTTTATCACCACGTGGTAAAGTAAGTGTTAGGTACCGGCACAGAAAGGATCAAACAGACCTGAACAAATTTACAGTTCTGGCAGATATAACTGCAGGGAAAAATGGGAATTCGCAGCCACAATATTTTGGCTTCATTGATCCCCACATAATAATTGTCTGATAAATAGTACATTAAGTTGCGAAAGAGGGAACATGCGTGGTAAAATGTGGGTAATAAAGATGTTTCTACTACAATAATATTATTTTTGCCATGATTTTTCGTGGGAAGATTTTTGACACTTTTATTCAGAACTGGAAAATTTGATTATTAATTCCAACTCTAGAATCAAACTTTAAACTCTATTCCAAACTATTACCTGAAGGAATTCTAGCAGCTGCTGTTGGAGTTTCCTGCAAGAATCCTGGAGAGTTGTCACTTGATCTTGACCGACTGACTGCAAATGACAGCACCAGGACAGCAACAAGGACATGGTGACCTCTAAAGAAGTGGTAGCCTGGAGTACCATTGTGTCTTTGTGTTTGGTTGTACCTGGTAAAGAGACAGGATAGAAAGGGTGATGTTTGAAGATGCAGATAGAAACAAGTTTCCTGCTAAAATCATGCAAATCAAGATGGTGACTGATGACGATGTGACCAACCTTTGTCAATGTCCCCTCGCTGGGCATTGTCTGCTAAAAGATTCTATTAACCCTTGCCGAAATGAAAAAGATTGAAGCGCAGGTTCCCTTTCCAGATGTGGTACAACAAGAATTAGCATTAAATGGACACTTTCTCTTAAAGCTACATGCACAATTGCTTTTGCTTAAAAGAGCACTCAACCAAAAGGTGAGAGCGTAGGGTCTCTAGAATAATCCAAACTTCTCTTGCATGCAATGATAACGAATCTCGACCTCAGGTATCAATGATACCGAATCCCAACCTTAGGTCTCAAAATGGTACCAAATCCCGACCTCATCTCAATGATACCGAATCCCAACCTTAGGTCTCAAAATGGTACCAAATCCCGACCTCAGGTCTCAATGATACCGAATCCCAACCTTAGGTCTCAAAATGGTACCAAATCCTGACCTCAGGTCTCAATGATACCAAATTCTGACCTCAGTTCGCAAAATGGTACCGAATCCCGACCTCGGGTCTCAAAATGCTACCGAATCCCAACCTTAGGTTTCAAATGGTACCAAATCCCGACCTGAGGTCTCAAAATGGTACCGAATTCTGACCTGAGGTCTTGCATGCAATGGTACCCAATCCCGACCTGAGGTCTTGCACACAATGGTACCAAAACCCAACCTGAGGTCTTGCACGTAATGGTACCGAATCCAGACCTGAGGTCTTGCACGCAATGGTACCGAAGCCCGACCTGAGGTCTTCCATGCAATGGTACCCAATCCTGACCTGAGTTCTTGCAGGCAATGGTACCCAATCTTGACCTGAGTTCTTGCAGGCAATGGTACCCAATCCTGACCTGAGTTCTTGCAGGCAATGGTACCCAATTCCGACCTGAGGAAAATTTGTACCTCTTTTCCCATTGACTTTAATCTGTGTGCGAATCTGAACTTTTATTGGTACATTTGTAATCAACAACAGCAGGATGAGCGTAAGATGGGACTTTCTTGAAATTCTACATAATTTGTCAAAAAACTAAGTGTGACATCACCTGCAAGGCTAACACTAACCCATGTGAAACAAAACTTCCAAAAGGGCTGAAGTTAGATCCTTTTAGAGCCTCAAAAGGATTCAAATGCAAAAACTTCTCAATTCAGGGTTCCTTTAGGGACTTAGTAAATGGACATTTAAATATGAAACAGCCTTTACATTTGAAAAATATTAGTTTGAAGTAAATGAACGAAATGGAAAATCTTAACATGCATAGTTTGTGATGTATGATGTGGAAGAAATCTTGAAAAAAATTATGCACTTTTTTATATTTACTTTTTGGTTCCGATGCGATAGCATCAGGAACCTATGCAAGTCACGATGGCATGTTTGTGTATATGTATGTATGTGTGTGTGTATGTATGTATGTATGGGTGTGTATGTGTGTATTTATGCATGCATGCATGTATGTTGTATGTATGTGTGTCTGTGTATGTGTTGGCCAGCTGGTAAGCATGATATCTCAAGAACAGTACACTGAATTCGTGTTATATGTGGTACACAAATAGCTCATGGTCTGTAGATGTGCCCTATCATTATTGATGGTGATTTCATGTATATTGATCAGCAAAATGGGCTGAATGTAAAAGCCTTGAAATGTTCATATTTTAACAACCGAGTCATGTGTCTGATTTGTTTCATATTTGGTGTAATTATGATGTTAGCTGGTGCATACATGTTCATGATGTAAAACCGTTGAATCATTAATATGCGTAGTAGGGAGGGAGGGGAGGGGGGTGGCTTAATATCATTTGCTGAAAAGACCTTGTAAACACAGTATTCAAGAATGGTAAAACTGGATTCCTGCCATATTTAATATACAGATAGCTCATGGTCTGTAGATGTACTCTTAATGTTTTGGGTTGTGATATCATGCATATTAATGAGTAGGAGGGGCTTAATTGGGGTAAAAATCTTGAAATGTTTATATTTTAACACCGCATGTCTGTTTTGTTTCATAATTGGGAAAATCATAATGTTAGCTGGTGTGTACATGTTCTTGATGTAGAAACGTTGAATTTCATTAACATGTGTAGTGGGTGGGGCTTAATATGATTTTGCTTAAAAGAGCTTGTAAAAACAGTATATCAAGAACTGTAAGCTGGATTCATGTCATTGTTGGTACACAGATAGCCCATGATCTGTAGATGCACTGTAATATTTTTTGGTTGTGATATCATACATATCAATAAGTGGGCGGGGCTTTCAGTGAAAATTTTGAAAAAGAGATAAATGAGCAACTGTTTTGCGTCATATTGTATTGGGCATAATAAATTTGTTGGTTATAGTGCACATGCTTATGTTATCAGCCGATGTCATTAGTATGCATGGTGGGCATGGCTTAATGTGAAAGTGCTAAATGATGTAAACACCATACTGTATTTCATAAACAATCTATCAGATTTATGCTATATCAGGTACACAGATGGGTCATGGTCTGTACATATATCTTCTAATGTTGTGGTAGTGATGTTATGAATATTAATGAGTAGGTGGGGCTTACTGACAAATTCTTGAAATAGAATAAATGAGCGACCGTTTTTGCATCATACATGCTATGATAATGTTATTACTTATTGTGCAAATGCTAATGTTGTCAACATTTTTATTGATCTCAATGGTGGGTGTGGCATATGAATAAATATCATGGAACAAATATTTCATGATATGCAATAACATGACAATTAATACAAATTTTGCAAATCAATTAGCTTATGCAAAAAAAGCATTGGAACCACAAAAGCTTTTGGTTCTGGTTTTAAATATCAGTCACTGAAAATAATGAGATAGTTCATCCCAGTTCAACAGTGATTGAGGGTATGCTCTAAGATTCTAAATTTCTTGAACAGAATTAGCATTTCTCCTCAGAATGAAACGGCAGAGGCCTGAAAGTAATGCATTTTCATACAAATATATGAATATATATCTCTCTGATATGCTAATTCTGCAAATAAGCTTGCACAATTAATGCTAAATATTGCAAAATTTTTACAAAATGACAATTTTCTTCCAATTTTAAAATGAAGTTTGAATCCCAAGCTCAAAAATTTGCAATCCTACAAAATTATCATTCTTTCATGGCAATGTTTGAAGGCTATTTCAATCTTTAAAAAAAATAAAAAAAGATATGAGGAATTGGTTAGCTAATGTTGCCTCTGCACCTATCATAGACCTTTACATAACAAAATGTTCTTACCATGACTGCCAGTAACTGAAGATTTTAAGTGGGAAACAGCTATTCTAAGCCTCTCCATCTCAGCCAGAATATGATCCACCACATGTCCTGCTTGAGACTTTGTTGTTACGTGTGACCTAAGCCTGTCAATACAGACAGCTGACACTGATGGTGCATCATGGGATAGCTGACCGCTGTCTCCATTGTACCGTGCGAATGCTATAAACATTTGTTAATCAAGAGAAAGTAAGCTTATTTGGTTTCTAAAATGGAGAAAAATTAAGTTTTTACAGTTTCCTAACATAGAGAGAAATTAAGCTTATAAAGTTTCCTAAAATAGAGAACAAAATTTCTTTTTTTCAGAAATGGTATTGAGGAATGTATCAAAAATATTTATAATTAACTACAAATACTCAAATATGAAAAATGAGGGTTAAAGGGTGGTATACATGTAGAGGATAGTTGCTTGACTGCTTTATTGACAGCTGTCATTTATGACATAATGACTAATTATGTCATAAATGTTTCCACACGTGATAAGTCATGTGACCACAACTTGTTCTATAGTTTCAATCAGTGCATGTGCATTACATGTGTAGCTGTTGGCAGGTGATCATATCATGTGACAAGTCTCCCAAATGACAGCTTAAATGAAGATGCCACTCATGCATGTGATTTCCATCTCTTTAGTGACATACATGCTCCATGGTCATACTTATTCTTCAAAACCTTACCTTTGGAAGGAGTGAGTTTTCTTCTCTTCCTTAAATCGGCAGTTTGGTTTCCAATCCGTTGTTTCTCTGTCTCCATCTCATCTAGGATCTTTGACTTGTACGAGGAGATATTCCCAAACACTCTTGAGAAGCTTTGTATCTTCTTCTGAACTAGCTCCACCCACTTCTGCATTTGCGCTTCAAGTTTCTGCAACAAATGATAACATATAAATTAAAAGTTTGAAAATGCTCTAGGAGGGTGGAATCTTTACTTATTGTCTATAAACACGAATACATTAATACTTTGGAAAACCTGCAGTTTTAAATCTTTTATAGGAAGTATCAGAGTATTCTAAAACATCACCTTTCAAACTTCAAGGGTATTTTTTAAGTATTAATAGAAGTAGATAGAACTGATTAAGACAAAATATAATGTCTTAGTTTCTAAATTATTATTTTTCTCACAAAATCTAGGATCAATAGATAGATCAAAAATTGTATTTTGGTAAGAAACAATTTGTTTCATTTTTCCAATCTAAAACTTAACTGTTGATGGGACTTACAAGATTCATTAATATAACATGGTTTATTGATGGTAATTACCTCCACCAATGAAGTTGGACAGAGATTATGTTTTCGCCTGTGTTTGTTTGTCTGTCATCAAGATATCTCAAGAACTGATGATTAGATTTGGAATAAATTTGGTGTGGTTTTTTACTACATCAGGAAAAAGTGATTAAAATTGGAGACATATTGGAACAAGGGAAGGGTGCAAATGGAGGGGTGTGGACATTTTATGATGAGTTTGTCTGTCAACAAGATACCTCCAGAACTAATGACTGGATTTTGATTAAATTTGGTGTGCGGTTTTGTTACTCTTTCATAACGAGTGATTAAAATCTGAGACTAATTGGAAGAGGAGAAGGGCAGAAATTGAGGGGTGGGGATGTTTTTAGATGAGATCTGTCAAAACTAAGTTGTCAAAACTTATGTTGAAACTTTCCAATGGAATGTGCTGAACAATGACTTTGTGTTCTAAATGAAGATCCAAGTAAAACAATTATCTGGACTCAAAGAGACTTACAGCAAGTGTTCTCTGGAATCAATGAAAATGAAACAATTGGTTTCTACCATGAATAGAAAATGATGGAATGTAAATCCTGGCTGAATAGAACTCAATCAAAGATGCTTCACTTGAATAAAATGAAAACAATGGTATGGCTTTTGAAGAAATCCAGTCAGAAACAAATCTTCAAGTGTTCAGATTGCAAATATTCATTACAGATCAAAACTTCGGGATGATTCTTGGTGGGCCTAGGATTTTTGAGGTAGATTATATTCTGTCTTGTCTTTGGAGAATTTAAAACAGTTATTGTTGCACCAGACTTGCAGCTGGTTGAGGCTGAGTTGGAGTCTATTTTTGACAAAAGGAAAGCTAAGGGAGGAGTAGAAGATGGTGAAGTCGTCCACGTAGAGGGTACGTTTGATGTTGGGGCCAAGGTTGTCCGCGATGTCATTAATGCTCAGGTTGAAGAGAGTGGGAGAGGATGCTGCCTTGGGGGGACGCCTTCTTCTTGGGGGTAAGGGTTGGAGGGTGTGGCCAATACGAACTTGAAACTGCCTGGGTGAAAGGAAGTTTTTAATAAAGATGGGGAGGTGGCCTCCGAGGCCGATGGAGTAAAATTTGCGGATAATGCCATATTTTCAAGAAGTGTCAAGAGCTTTCTCGAGGTGGAAAAAGATGGCAATGAGGTGTTCCTTATTTGCAAAGGATTCCTGGATAGCGTTGTCTATTGTAATTAACTAATCTAGGGTATTGTGACATTTCCCGAAGCCGCTTTGGTGAGGGGAGAGGATACTCTTGGTCTCAAGGAACCAGTTTAGTCTCTGGTTAATGATTCTTTCCATAAGTTTACAGAGACAGCAGGTGAGGGCAATGGGTGGTAGCTGGAGGGGTCGGTACTGTCCTTCCCAGTTTAGGGACAGAAGGTGACAATAACTGTCCTCCAGATAGGGGAAAAGGAGTGTGAGGACCAAATGTGGTTGAGGATGGTGAGTAGGGTAGTGGTGGCCTTGTTGGGGAGGTGTTTCAGGAACTGGTAGGGATGTTATCTTGGCCATTGGAGGTGCAGCCAGCGTTGTGGATGGCTTGGTTTAATTCAGAAAGGGTGAGAGGGGTGTTGTAGCTCTCAGATTTGTCAGAGGGAAAGGTGATACTCCGGGCTATATCGCAAGCTTTTTTGGTTTTGAAAGCATTGGGATAGTTGACCAAGGACGAGATGTTGCTAAAAGCGGCGGCGACGTGGTTAACGATGCCCTTGTTGTAAAAGCCTATCCCAGGGTATAGACCTTATCACAAATAGAAACCACACTCCCTATCGCTATGCCACTGTTGTGGTAATTACTCAATTTCAAAAACACAAACATTTAGGATGCTGTTGGCAAATGCAATCTAACAGTCATGGAATGATGTATGTGCTCCTCGGCTCAGTCGGCTGTAAAAGCCTATCCCCAGGGTATAGACCTTATCCCAAATGGAATCGTGATGGATGATGATATATAAAAAAGGGCAAGAGCGCATGCTATGCATACGTGAGCATGCATTCATAGAGCACTCTTTCGCCCTTATTTTATATCCCATCAGGCAGTGCGGTCTCGATTTGCGATAAGTCTATAGGCCCTAGATACAGGGAGAAGTTCATCCTTAAAAAAAAATGGATGATATATTCAAAGTTATTTCAACCAAATTTTTTTTTTTTTTTTAAAGGTACAATGAGATATTCGAAGGAACCCTCACTGAGCAAGAGGACCAGCAACCTGCTACCCCTTCACAGCCCAAGAAGATGAAGCGGGCACACCCGAAGAGCGGCAGACCCCCAAAGAGCACACCTAGCCAAGAAAGGCCTAACTGGACAACAAGATAGACTGAAAGGTACTCATGAGAAGTCATATCTCACCTTCTCCTCTGGTAAACCTATGCCGCAAGGTTTGTGGCATCAAAACAGTTTGGGGCTGTTTTTCTTGTGGTGACAGCAGTCGCTTTTACCCTTAAAATTGTAGCAATGTATCATTGTTCATTAAAAAAAATAGTACCTGAAACGTCAGGCTGTGGAATAAGAGCTCAGGGCTATCATCAAGACTTAAGAATTTTTTATGATCAATTGCCAATCGCAATATCTATTATTTTTTTGAATCCCTACAGTTAGCTAAACATACTTTTTTGTTTCATTACAACCTCCAGGAAGTTTGAGATGACAAACAAACAACATCACTCTGCATTACGTGTACCTCCGCTTTCCGTTTAGTATGCACTGCAACCGCCGATTTTGGCCAAAATCGACGGTTGCACATTACACGCCTCCCCAGAGCAAGAGCAACCTAATTTGATATCATTATTTGCTTGGCCTGGCACAGCTACGACCTAATTACATTGCCAACACGCGCGAGTGTAATACGATACCTCTATCTGATGCACGTTGGGAATATTATTAATGCCCCTATGATAGCATACTAAAAGGAAAGGGCTTGCATTCTCAATGGTTTATTCTCTGCATGTTGCCATATCAGGTCGAAAGTTCAACACCTGTGCTTTTTCCTCTCATTTGCGACTTGTTTCTTTATTGCAAGGGACATGGAAACATTATCGAGGGTAAACTTGTATCAATGGACAAGTTTGTATTTGGTTTTAGGGTTACTGCCCAAGTAAGCCAATGTGAATATATAATTCATTCATTGAGTCTGCTATCTCAATTGTCAATCAGTAGATATTAGTTGTAATTTCCAGCAGTGTAGAACTCCAGTTTTATTATTGAAATTTTCATATAAAATTTATAACCATGAACAGCAATAAAATTGAATTACAAACAGATGTAGAAATGATATTTAATGAATTGTATTTTTCTTTCTAAATTTATAACCAATAAACTCTCATGAAATGGTTAAATGGCATGAAATGGTACAATTCTTCAATTTCCAATCAAAATATTTTCACCATGTTTTGCAATAAGCATGGTGAGTAGTTTGTCACAACTTTGTAATATTGTAAGCCAGGTCCAATATGGTTGGTGTGTTAGGCTAGGCCTAGTGTTAATATAAAAAAAAAGCCAGAAAACCCACCCCAACACCTCTTGTATTTCCTTGGAAACAGTAAAATTGTATTACTTATAAATATTTTGCTGTATTTGGACAAATTTGTTGACACTTGGATACCAAGTTTGGCAACGTCAACATGATTAATGATGCTCTAAACCATGTTTTAGGTACCTTTTCACTGAGAATTCCTATTGGAATCAAAAGAGGTAAGTTTCTAATAGACATTCAGCATATCCTGAATAAATAAAAGTATAATCAAAGTTTCCAATGCTTGAAATTTTGTCATAAACTTAAAATTTCAAGTTGATGCCCAATGAATAAGGTAAATTAGCTAATTTGCATATCATTTGCATAACATTAAAATAAAATTGAAACAGTGGTGGAAACATTTCCTTTTAATATTATATTGGTTTTATGCACCATATAAGGAACAATGCATGTTTATGGGGGAAATATAGTGCCAAATCCTATCAGATAGATGATTGGCAGAATCAGAGGTCAATTTCTAGGTCTAAAATTGATGCATGATTTTTTTCCTTGCTCAAAAAAAATCAAGAGTAGTACCATATGAAAGGTCTTTCTTTCAACAATTCATATACCCTATCAAATTTTTTTTTTGGTAATTAGCCACAAGAGAGCAGATTATCACAAAGATAGCAGTTTTAGGACTTCTGATAATCTGAATTAATGATCTCATTTGCATAAATTTGCAAATTTGGTCAGAAAAATTATGCAAACCAATGTAAATTCCAGTCTTAGCTTTCAAATAACTTAAACCTGTTACAGTAGAAAATAAAACATAAATATGTGGAAAAGCTCCCTTTCAAAAGTTCCCTAAAATAACACTGTAATCTCAAATGCTCTAGTAAAGTAAGGGTTAATGCCTTTCAAGATGGTGAAACTTTGCACCTTCTTTTGAGTCTAATTTTTTTTTTCTAGTATTCAGGCTGCTTGTTAAAATACCCTGCTTTAGAATAAATCACCTTTCCTTCATCAACTTTCCCTTCATAATAGTTTCTTAAGAGCACTCTCCCGCATAAACCATTTCATTCCAATATACGGAGAGTAAACATTTCTCTTTGCATTAAAAAGTGCATCTATATACCAACAGTGCAGGATATGTGCCAAACGGGATACCATTCGAAATATCTCCATTGGGATATGGTATCCCAAATGAGATATCAAAACTGTCATCATTCCATTCAGGCTTCAAGTTGTGCTTTCTCTTGTCATAATTTACGCATGATTAACAAAAGTCAAATTTCAATTTTTAACTAAAATCTGTTTTATAGAAACTATTGATCTATTGACATTCACATTTTCATTACAGCCCTTCCATTTGCTTTCACCAGTTTTGCTATGCTTTGATGGATGCTTTGATGCTAATCCCTGGTAAAATGTAAGAAAACTATCTAGGGCTTTAATGAATATTCATAAATTGATGCGGAAATTCCCCTATTTGTGCGCGAATCCATTTGAATAATTCATTTTCAGAGCACAGCTATTTAGGTTGATATCCCAATAGGGATATATTTGATATCCCCAATGGGATACTGTATCCCATTCTGGATATCAATGTAACTAAGATGCAGCTGTATCTCGATTGGAATATGGTATCCCGATTGGCAGTTATGCCGCACTGACTAACATATATGAAATCGTTAATTAAAGTGACTGTAATTTTGGTCTGCAACCATAAACAGTGACCAAGCATGTGATATTCCAGCGTTATGGGAATCTTCTTCAACTTACCCTTTTATCAAAGTCAAGAGCTTCTGACCTTTCTTGCAATATTCTCTGCTGTTTCTCTGCACTTCTTAAATCTTGTTGGCATTTTGACTGTAAAAGAAACATTAAAGATAAATTAAAAAGTAAAATTTTACTTACGTGTTGTGCAAAAGATAATGATCATCAGCAAGTGCAGGGGGTCAAATTTTGTACACAGTAACATGGAACAATACTTTCTCACAAAATAGTGATTTAGATCAAATTTCATTGTTCCAATTTTTTTGTTGATAATGGGCAAAAATCTTATCTTGAGTTGGACTTAAATTTACAATGTGCAGCAACATATGTCAAATTTTAGTACTTTCATGACATAAACATGTAACCCAACTCATTTGCATACAGACATACATGTGCAAGCAGCCTTGCATTTGAATAATCATGATCAATTGTGCCGCCCATTACAAGCAAGGTGAGAAAAGTCTTTTCTAACTAGAAAATAAACAGCAGACCTACTGCCACTATGTCTACATGGCACGTCCCTGACATCATGTTTATGATTATTTATTACCTCCGCCAACGAAGTTGGACGGAGATTATGTTTTCACCTCTGTAAATTTATTTATCTGTTTGTTTGTTTGTTATAATGTGGTTAAAAAATACTTACCAGTTGATTTTGGATCTCTAGTATTTCCTGCTGATAGGTCAGCTGCTTTTGTTGTGATTCCTTCTGAAGATTTTCCTGCATTTACAAACCAACAATGCCAAACTTTGATAATGAAATAGATGAATTAATGGAATTTTGATATAATGGTAAATCAATCTTTAGCTAGAATATTTGCACTCTATAGAGCGCATACCTCCGCCCATTGCAATTCCAACATGCCTAGAATAATTCTATAGAGGTCATTTGATCCTCATACCTAATATAATCTACCTCAGAAATCCTAGGCCCACCAAGATTCATCCCCAAGTTTTGATCTGTAATGAATATTTGCAATCTGAAAATTGAAGATTATCTTCTGACTGGATTTCTTCCAAGGCCATACCATTGTTTTCAGTTTTATTTAAGTAAAGCGTCATTGTTTGAGCTCTATTCACATTCCATCATTTTCTATTCATGGCCGAAACCAATTATTTCAAGAGAATAGATTGTTTGGATCTTCATTCAGAGTGCAAAGGCATTCATTGTTTAGCACATTCAATTGGAAAGTTGCAGCTTAGTCTTGACAACTTAGTCTTGACAGATCTCATCCTAAAACATCCCCACCCCTCAATTTCTGCCCTTTCCCTGTTCCAATCAATCCCAAATTGTAATCACTTCCTCATGAAACAGTAACAAGACCGCACACCAAATTCAACCAAAATCCAATAATGAGTTTTGGAGATATCTTAATGACAGACAAACTCACCTTACAATGTTCCCACCCCTCCATTTGCACCCTTCCCCTGTTCCCATATGTCTCAAATTTTTATTCACTTCTTCCAATAAGCAGTAACACAATCACACACCAAATTTAATCCAAATCTAATTGTCAGTTCTTGAGATATCTTGATGACAGACAAACAAACAAACAAACAAACACAGGCAATAACCTCCGTCCAACTTCGTTGGTGGAGGTAATAAAATTTGATAGCTTTATGAGATGTCTTCTCTTAAATAGGAATCTTGTTAACATTTAGAAGAGGGGATCCTTGTTAACATTTAGGGGAGGGGATCCTTGTTAACATTTAGGAGAGAGGATCCTTGTTAATGTTTAGGGGCGGGGGCTTGTTAATGTTTAGGGAAGGGGATCCTTGCTATTATTTAGGGGCGGGAATCCTTGTTAACATTTAAGGGAGGGGATCCTTGTTAATGTTTAGGGGCGGGATCCTTGTTAACATTTAGGGGAGGGGATCCTTGTTAATGTCTAGGGAGGGATCCTTGTCAATGTTTAGGGGCGGGATCCTTGTTAATGTTTAGGGGCAGGGATCCTTGTTAATGTTCAGGGGCGGGGATCCTTGTTAATCACAGCAGGGTTTATGCTATTTGGTCTTGTGCAGTAGGTAGAAAGAAAGTTCTCCCTCTTCCAAACTTTTGAACAAAGTAAAGGGTGAAGGGAATTCCTCATTATTCAATATTAGTTTTACACCATGTGATTGTGTAACTTGTTTGTTTGTTTGACGAGGGCTTAACGGCACCACGATAATGAGGGTCAAATTGTGCCCGAGAGGTTAGATCATTCTAGAGGAAGGGAGGAAAAGAAACAGGGGAAGAATGAGAGAAATACAAGAACAAACTAGAACGGTAAATACCGTCATGGTTCGCATGCCTATGCAAATTGATACCCGTATCATATGACCCGGCCAATTATAAAAATGGCATCTCACACTCAAGTCCCATATGGCATCCCATGTACCACATGACATCCCACCCCATGTCCTACATGGCATCCCACCCCATGTCCCACATGGCATCCCACCCCATGTCCCACATGGCATCCCACCCATGTCCCACATGGCATCCCACCTCATGTCCCACATGGCATCCCACCTCATGTCCCACATGGCATCCCACCCCATGTCCCACATGGCATCCCACCCCATGTCCCACATGACATCCCATCCCATGTCCCACATGGCATTCCACCATATATCCCACATGGCATCCCACCCCATGTCCTACATGACATCCCATGTCCCATGTGGCATTCCATCATATGTCCCACAGGGCATCCCATCCTATGACCCACATGACATTCCATCCTATGTCCCACATGGATCACATCCCATGTCCCAAATGACATCCCACCTCATGTCCCACATGACATTCCACCATATCTCCCACATGGCATTCCACCATATCTCCCACATGGCATTCCACCATACAGTGTCTCACATGGCATTCCCCCGTATGTCCCACATGGCATTCCACCATATGTCCCACATGGCATCCCATGCTATGACCCACATGGATACCATCCTACATGTGTGTCCCACAATAACCCAACCATATGTACCACATGACATCCCTCCCTATGTCCCACATGGCATCCCTCCCTGTGTCCCACATCAGTGGCTTCCCACCTGATGTTCCACATGGTATCGCACCATATGTTCCACATGGTATCCCTCCCAATGTCTCAATGCCATTCTACTTTCTGTCCCACATGGCATCACATCCCAAGTCCCCATGGCCTCCAACCATATGTCCTACATAGCCTCCTACCCTACAGCATCCTACCTTATGTCACACATAGCATCCTACCTTATGTCACACATGGCATCCCAACCTATGTCACACTCTGTGTTACTTGTGGCATCCCACCATGTCCCACATAACATTCTACCCTGTTCCACATGGCATCCCACTCCATGTCCCACATGGCATCCCACCCCATGTCCCACATGGCATTCCACCCCATGTCCCACATGGCATCCCACCCCATGTCCCACATGGCATTCCACCCCATGTCCCATATGGCATTCCACCCCATGTCCCACATGGCATCCCACCCCATGTCCCACATGGCATTCCACCCCATGTCCCATATTGCATCCCACCCCATGTCCCACATGGCATCCCACCCCATATCCCACATGACATCCCATAGGCTCCATAAGAAGTTTCATCCTAGCTATCACAGTCCCTGATTGAGCATACTATGTATGAAAGTGTCAGTTCATATAATAACTTATATGCAAATGACTTGTTGAAATGGAGTGGAATGCCATGTCCCTCATGACATCCCATGTCCCACATGACATTCCATCCCATGGCATTCCACCCTATGTCCTGCATGGCATTCCACCACATATCCTACATGGCATTCCACCCTGTTCTACTAGCATCCCACCCCATGTCCCACAGGGCATCCCACCCTATGTCTCACATGACGTCCCATAGGCTCCATAAGAAGTCTAATCCTAGCTATCACAGTCCCTGATTGAGCATACTATGTATGAAAGTGTCAGTTCATATAATAACTTATATGCAAATGACTTGTTGAATAAGAAAAAAGGTGGAGTCAAATAATTATGCCTCATATAGCCCTTGGTGTATACAACATGGTAAATATTATATCATATGTCCCTCATGGCCCCCATCCATGTCCCACATGGCATCCCTCCCTATGTCCATATGCAATCACATCCTGTCACACTCAGCATTAGCATACTAAATATACTAAGCATACTAAATAAAAAAGTCTGGTCAGGTCATATACTGTACTGTAGCAACTTTATGCAAAAGACCACAATAATAATGGTGGAGTTTAATAATCATGCCTGATACAACTGTTGGTGCCCAAATATTTTGAAGAATTTTAAGGATTTTAAATCTCAAGAGACGCTTGAGGATCTCTGAAGAATATTGGAAAATTATATCATTTTATACTTATCTTCTAAGGAAATAGCAAATGTTTTGTAGACTTTTTAAGAAAACTAGTCTTCAATCTGTCTTAAATGTCTCTGAAAAATTATAACATTTTGTAAGGAAATTCTAACCTTCCAAAAGGATATCTGAAAAAAGGTTAACTTTTTCTGAGGAACTCCGAAGAAACTTTAACATTTTTTAAGGAAATCTCAAGGCCGAACGAAATCACAATTACATAGGTTCGCATTATGCTTCACATGCTCACCAATAATAAACACAACTATTGACTACAAATTTGGTAAATTAGTTAGCTAAGATGAGAGTGGTGCACGTCTAATTTAAACATGGAATCTAAGAGTTTTTTTTTTATTGACAAAATCGTGTCACATTTCTTTTATTTCATCAAATTTCACTGAACTGTTACTTTTCATTAATGTCCTGTCCTGGCTACCCCCTATTCTTGTACGATATTTTCCATAATAAAATCAGAAAAGCAATATGAGCCTGTTGAAGCTACGTTTTGTTTACATGCTGGAATCTAATAAAAGAAGAAAGAAATAATCTTCACCTAACTGCCATCATTTCAGTCTCAATCTCAGGCACTTCTGTCCTCCCCACCACCCAATCCCCCTAACTGCCATCAATTCCCTTGTAATCCAAAGTGCATAGAACAATGCAGTGGTAAAGGATAAAGCACTCAGACATTCTGGAAAATGGGTGGCAAACAAAAATGTTTTTGATATCATGACTTTCCTGCAGAAAACTATTTTTCAAATTGACATTTACGATATTTTTTATTCAGTGACATTTCTCAGACAATCTTGGACAAAACTGTTGGGAAACTTCTTGGAAAGTTTGCATGTTATTCTATTCACCCCCGCTCTCCCTTTCAATGTTGTCAAAATATTTTACTAGGAAATACAGAGACATTGAAGCAATTATAAACATTTTTCACTCATTTCACTAACATTAAACAGTGGAACGGGGGTGTCCCAATGAGTATTGTCCAAGTTTGTAGAACATACCTTGATAGTGTTCATCTCTTTGCTTTTTGCTGACTCAAGCTCATTCCGCAAGCTCTTCAATTCTTCCTGCAGTCTAAAGGAAAAAGTAGAGTGTGTAATTTCTTTCCATGCTTGATAAAAAAAAAATATAACAAATATTGTCATCATTTTTTGAGTGGTAAAACAAATACTTTCTGTTTTTTTGTTTCAAAAGGTGTATGGACAGGTAAGTCTTTTCAAACCTATGGCATGTCTTTTCAAAACTATGGCATGTCTTTACAAATCTATGGCATGTCTTTTCAAAACTATGGCATGTCTTTACAAATTTATGGCATGTCTTTTCAAATCTATGGCATGTCTTTTCAAATCTATGGCATGTCTTTTCAAATCTATGGCAGTCTTTTTAAATCTATGGCATGTCTTTTCAAATCTATGGCATGTCTTTTTAAATCTATGGCATGTCTTTTCAAATCTATGGCATGTCTTTTCAAATCTATGGCATGTCTTTTCAAATCTATGGCATGTCTTTTCAAATCTATGGCATGTCTTTTCAAATCTATGGCATGTCTTTCCAAATCTATGGCATGTCTTTTTAATCTATGGCATGTCTTTTCAAATCTATGGCATGTCTTTTCAAATCTATGGCATGTCTTTTCAAATCTATGGCATGTCTTTTCAAATCTTTTTACATTACAATAATATGAAAGAAGCTACTCCTCCACTCATCTTTGCCACCATCAATAATAATATGAAACAAGCTACTCCCCTACTTATCTCTGCCACCATCTATAATAATATGAAACAAGCTACTCCTCCACTCATCTCTGCCACAATCAATAATAATATGAAACAAGCTACTTCCCCACTCATCTCTGCCACCATCAATAATAATATGAAACAAGCTACTTCCCCACTCATCTCTGCCACCATCTATAATAATATGAAACAAGCTACTTTCCCACTCATCTCTGCCACCATCAATAATAATATGAAACTAGCTACTCCTCCACTCATCTCTGCCACAATCAATAATAATATGAAACAAGCTACTCCCCCACTCATCTCTGCCACCATCTATAATGAAACAAATCCTCCACTCATGAAACATCAATAATAATATGAAACTAGCTACTCCTCCACCACCAGCTACTACCCCCACTCATCTCTGCCACCATCTATAATAATATGAAACAAGCTACTCCCCAACTCATCTCTGCCACCGTCTAAATTAATATAAAACAAGCAACTCCCCAACTCATCTCTGGCACCATCTATAATAATTCAAAACAAGCTACTTCCCACTCATCTCTGACACCATCTGATTTGCTGTGTGTTAAAAAAAAAAAGCATACTTCTTTTCTTGTTCAGCTAAAATTTCATTCCTGGCAAATTTGGCATCCTTGTGAAATCCCATTTGATCATCTGACGGGGCTGGTCTCTTTTGCCCCTTCTTCACCTCTCCAGGGTGATTGAAGCGATAGTAGTGGTTCCCAATGACAAGCCTGTCCCCCTGCAAAGATCACAAAGGATGGCACGATTAACAAACCACGGGTGAAGTCTGAAGCATAGCCACAATGTGATACCAATTGAGGACATCCTACCTTATGTTTTTTTTTAAACTGATATTAAAGACATGTAGGTTCGACATTAGCTATAAAATATATTGTAAGTAACAAAAGAAGAGAAGTTCGATCACAATAAAATGACCATTTGACAGATTTTGTATTACCGGGCCTATTCTTTAAAGGATTAGCTTAGTGGTCAAGAAAGTTAAGAAGATATTCATGTTTAAAGCTCTGGCTTGTCTGTGCAGAAATGACTGGTGTAGTAAGTCTACTACTGTATGGAAAGTTGGCATCCTCATCCTCATATTCTTAAGTGTTAATGTATTGCAAAGAACAGTTTGTTTAAATTTGTTATTATTTGACTTTTTTTCACTCAAACTTTCTTCAGGTAAAATATTATAAATACTGTACCTTTACTAGATTTAGTTTTACTACTTTTCTTGACATATCCAATGGTTTGTAAAGCCACAAAATCACAGGACAAAATATGATAGAATAC
Source organism: Chiridota heheva (assembly GCA_020152595.1). Classification (NCBI taxonomy): domain Eukaryota; kingdom Metazoa; phylum Echinodermata; class Holothuroidea; order Apodida; family Chiridotidae; genus Chiridota; species Chiridota heheva. Next base: position 21,705 of record JAIGNY010004485.1, read on the forward strand.
ATAAAGACTTTAAGAAATCTGAGGCTATGACTTCACAACTAATTTCAGTCGTTTCTACACAAATGATACCAAATTATAAACTAAGATATCCCCTTGGTGGAAAATGATTTTTGAATGTTTTCTTCACCATTTTTTTCTTTTGAAGTCCTCTTTCAAATCAGATAGATTTGCTTGTTGGGAATGCCAAGCTGTGATGTTAGATAAACCTGTTGGGAATGTCAAGCTGTGATGTTAGAAAGACCTGTTAGGAATGTCAAGCTGTGATGTTAGAAAGACCTATTGGGAATGTCAAGCTGTGATGTTAGATAGACCTGTTGGAAATGTCAAGCTGTGATGTTAGATAGACCTGTTGGGAATGTCAAGCTGTGATGTTAGATAGACCTGTTGGGAATGTCAAGCTGTGGTCTTAGATAGGCCTGTTAGGAATGTCAAGCTGTGATGATAGAAAGACCTGTTAGGAATGTCAAACTGTGATGCAAGAAGACCTGTTAGGAATGTCAAGCTGTGATGTTAGAAAGACCTGTTAGGAATGTCAAGCTGTGATGTTAGATAGACCTGTTAGGAATGTCAAACTGTGATGCTAGAAGACCTGTTAGAAATGTCAAGCTGTGATGTTAGAATGACCTGTTAGGAATGTCAAGCTGTGATGTTAGATAGACCTGTTGGGAATGTCAAGCTGTGATGTTAGATAGACCTGTTGGGAATGTCAAGCAGTGATGTTAGATAGACCTGTTAGGAATGTCAAGCTGTGATGTTAGAAAGACCTGTTAGAAATGTCAAACTGTGATGCTAGAAGACCTGTTAGGAATGTCAAGCTGTTTGTTTGTTTGATGAGGTCTTAACGGCACCACGACAACGAAGGTCAAATTGTGCCTGAGAGGTCAGATCATTTTAGAGGTAGTAAGGAAAGAGACCAGGAGGAGAATGAGAGAAATTCAAGAACAAAAGCCAGAAAGCTGTGATCGAGAGAGGAGGTGCATGGGTAAAACAAATAACAAAGTAGAGAGGGGGTGGAAGAGGAGAATTTAAATATGGTTGTAGAGGGATGCATGCTGAAGGAAGGAGATTATTTTATCTGAAGGATTTTTTTGGAAGAACTCAGCAATTGAGTTGTGGGGAGCGAGGGAAGCTCTGGGAAGGTTGTACAGGGGGCAAGCAAGGAGAACGTGTTGGATTGTGAGGATGCAGTGGCAATTGTTACAGAGGGGTTGGGGGGAACCAATAAGGAGGTGGGAGTGAGTGAGGTGGGTGTGACCAATTCTAAGACGGGTAATATGAACGTTGTCGATACTGAGAAAGGTTGTTGATGGTGGATTTGATCGATTGTGGGCTGGATAACATGGAGTTTGTTATCAATTTGGAAGTTCCATAAGGTTTGCCAGCGGTCACGAACAAGAGAAGCGATAAGCGGTTTGATGTCAGAGAGGGTTTTGGGAAAAGGGGAAGGGAGGAGGTTAAGGGCAAGCTTAGCGGCTCTATCAGCCCTGTCATTGCCAGGGATGCCAACATGGCTGGGTATCCAGAAGAAAAGAACACTTTTCCTGCAGAGGGTGGGAGAAAAGAGTTTCCGGAGGAGGAGGTGGCAGGTGAGGTTATCCCATTTAAGATTGAGTAATGAAGTAAGAACAGCCTTTGAGTCAGAGAAAATGGCAAAGTGACTAAGAGGAGAGTACTCAATAAAGTTGAGGGCGAGGAGAATGGCCTTAGCCTCGGCTGAAAAGATGGATGAGTGGTCAGGAAGTCTGCTACTGAGGGTGATGTCTTGGATGATGGCAGCAGCAGCTGTCTTGTTGCCTTCCTTGGAGCCATCAGTATAGATGGAGGTGTAATTTGAGAGTTGGTCTTTGATTTGGTTGTGGAGATTGATGAAGAGGTTAGGGTGACTTTGAGTTTTGTTATAAGTGGAGAGGTCTAGGTGGACAGAAGGAAGGGGGGTGGCCCAAGGCGGAAAAGTGGGCCAGGAGTAGGTGCGAGAGTGGCGGGGTTGATGCCAAGTTGAAAGAGGTCTGATTTAATGCGTAAGCTGAAGGGAGGCGATAGGGTTTTAGTCCTATCAAAGAGGGAGGAGAAATTGGGGTACCTAATGAGGTTGTAAACAGGGTTCTGGGTGTTGGTGAGGACTCTAAAAGCATAGGAGAGGCTAAGCTTTTTACATCTAAGTAGAAAGGGGGGTCGTTGGCTTCAACATCAAAACTGGTGATTAGGGAGGTCCTGTAGGCTCCTAGACAAAGCCTGAAGGCTTCATTTTGGATGGTGTTAATGTGGTTGAGGTATAAGTTGTGAGCGACACAGTAGACAATATTGCCATAGTCAAGCTTGGCACGAATGGTGAGCCTGATAATTTTGAGGAGAGCATAGCAGTTCGCTCCCAAGTAGTGTTGGAGAGCAGTCGGAGGAGGTTGAGGGAGCTATTGCATTTTATTTTCAGGTTGGTGATGTGTGGCTTGTAGGTGAGCTTGGGGTCTAAAGTTAGACCAAGGAACTTTGTGTTTTCAACTTTAGGGATGCGATTCCCATTGAGCACAAAGTTCGGGTTGGGGTGGAGGTTGTTGAAATGACAAAAGTGCATGCAGACTGTCTTGTCTTTGGAGAATTTAAAACCGTTATTGTTGCTCCAGACTTGCAGCTGATTGAGGCTGGTTTGAAGCCTATTTTCAACAATAGGAAAGCTAGGGGAGGAGTAGAAGATGGTGAAGTTATCCACGTAGAGGGTACGTTTGATGCTGGGGCCAAGGTCATTCCCGATGTCATTAATGCTCAGGTTGAAGAGAGTGGGGGAGAGGATGCTGCCTTGGGGGACGCCCTCTTCTTGGGGGTATGGCTTGGAGAGGGTGTGGCCAATACGAACTTGGAACTGCCTGGGTGAGAGGAAGTTTTGAATAAAGATGGGGAGGTGGCCTCTGAGGCCAATGGTGTGAAGTTTTCGGGTAATGCCGTATTTCCAAGTAGTGTCGAAAGCTTTCTCGAGGTCAAAAAATATGGCAATGAGGTGTTCCTTTTTGCAAAGGATTCCCCGGATAGCGGTGTCGAGCGTAATTAACTGATCTAGGTATTGCGACGTTTTGGAAGCCGCTTTGGTGAGAGAGAGGATTCTGTTGGTCTCGAGGAACCAGTTTAGTCTCTGATTAATGATCTTTTCCATAATTTTACAGAGACAGCAAGTAAGGGCGATGGGTCGGTAGCTGGTGGGGTCGGTGCTATCCTTCCCGGTTTAAGGACGGGATGACAATAGCTGTCCTCCAGATAGGGGAAAGGAGTGTGAGGACCAAATGTGGTTGAAGATGGTGAGTAGGGTAGTGGTGGCCTTGATGGGGAGGTGTTTCAGAAACTGATAGGGGATGTTATCTGGGCCCTTGGAGGTGCAGCCAGCGTCGTTGATGGCTTGGTTTAATTCAGAAAGGGTGAGAGGGGTGTTGTAGCTTTCGGAGTTGTCAGAGGGAAAAGTGATTCTCCGGGCTTCATCACAAGCTTTTTTGATTTTGAAAACATTGGAGTAGTTGGTCGAGGACGAGATGTTGCTGAAAGAGGCGGCGAGGTGGTCAACGATGTCCTTTTTTGCGGTGAGAAGGTCTCCATTCCAAGAGAGATGGGAGATGGAAGATTTGCCTACTCTGCCGTGGAAGCTGTTAACCATTCTCCAAATCTTCTTAGTGGGGTGTTGGTGGTGAGAGAAGAGATAAAGTTGTTCCAAGTGTTGGTTTTACTGTCCTTGATAGTGTGCGTCTGGCCTTGCACGGCTGATGCGAAAGAGGTTAAGGTTATGGGTGGTCGGGTTAGTTTTAAAGTTCCTGAGGGCTCTTTTCCTGTTCTTGATGGTGGTTTTGCAGTCATCCGAGAACCAGGGGTTGGAGGATGATTTGGGGTTTGGAGGTTTTGGGAATTGAGCAGGTGGCGATGTTGATAAGGATATTACTGAAGTTAGACATGGGATCCTCATCCTCGAGAAGATGGGGGGAGAGGTGTGAGTCACAGAGGGTTTCAAAAAGGGACCAGTCAGCCTTGTCGAGGTTCCAATTGGGGTGTGCTCAGTGGGGATTTGAAGATTGGAGTGTATAAGAAGAGGGTAATGATCACTACCACAGAGGTCAGCAGCGACTCTCCAACTAAAATCAGGGAGGAGGTTAGGGGAACAGATAGACAGGTCAATACAGGTGAGAGAGCCTGTGGCAGGATGAAGGTAGGTCGGGAGTTAGTGTTCAGTAAGGACAGGCTGTGCTGACGGAGAGCGTTTTCGATGAACTTGCCTCTAGGGGTGGTGGTATTAGAGCCCCACAGAGGGTTGTGAGCGTTGAAGTCACCAAGAAGGATGAAGGGGGTGGGAAGCTGAGAGATGAGGTTGTTAAGGCTGGTTGGTTGAATGTTGGTGTTGGGAGGGAGATAGATATTGCAGAGAGTGAAAGTTTTGTGGAGGGAGATAGAAATACAGATGGCCTGAAGGTCGGTGTGCACACGAACAGGGCTGTGTGGGATATCGTGTCTTACGAGAATAGAGACGCCACCACAGGCCCTGTCAGCATCCACTTGATGTTTGTGATAGCAAGCAAAGTTGTTGAGGGAGTAATGGTCGGTGGTTTTCAAAAAAGTTTCTTGTAGGCAGAAGACGACCGGGTTGAAGGTGGAGGCCAGAAGGTCAATTTCTTCAGAATTGGCCTTTAGGCTCCTAATGTTCTATTGTATGATGTTGTGGGTGTTATTGTAATTGTTTGTGATGTATGCCATAAAGGAGGCGGGGGGTTATCTGGAGGAAGATCTGTTGGGTCTGAGTTGGCTTGTTTTTATCTTTGGATCTGTTTCTTTGGGAGCGATTGTTTTTGAAAATTGGACGAGAAGTATGATCAGTGTGTTCGGTAATCGAACAATCCATACTCTCTTCAGTGTGGGTTTGGGTGGTGGGTTGTTTGTTGATTGGTTGTTTGTTGATTGGTTGTTTGTTGATTGGTTGTTTTTTGGTTGGTTGTTTGTTGGTTGATTTGTTGGTTTGTTGATTGTTTGCTTGGTTGGTTTTAGCTTGATGTATGAAGGTATTAGTGGTGTTGGTGTAGGTGGCGGTAGGGGCTTTAGAGTAGGAAGGGAGGTTGAGGAGAGAAGTGGTGGTGGAGGTGGTGTGGGTATTGGGTGTGATTGGGTTGTTGGAAATGGTGATGGGCTTAGGACTAGGTAAGAAGAGCCAGGTGAGGTCGGTTTGGGCATGGGAGTTAGTTTTTGTTGTGTTAGTTGTGTTTGGGGGGGCGGAATTAGAGTTAGAGGAGACTACGTTTGAGTAGGAAGGCTTGGAGTTAAGAGAAGCGAGGAATTGTTTCCTGGCCTCTGGGTAGGTTATGTTGGGGTTAAGGGTTTTAAGTTTTGTTATTTGTTTCTCCTGAAGGCAGGTGGGACAGTCTTTCGAGAAGGAGGGATGGTTTGCTGGGTGTTTACCGTCACAATTTGTGCAGAGTGGGGGGTTGGTGCAGGAGGTGTTGTCATGGTCCGGGGCTCCGCAGTTACCACAGCGCGCTTGGCTGTGGCAGGAGTTATTCCCGTGGCCATACCTCTGACAATTATAGCAACGTAAAGGGTTAGGAATGTAAGGGGCGACCTAGATTCTTAGGTAGCCGGCAATGATGTGGGAGGGGAGAGTTGGTGTTGCGAAGGTAAGAAATATGGTGTTGGTGGGAGTTTCGGCTCCGTCTCTCTTTAGAACGAGACGACGGGCTTCAGTTACATGTTGGTTAGCTAGTTCCTCTTGGAGGTCGTCATCGGTCATGTACGCAAGATCGCGGGTGCGTATGACGCCTTTGCTGGAGTTTAGGGAACGATGGGGGGTGACTGTGATGTCGATACCAGAGTTGGATAGGGTTTTGGTGGAAAGGAGGGTGGTGGCTTGTGTGTCCCTGGTGCAGTGCACCAGGAGATCACCGGATCTAAGGGTAGAGACTTTGGGGAGGGTACCGACAAGGCCAAAGAGGGCTTTATGGATGAGGAAAGGAGAAACTTTTTTAAAGCTTTCCTGCTTGTTGGTGGCATGGATAATAAGGATTTTTGGGATTGGGGTTGTAGAATGGTCAATGATGGTAGCAGGTGGGTCACGGGGAGGGGAGGGGGGTCAAGGTCAAGGTCACTGCACAGGCGCTTCGTCATTATGAAAGAAAAAACCAAGGGCCGAGAGACCCGAGGCAGCTAGAAAAAAAAAAAAAAAAAAAAATGTCGAGCTGTGATGTTAGATAGACCTGTTAGGGAATGTCAAGCTGTGATGTTAGATAGACCTGTTAAGGAATGTCAAGCTGTGATGTTAGATAGACCTGTTAAGAATGTCAAACTGTGATGTTAGAAAGACCTGTTAAAAATGTCAAGATGTGATGTTAGATAGACCTGTCAGAAATGTCAAGCTGTGTGTTAGATAGACCTGTTAGGAATGTCAAGCTGTGATGTTAGAAAAACCTGTTAGGAATGTCAAACTGTAATGTTAGATAGACCTGTTAGGAATGTCAAGCTGTGATGTTAGAAAGACCTGTTAGGAATGTCAAACTGTGATGCTAGAGAGACCTGTTAGGAATGTCAAGCTGTGATGTTAGATAGACCTGTTGGGAATGTCAAGCTGTGATGTTAGAAAGACCTGTTAGGAATGTCAAACTGTAATGCTAGAAGACCTGTTAGGAATGTCAAGCTGTGATGTTAGAAGACCTGTTAGGAATGTCAAGCTGTGATGTTAGATAGACCTGTTGGGAATGTCAAGCTGTGATGTTAGATAGACCTGTTGGGAATGTGAAGCTGTGATGTTAGATAGACCTGTTAAGGAATGTGAAGCTGTGATGTTAGATAGACCTGTTAAGAATGTCAAGCTGTGATGTTAGAAAGACCTGTTAAAAATGTCAAGCTGTGATGTTAGATAGACCTGTCAGAAATGTCAAGCTGTGTGTTAGATAGACCTGTTAGGAATGTCAAGCTGTGATGTTAGAAAAACCTGTTAGGAATGTCAAGCTGTAATGTTAGATAGACCTGTTAGGAATGTCAAGCTGTGATGTTAGAAAGACCTGTTAGGAATGTCAAACTGTGATGCTAGAGAGACCTGTTAGGAATGTCAAGCTGTGATGTTAGATAGACCTGTTGGGAATGTCAAGCTGTAATGTTAGATAGACCTATTAAGGAATGTCAAGCTGTGATGTTAGATAGACCTGTTAGGAATGTCAAGCTGTGATGTTAGACCTGTAAGGAATGTCAAGCTGTGATGTTATTACTAGTCAAATACAAATTGCTTTTTTTATAATTCTATTAGTGTTAAAAATGAATATTTTTGTAATAGAATAAAATTTTGAAAAAACACTTCCTTCACTATCTTCTTTATTTTTGCCCCCCTATCATATACGATGGATATATTAGGCTTGATCGTCATCGCCGATATATTATGCTTGCATCCTCAGAATTCCCACATCCAATCTACCTCAATTAAAAATGATTGTTTCCTGTACTAAGGGAAAGGTACTAAATTGAGACAGAGTTGATTATCAATGAGCTTAATGGCAACATAAGTTGCAAGATTCTCACATGATTGAGGTAGGCTCTCCTCTTGATCTCCTTCCCGTTGATGATGGTTTGTGATCCGTTTCCTGGCTTCAAGCAAAACAGGCTGTCAGTTTTCTCAATTATGCTATGAAAATATAATGAAAAGATTGAACCAATATTGATATAACTTCAGTACCTGTCAATAGCACTTTCATCTACTACATCTACCACTAACAATGCCACACACCATATTTGATCCAAATCCAGTCATTACTACTTGAGATAAGTTGATCATGACAAATGGACACACAGACAAACAAACACAGCTCCCCTCCGGCCAACTGTTGATTTGAGTTTACTGAGACCCATGACTCACCAGTAATCTGTGTTCTTGTGATCATCCTCCTCATCTCTGTCATCTAGCTTCCTCTTCCTCGGGGAAGACGTTCCAACTCTCGTCTTGGATTGGTTGAGAAGGTAGAGCAAGACTTGATCAGCTTCTAAATGCTCCTCAAGATTGATGAGGTTAGGGTGAGAGTTTGGGATCTTGTTTACATTGAGGAGATCCTGAAGGTATGAAAAAATGCAGGGAACCACCAGCTTTGAGTGATTGATTGATTAATTAACTGATAAGATTTGTCAGAATTTCAACAGCAAAGTTCACATAGTACAAGACAAATTGAATAAAATCAAAACAATTTACAAGAAAAACTAGAATGAATTAAGAGAAGTTTAGACTAATAGGTGAGGAAACCCTGAACATATTATATATGAGAAATAAAAGAAAATAATCACTAATGTGATTGATTGATTGCTGAAACTTGTCTTCACAACAGCAAATGTTACATAGTACCAGACAGGCTGAACAAATGGTGTGAAGGTAAACAAAAAGGTGCAAGGTGTAGGTTGGTGGAGAAATGTTGGAGACCTAATCAGTTATAGAGGAGAAGAATCTTAATTCATTTCCATGTTTTTATTTTGCAAATTGTCATTTCTTTTGTTTGTGAAGGTTGACTTGAGTGACAGCTCAGATGTTATTGATGAGCCAAATAAAGGAGAGGTTTGAAGGGGAATTTTTTACAAAAGAGTTTTACGATAAATCTAGTGTGAGATGGTCTAAAGAGGGTGAAAAAGGGAATGTGTGGAAGAATATGTGTTTCACTGAAAATGTTCATTGCTTACTGCTTTGTGTATTCATTGCACACTGCAAACTTTTCAAATGAGTACCAAACAGTACATCATCTGCACAAGTACTCCCAAAGATAAAGCAACTAATCTCAACCCTGCCTCCCACCCCATCCACCGTATCGCAAAGACTTCTTCAATGAAGACCAATTCCAAGAATTAAATACATGATTTAGCATTGCATTTAAAATAGATTATTTTTTTAAACGAATATTTCCGTGAATTTTTATTTTCTTGTATATGATAGATGACTATGAAAGAAACAAATTGGTGTAAAATCATATTGATATGTTTTTCTATTTAAAAGTTATTGCATTTCAAAGAGTGTGCGAGTGCGATGAAATGTGACCTTACAGTGTACAGTGTGATGTCATAAAGGCAAATCCAAGATAATTTTTGTGTATTTCCTAAAAAATTAATTGCCTCTTCCTAAATTACTGGAAACAATTTTTGTTTCATTATTAAGATGAGATATTACATGCACTTTAATAGAACATGCTTTGCCTGTCTGCCTGTGAAGCTTAAACACATTGTCATAGAAATATATAAGAATTGTCTTGCATCCACCTTTATGACATCACATTTTACACTGTAAGGTCATGCTGATGAAATCTTTAAAACGTAATTCATTTCAGAAAAAACATCAACATGATTTTTATACCAATTTTTTTTTTAATAGTCCTCTACCATATGTGTCAAAATGAAAATTCACGGGAATATTCCTTTAAGGAGTCAGAGAGGGTGAAAGAGTGAGTGTACAGAAGAGCTTTGTTTCAATGAAAAATTGAAATCCAAACTCACCTGACAATCACCACTTGTGAGACTTGTCAGCCGTTGAACCTCTGCTCTTAGCTCTGGAAGAAACATAAATATAAACGTTCTGCAACTTCATAAACAAACAGGCGCCATCTGGATCATTATACATACTGATAAACTCACGTCATCAAATATTGCTTTCATATTCATGAGAAATTCACCAACAGCAATATCATCATTTATTCTTTAAATGGATCTAAAAAGGTAAATATTTTATACTCACCAAAAAGAGCTTTAACTTTTGAACAGAGTAGTCTTTAAACAATGACAGTAAGACTGGTAATTTTTGAGTTTATGACTAATCAACATTTGAAGAATTTTTAATAAAAATTAAAAATTGTGATTAATGTAAGTGAAAGAGGACAGCTCAAAAAGTTTAATGTAATTTCGTTAAAATGCTCTCTTAAATTCCAGTCACTGAATTTTTTTTTACCTGATAAAGCTTGAAAGAGGGTGTGATGGAATTCAAAATCTCATGGTCATTCAAATGCTCTCATTGAAAAATAGTAGTGAAGAATTGAAACATAAGAGGTTAACATAAATGAATATCATAGGTTTTCCTGTTGTGATGTCACAAAATTACAATAAAATTTGTATAAATTATTATAATAAGGCTCTAAAATTGAAAAAGCTGTAAAATGCTCAATTTTTAACTGATTTCTATAATCTTTTTTCTATCATGGTTATAGCATATTTTCCTCCAATTAAGCTCAATATGTTGGTACCTGTCCATAGGTCTTTACTATTGGCCATTTCAGAACCTTAAAATTGTAATAAATCATGAAATTAGTCATTTAAAAAAACTGCTTAAAACCTGGTCAGCATTGCTATTTTGCCATGTATAAGGTATCTGTCTGGTTTCGACAGAGGTCAGTTAGATACAAATAACAGCTTTGTTATCATGACTGTTTAACAAAAATTATGACAGAAAACTTACAAAGGCAAAAGAAAGGTAAATATTTTCACATTTATAATGATAAATAAATAATAATAAATGTTTAGATATTCTTGAGTTGAGCATGAAATCTTAGCCAAATAATTATTTCATCAAATACCTTAAAAGATGAGAAAGAAAGAAAATATTGTGAAATCAGAAGTTGGAAATCCACTGTGATGAAATTAAGATCTTATTATTTGTCCTGAAGTCTCTTAAGTAACCAAAATTTTACCCAGCTAAGCATAAAGGGGATATTTACCCCGCCAAGCTTAGTGGGGATATTTATGAGAGTTAAACTTACCTTCCATGCTATACATATGCAATCTGGTCCAATGACCTGATTCTAACGCACTTCTAAGCGACCTTAAAAACGTAGTTACCAGCCCAGCCCTAACCTATGTAATACCTCTAACATCCCTCACTTCACAGTCCACCAAGGCCTGAATGAGAGGGGAGGCAGGCTGGAAAGCATGGAAGTTAAGTGTAACTCTTGTAAATATCCCCGCTACGCTTAGCGAGGTAAATTTAATTCAAGTTATATCTTACCTTCCATGCTATAACTATGCAATCAGATTGCAACCGAGGAACGGAAGGGAGTTCAGGTTGAAGCCCAATTTTCAAAAGGCTGGTCCTAATACTTGTACTAGTTATATCCTACCTAAAGGATTAGATTCCTTATCCTCTTAAGGACAAAAAGCCTCTGAATAGGAATTACTAATCCATAGTAAATAACTCCTAGTTACAGACAAACCGAACAAGTCACTACCCGTTATCAGTAACTGAGGCAATCGCCGCAAAACCCCGAGTTGGATAACTCAGAAAACATGCCAATCGAGAGGGCGTTTGGACACAATATAAACAACATAGTAGAGTCTAAAATAACGCAACAAAACTCACTGAGTTCATCCACAAGACAGAACTGGTTAGTAAAAACACGATTGGGAACGAAGCATGTGTTAGCTCATGTGAATTGAGGAATTCCCGAACCGGGGAAAAAATTCCCTAGCACACAACCTTGCTAAAGCAAAAGTTAGCGAGGTAATATGAACGTCATAAAGTAGGTCAAGCAAATACATGGGAATAAATGCGACATGTGTTTTCCAAAACGGTTGCACGAATTATCCTGTGAAATGGTCTATGCCTCTTACCCAAGTGCATACCCTGGCTGTTCCATGAACAGCGCCGACCATTTTAGGTGATTGATTTGGACAATCCCTTGTGATATAGTGTCTTACAGCACCGTCCGATGAGATCTCCGTAAGGAAACGAAGAACGCTTTTCTAACACCAAGCATTGGCTGTGTATTTATGGAGCAATGCTAAAGACACCAGACAGACGGGGCACCATTCCCCATTTACTAATGGGTCTGAAGGCACAAAAAGCGGCGGTACGAGTACCGGCTCTGGCGAAAGATAAAAAAGACCTTCCTTTGGAGGAAGCACATGAAAGCAACTCTAGTAGAGTTCGTGGAAAGCAGACAACTCTTTTAAGCGTCAACTCCTTGAGTGGGCAAGTGGGGGGTGGCTCGAGCAGAACTTCCACCAGTGTGCCTAAGACAACTTGCATGACCCACAGGGACGCACGAATCTTGGAAGGTCTTAATAAGATTCTCCTCAGCTAATTTACCCAATAGTCGTGAGCCTGTGACCGTCGACCCAACTGGAAAGCCTTGATGAATGGCTGTTACAGCTATCCTAGAGCCCTTGTCTGAACAGAGTCTGGAAGAAGACCTCCCCCAAACAGTCGAGGGGGGGGGGGGGTGTCATTGACTTCTTAGAGAGCCTTGCTATGCCAAGGATCGGCGGACAGAGGCCACAGTCAAAAGAAGTGCTCTGGGACTGTGGTGCAGTTTACCAGAGTCCGGGAATGAGACAAAAGTTGTCCCTGACCAGAAGCTCGTACAGGAAGCCTGCAAAGAGTTTAAGCAGCTGAAGGAATCACAGTTGGCCGGGCCAAATATATGCTACCGGTCATGCCTGCTAAGCACCCTCGGTACAAAAAGGCATAACCCATGTAGTGAGTCCCTGTGATTGTAAATTAATCGACTCCGAAAACCTGTGGGTCAGGAGTCAAGACGCAGATAATCAGTAGCTTGTGATCGTCCACGGATGCCGACAGACCTCATCAGGGAAGCCGAATATTATCCAGATCGCTTTGGGCACCTGTGGTAAGCACGCCCATCCTGTGGGAGTTCCACTGAGGCAAGACAACAGATCCATCATCATGTTCTCTTAGCCTGAAAGGTGAAAACTTTGCTCCTCATGACAGGTGGGAGAGGCCGCACCACCACTAAACGTGGGTGGCCGCCTTCTGAAGGTGTGGAGCGGGGGTACTGATGTGTCCTGGGAAGGACTGCAGAAGAAGACGTTGGTCCCTCATGTGAAACCTGCACATGGGGACTAAGTAAAGCTTGGATACGGAGTTGTATGGACCCATGCAATGGACCCAGAAAGCCAGGTCACGGACCCGTATCAAGCCCTGAACCCGTGCCATGGAGCCGTATGGACCCTGCACCGGGGCCGTGCGGACCCGCGGAAGTAATCTAATGGCTCTACAGCGAGCTGTAAATTACTTGTAACTTACTTAAGAGGCCGCACCTTGTGGCCCTACCAGTCCCTACATGGAACTGTGGTCCACAGCGGTGTTATAAAAAGTCACTCACCACTACCTGCGCCCCACTCACTCAGTATTGTCGAGACGTGAGCACTAGTATTATGTGGTTTATTCTAAGTTACGGTGCTAAGACGCAACTTAGTTAAGCAATATAGTTTCAGAAATAAGTTACGTCTGACAGACCTCTGCCCGCGGCCCTGCCAACTCAGTAGCGTCAAATCGAGGGCCCCTGGGGGTAAGTCAGTATAAGTTAAAAAAGTAGACTACTGCCTCAGACCTCCACGGCTCAGTATCGTCCAGCTGTGGGTCGTGGTGTAAGTAGAAAACTCTGAGAAACTATAAAGGAGCATAGATATTTAATTAGGAACACCTCTTACAAATATATACTTACACCAAGGACTCCCCACGAGGGATGTAACTTACGACCCTTATGCGGGTGAGACAGAACTGTCGAAGACATGGTATGAGGCAGCCACAGCAATTTAGTACACCAAAAAAATTAATCAGATAATACTTAAATCTGACAAATTTTGAAACCCGAGAAAATGCACGAAATGTAAATTCCTTATATGCGCAGGGGTAGCGTAGAAAACACAAGCCATTGTGAACTTGGTGTCTGTGGAGATACAAAGAAAAGATTAATTCTTTTGGAAATAGGGCGCAAGGGAGACCCCCTCAGGGTTCCCCCAGTGCCCCATAAATCGAGCTCATAAATTAAAAACTCTTGTCTTGATTATGGGCAAGGAAAGTGAACTCACGATATGTATGGTAACGTAAAATAAAATATAGGCTCTCTTGTAATAACTGTAGTTCCTTGGAGCTGGCTAAAGCCGACTCACTCACCCTGTGGTGACGTCAACCTCCTGCGCATGCACCAACTTCGAAGCGAGAAGTTGGTCTAATGCATATAAGAACCTGTACTGAAGACATCCTAACAAGTCAATACCAATGCACAGTATAACGCTAGGCTATCCTCGTGGTAGGATGGGGGCCTGGGGTGAAAAACACATCAATCCAAGGGAATGGGGTCCTCTAAACTAGCACACCAGGTGCTCTAAGGACTAAAAACACCCGCCGCAAGAGTGGGACTCTCGTTCTAGCCACCCGTTTCGTAAGGATGGAAGCAAAAACACTCTAACTTAAGTGTAAATTTTATGGGGAAAGTCCTGTGAGTTGGACAGAATATATCCCGGTGCCATGGCCACCTTGTCTTATCTCTGGTGACTTAAAAAGGCTAAAAGAAAATGCCAAACAGCATTAAAACCTGCATGGTAGGAGCTGCAAGAAAGAAAATTGTTAGAAAAAGGCAAAAGTTAACAGACATTTCTCGGCCAGTTCCAGCGATGTTGTGACAGCAACGCACTGAAAAGAAGTGGGGATATTAGAGGTATTATGGAGGTCAGGTCTGGGCTGGTAAGTACGTTTTTAAGGTCGATTAGAAGTGCGTTAGAATCAGGTAATTGGACCATATTGCATATTTAGAGCATGAGAGGTAAGATACAACTTAAAGCGAATTATTTCAATATAATTTCATAAACAAACAGTGGTCTTTGTACACTGATAAATTCATGACATCAAATACTGCTTTCATATTCATGTTTCAGAACCATGTGTATGGATGTTTATATATTGAAGTCCCAGAAAATTTCAATAAATCATGAAATTAGCAATTTATGAAAACCTTGGTTAAAACATGGTCAGCATTGCTATTGTCCTGCAAAGAAAGTATGTTTCTTTCAAACTTTCATAAACAATTAACAACAGACCTCTGATGAGCCTTGCATTGGGGTCCTCATTGACTTTCGGTAGATTGATGATAGACTGTGCCTGCTTGGCATAGCGCAGTGTACTCAGGGTTTCTTCTGCGTGTGTATTGGCTGGGCTGATGGTCGCAATCATGGCAGTTTTTGAATTTCCACCTAAGCTTTCTCTCAGTAACCTGAAATTAAAAAAATTATTAAAAAGTCAACTTTTCTTTTTTGTTTGTTATCAATATTTTTTTTCTTTAACTGTCTTATGGATTCAAACTGTTGAATTGCCAAGTAAATAAAGCATTCAATTCTGGGTAGGATGACCTTTAAATTTTAAAAATAGCTGTTTATGACTTATTCTCACCCAAGTTTGAACATTTTTCAGAATATGCAATATTTGTGAAAAGGACATGTATGAAAGGACACTCTGCTCAAAATCCTAATGTTACTCCTCCATTTTTTTTTCTCAACTTGAAAATATTCTCAGCATAACTGTACTTACCAGGTAAGCACACTGTCTCTGTAAGGGATAAACACTTTCTTCTTGGGGTTCAGGGATTTCTCTGACAGGCTGGAGATGACCTTTCCCAGGGTCATGAGAGATTTGTTGATGTTTGCTCCCTCCTGCCAAAGAAATAAGAAATAAAGTAAATCTGCTTTAAGCATACAAAACGAGATTTTAAAACTTTTTAGAAATTTCTTTAAGGAATTTTCTTCAAACTTGACATTTATATTTGAATTATAAGTATTTATGCAAGATAAAAAAAATCCTTCTAATGGAGTATTCTAAAATGTACGCATTTTCGAAGTGCTTAAACAAAAAAACCTGCTGGTTATACAAACCGAAACAATTCTCAAAGACAATGCACTATTCCACTACCAGCAAAAACTAAGATAAAACACAAAAAAGACACATAATGCCAGGTGCAGCAATATTTAGAATGATTTTCGTTTTGCAAAAAAGGTTCCTGTAATTCCCGGGATATTATTACGCAATCACAGTTTAAATGATTCTGTGTAAATGTATTGTACTGTTTATGTGATGTGTTAATTCAATTATCAACATCAGGAATCCATGAATTTGGAGACAAAATGACAAATTTTCACATATAATGAACACAAACCTTCTACGGGGGTAACATTTTAGTTAGATGAATCACGTAGGATCGTGAACAATGTGTAAATTAGCACTGAAAACTTGCTGTGCTATTGGATACATGTGTAGCAATACCAAGTGAACAATTGTTATTTACAAGACCAAGTTCCCAAATATGGCATTTTATTTCATACTCGTCATATCTGCCAAAGTTTATCATAATTAATCCGAATCATAATTCACCTTCAATCTATCTCCTGAGGTCATGGCAGCAGAACTTCTTTCACTTCCTGCCAGGTCAATCAAGTTGATCTTACTTGTGACCTTGTGCACATGCTCCTCCTCCTGGATGTGTTCTGTCTGAAATGGGAACCAACCTTGCTTGAGCTTTTACATCACAATCATGTAGCCAAATTCTTAATTTAATTTGAAGTACTTATTTCTAGATGTTCTTAAATTGAGCATAAAATCTAAGCCAAATATTTATTTCATCAAATCTGTCAAAAGATGTTTTAGTGGGGAAACATGAGATAGAAAGAAAATATTGTGAAATCAAAAGTTGTGAGTCCACTGTGATGAGATTTAAGATCTTATATTTTTCCTGAAGTCTCTCAAATGACCATAATTTATTTCAATATCTGAAAAGGAAAGCAGTATTTCTGGATTAAATAGTGGAGATACAACTACCTTATTAATTGCAATTACATTATTGTGACTATCATTAACAGGCTAAAAACTTGTAAATAAACAGTCAGTCTGGTTGAACAAGAAAAACAATTGTGGCTATTAAAAGTTACCTTCATCTTTGTCAAGACGATCATAAAAACTGAGTGGGATCGGCTTGAGTTGTCATTCATGCCTGTAGCGGCGGTGGCTCGCTGTTTGTTACCAGCTCTGATCCAGCGGCTGAGGTCAGAGAAAGTACTGACAGAAAACCTACGAAAGAAAGAAGGAATAGTGAATATTTCCGCACTTTTAATGATAAATACAAAATAATAATTTTATATTGAAAATTGATCACATTATAAAGAAAATTGTGTTGTGTGCTTATCAATATAAATTTAATAAAATTCTCCATTATTAGATCATTGATGAAAATTATTCACACATTAAGAGCAAAGGTCAAATAAAGCCTCAAAAGATGTGCAAATAAATAAAACATCAGTGGTGCAATACAAAGGTAAAGGTACAGTTCAAGGCCTCATCATAACAAGTTATGCAAAGATCTATTTTAATTTATGCGTATACGAAAGGAAAACCACTGAAATTCCTTGCGGTAATGAATTTGAATGAATGGTTTTTAAAGGACAGAAATTCAAAGAATCACATTCAAGATTTTGAGCTGTCTTCTTTTTCATGCATCACAACTTTTGCATGTTTTGAAAAAATTTCAAATTTTGAGTAGCTTTTGTCGTAAATGTAAATTCTGTTCAGTTCAGAGTTAAAAGCTCTTCTGGTGAGTATGAAATCTTTACCTGTTGATACATTTACAACAAAATACTTATTCAATTTATATCCTAAATATATATGTAATAATCTTCTGTTCCTTCTAGTGTCCGGAGACATACCTACCAATGATCCAAAAATCTGAACAAAGATTTTCACAAAAGAAAGAAGAAAAAAACTAATATTGTCCACACACTTACACTGACAGGCCTTCAACATATGGTCCAAGGGTTGGATGCTCTCGAACTCTTAACTGCAAAAAGATGGTCAAAATAGAAAGAGTGTAAGCAGACACAGCAGACAGATAACCATCCATAGCAACATATGAATCTATCCCTCAAAATCAGTTACAAATAACCAGTTCAAAGCTTTCTGCAGCTTCAGACCTTTTTGATTCATAAATATTTGGAAATTTGTGTAAAATTGGCAGTTTCACAGATTTTACATTTTGCAGCCATTTTTCAAACAATATGAAAATTCTGATGTTGTCAGATGACTAGCTTTGCATTACCTTATTATAATCTATCATTTTACAACCTTTCATCCAATAATGTAGTACAAAAGAACACAGCTGAATTTCAAACTTAGTATCACCCATGATTAAGCCCTTGATCAAAGAAAGATGTTTTAGAATTTATCAAAGGCTGAATTTCAAGAATAAAATGAACATAATTCCACAACGTTGTTCTTCAATACACCATATGCACACTGTACATGTTCTTCAATACATCACATGCATACTGTACATGTTCCTAAATACATCATATGCACACTGTTTGTTTGTTAGATGAGAGTTTAACGGCACCACAACAGCATGGGTCAAATTGTGCCTGAGAGGTTAGATCATTCCAGAGGTAGGAAGGGGAGTAAACAGGGGGAGATTGAGAGAAACACGGGAACTAAAAGCCAGAAAGCTGGAATCATGAGAGGTGTAAAATAATGTAGAGAGAGAAGGGGTGGGAAAGGAGGACTAAATATGGTTGTAGAGGGAAGCATGATGAAGGAAGGAGATAATTCTATCTGAAGGTTTTTTTTGGAAGAGCATGTGTTCAGATACATGTCTGAACACAAAATCACTCATTTAAAGGAATATTCCAGACATATTATATATATATATTATATATATATATATATATATATATATATATATATATATATATATATATATATATATATTTATATATATATATATATATATATATATATATATATATATATATATATATATATATATATATATATATATATATATATATATATATATATATATATATATATATATAGATATATATATATATATAATATATATACATATATATGAAAATGAAAATGAAAATTTACTTGAATATTCCTTTAACAATGGAGCAATAGTAATATATATTTCTACTCACCGTTGCTTTCTTTTGTTCTCTGTCACTAGGAAACTCCGCCAGTAAATCATGAATTTTTTCATTGTATATTTCAAAAAAGCTCACATCAATAGCGTACTGAACCTGTGGGTTGAAATCAAAATCATTCAAATAACCACCAAAGCAATAGTATGTGACAAAAATTGTTGTTTACACTTATCGCTACACTGCATTTAAGAGTAAACGATCATCAGAAATATTTGCCAAACCTTTTTTTATAACATTTTTGTGATTGACTACTTATTGCTCCTTATCTAGTAATGACAGATCAGCACTTTTGAATGTGTTTGGCAGATTGGTTGCTTGTACTTCAAAAGTCTGAGTCATTTGTGCCACAGGCCTTATTATTATGTAGATGCTTATATAGCGCTTATATTGAGAACAAAACTAAGCGCTTTACATTATTGGGTAAAAAGGTGTGTTTTCAATTGCTTCTTGAAATTGATAATGTCACTTGAAGATCTGATGTGAACAGGCAGCTCATTCCAGAGAGATGATCCAATAACAGCAAAATTTTAATGACTAACTTGTTTGCTGCCATACTGTCTCCTTATCAGTGGGCCATTAGAGGCAGACCTAAGTCTGGGATCTGGGACATACAAATGAATTAATTCAGACAGATAAATTGGTGCAAGACCATGGAGAATTTTGAAAAAATTAACATGAAGCCTAAACCTGATTCGTGACTGTACTTTGAGCCAATACATATGGGAAATTATAGGAGTAATATGAGATCTTATAACAAGGAACATAAAAAAAAGGAACCTTATAACAAGGAACATAAAAAAATCACAAATTTTGATAACGAAAGTATAAATTTTCATCCATATCTTTGTACTTCCATTATCAAAATTGTGAAAAACACCAACTACTCTTCTGTAAAGCATGATTTTTACCAATGCTGTAAAGTCATGTATACCTGGAAAGACAATTTCTAAAAGAATCAAAACAGTATAAATTGAGCTGCCTTATTGACACAAACAAACACAAAACATGCACAACCATATCTTTGAAATTACTCAACCTAGCATGTAAAAGTTCAGAAGCTGTTTTTACTCACAATTAAACTCTTTTGAAACCTAGCAGTGGGTACCTAGCTATGGAAGTGTAAGATCAGAATAAAAGCAGGATGCCACACAAAATGTACTAGAGTGTACTTCCAGTTCTTCAAGGTTTACAGCACAAGTTCAAAAAACTAGACACCGTAAATCACTTTAAATACCTAGGAACCATCATAAAGGACAAGGGTTCAAGATCAGAAATCCTGGCAAGATCTGCAGAAAACTCAGCAGCAGTGACCAGGCTGAAGCACATATGGAAAGATAAGAACATCTCCATTAGATCCAAAATCAGGCTCCTGCATGCCCTGGTCATCTACACATGGAAGTCCTAGACCCGTACAACAGTTCTTCACAAGATGAGGTATTACCGCAAGGTCCTAGGTATCACATACACATACCCAGAGGTTGCGTTATAATTTTTTGTCTGGCGAATTTGGTTACGATAAGCCCTTGATTTTCAGCGTATTTTGTCAATTTGCGGTCGTATATACAGGTCACTGCATAATGTACAGAGCACTGCGCGCTAGCGAAGCTTACAAGTATTGAATGAAAATTGCATTTAAAAAATACCAAAAACATTAAAAAATTGGACTATTATTATCATAAAAAATATTAAGAAAAAGTTCATACCCAATCCTTGTATAATGTTGATTGTTGAATCATGAAATTTGGGTTAACAATCCAAAATAAACTAGAAAATAGTTTATCGTATCCAAACTCCCATTAGGTTTTAGTCAACTTTGACCAATTGTCAACACTAACATACTATTGAGATCTTGAACCCGCCTACTTCTTTACAGCATAGTAACTTAACTTGCAGATTGTGATCAATTCACAGATACACGATTCACGCAATACTTGAGGAAAGTAGAATCCTAACCAATAATATCGTTGACAATTGACAGCCTGCATACAAAACAAGATCAAAACTTTCATGTACACTGCGCAGTGTACGTACATTATGTATAGGGTATGCGTACTAGCCTATGTGTGTTTATGTACAGTACTTGTACAGGAATGTTGAATCATTCGGCCGTTAGTCACGTAATTGTGTCATTTTTATTTTATTCAAAATCATTTTTGTGCGAAATAAAACTTTCAATCGCATCAGAGAGGTAAGATATTCATGATTTCTATTTAGGTTAATGAAAAACTGTGGCGTAAAATTTTACATGCTATATCTAAATCTTACGATGCAGGTTCAATCAGTGTCGTAAGAAATTTCAGCCATAGCGTAATATACGACAAATTTGTCGTTAACGCGAACTCTGCACATTCCACATCACAAATGATGAAGTGAGCAAGACCATTAAGCCCCATATTGGCCCCTTTGAAGATCTCCTTACAAAAGTAAAGAGAAGAAAAATAATGTGCTTCAGCCATAATGAGGTCCAACAGATTAACCAAAACCATCCTCTGGGAAACAGTTCAAGGAAAGAGGCGTAGAGGAAGACAACATAAACGTTGGGCTGACAGCTTTGGTGAGTAGATAGGAAGGACTTTGGCAGAAACGCAAGCCCTCACCCACAACCGCCAAACCTGCAAGACTGGTGTTCCACTCACTGAGCCAGTGCCTCAACGATTCTCTTAGGAATTAAGTGACCAAGGCAAGGCTTACACCATGTGGTGAGAATGAATTAAGTGACCAGGGCAAGGCTTACACCATGTGGTGAGAATGGGTAAAAATACCACTAACTCCATCCTCATATTGTGAAAGGAAAAGCTTGGTGGTAAATCACAGGAGAAGAACAGAGTGTATCAATCTCACACAAGGAGATATTGATTTTGAGGAAATGTAAGAGTTGAAAACCATTTGACACAAGCTTTCATTACGCTATAATCTCATGTAAATTGCTTTTGTTGACAGCTTGTAATTAGTGATGTGCAAACAAAATAAGAGATGAAAATAAAATGAAGCTCAGAAGGAATGTTGAACATGAACAACAACATGTCACTATTACAGTGAAGAGCAGCTCCTTACGTTTTCTTCTTCTGGTGTCGAAACCCTTGAAAATAATTCCTCACAAAATCTGGGTATGACGCCTTTAGCTTGGGTATCTCCCATAATCCTGTGGGGAGAGAGAAATATCAAATCATATGTTAGCGAAAAAAATTGCATTGATAGGTTGTGAGGTCACAATAGACATAGAGCTTTACATTTGGAAATGGGTTCATGTCAAAGACATAATCCCACCCAGGACCCTTTTATCGATTTTACCAGATGATGGTTTAAAAAATTGAAGTGCAGTACAGTATGTTAATTCCATTACATTCAAGTATTCTCGGATGAGAAGGGAAAAAAAAACAGTGAGGACTCAGCAATACCTATTGGTAAAATTGTATAAATGAAATAACAAAATTGAAAAAAAAACCTGATGCAACTGTATACGTTACACAGTGAAAATAGCAATCTATGTGATTATTTAATTCACTGTTCATACCATGGTGTATATTATATTTAAACTCACATTAATTAGACGTCAATAGAAAATTCAAATACCAAAAGAATTTCAAGGCTACTTTTCACAAGCTGTTTTGGACGTTACAGTACATGCCAGGAAGCAAAACGTACATTTGTTTCAATGGGTTGGTATTTTTTCTACATTCTTCAAGAGGAGGTTTTTGCAAAGACTTTCTGCTTTTTGTCAATTTTACTATCGCCTTACAACCCTGTTGTACCCTGTAAATAATACGCACACATCAAGTATCTAGCATCGTATCTTGACCAAGATTTTCAAATCCAAAAATGTATAAAGGCAAAATAACATTTACAACAAAAACCAAAGAGTTTTGTGTTTGCGATGCTTTTTTAATGCTGATTGATTTTGTATTGACTTTTATGTCATTGCATATCATGAAATATTTGAGATGTTGTGTTTGCAAGCTCTTTCAGCAAAATCATATTAAGCCCCGGGGGCCCACTATGCATATAAATGAAATTCAATATTTTTATCAAATGAACACGTACAAAACTAGCTAAAATCATAATTCTACAAATTTGAAACAAAACAGATATGTGATTGTTAAAATATGAGCATTTCAAGATTTTGTTGCACCTACTATTTAAAATGCATGACATCACCACCAAAAACAATAGGGCACTTCTACAGACCATGGGCTATCTGTGTCCACACATGACGTGAATCCAGTTAGTTTGTCCTTTTTGAGATACCATGTTTACAAGTTTTTTTTAGCAAAACATATTAAGCCCCGCCTACTACGCATATTAATGAAATTCAATGTTTTTATACAATGAACACATACACACTAGCTAACAAGATAATTATAATGATTATCAAACAAGTCAGACATGCGATTGTCAAAATAAGAGCATTTCAAGATTTTTTTATAATAAGCCCTACCCACTCATTAATATGCATGACATCACCACCAAAAACAATAGGGCACATCTACAGACCATGGGCTATCTGTATACCACATATGACATGAATCCAGTGTATCGTTCTTGAGATATCGTGCTTTATGAGCTTGCTGTCACAGACAAACATACATACACCCATACATAACCACGCCAGCATGACTGCATAGGTTCCTTTAATATGCTACAGTATTAGCATCGGAACCAAAAATGTCTTCAAACATAGCTAATTGACTCACGTGTGCGATTTTCCAGACCCTGTCTGACCATAGGCAAATAAACACGTATTGTAGCCCTCGAGGGCGTTGCATAACAAAGGTCTTCCAACACGTTCATACACCATATCTTGACTGGCAAATGTTGCTCTCTTATCGTCAAAGGACCAGAAGCATTGGTCATAACAAAAGCTGAAAGTTCCATGTCGAGTCGTGATCGTTGTTTCATTTCCTGACATTGTGATGACCCTTTTTATGTCTGGATCTTCTTTTTCCCTGAAAAAAAATATTGATAAAATCTTCTTCAGAACTAACATGAAAGTTTATAGTGTGTCAATGATATACTTACAGTAAAAGCATAATTTTAACTAAAAACAATTTGCCCACTTACATACCTAATCAACTTTAATTTCATCAAAAGTTGCAAAAAGATCATAATCAAAATAATAATACTCACCTTATTAAACTTGGCTATATAAATAACTTGGTTGTTTTGCAATTCATTGGTTGGTTGGCATCTTGGTTGTTAAGGTTGAAAATCATAACAATATCAAAAAAATCCTCTCTTTAACAAATTGATTGAGAAAAGCTATATTTGTTGATATTTAGGCCTATTTTTTAAGGAAAATATGAAATCTAAAATTTCCTACAGATCAGTACAACACTTTTTAAATAGCTTATCATTCACATAAACACAACTCTGACATACTGCACTGCACATTTGTGGAACTTAACCATACAACCACAAGAGATGAACTTTATAAAACACCATACATGTACCTCTTACTAAATGGGCGCACCCTGACACCCACCATCACGCTGAACCCGTCATCAAAGTCTGCATTACCAGATGGTGCTGACATCCTCCCTGGTGTGGGAGGGCACATCTCAACTTGGTTGAAACATTCTGGGGTACCGTGTGTTTTCCAGCTTGTTTTGGCCAAGCTTGTGGGTGTCTTAAACCCATCACTCAGTTTTTTGGTCATTGTAGTATCTGTAAGACAGTGCCTTTTTGGAGTGTTGTGGAGGTTTTCCTTGCCATGACTTTGGTGTTGTGTCGAGGTTGGTTTGTTGTCTCGATGAGAGAGAGTCCTTTGTAATGGTGTATTGCTTGAAGAGCTGAAAAATACCAAATAAGAGATTTACACATAGTGTACAGTAATTAATTATATTTGAGAAATGTCTTGTGACTACTGTACTGCAGGATAAAACAGTGTGTACTATATACTTGGTCAAAGTTCAAAATAATACTTCATTTGTAGGTTCAACAGCACAACTTTTTCATACATGATTTTGTTGCAACATTAAATGCAAAATAAGTTATTAATACAACTGTTAAGGAAAACACATGGAAAGAGCATGAATTTACAAACACTGCATACCACATAAATAGTTTTATTTTCTAAACTACAAATGCCTTCATACTAATGGGCTTGGCTGGTACTGTGCAACCCAACACAGCAATGTACAATACTGTACCTGTACATACAGTATGTATTTCAAATTAAACAAGGGTGACTTTCAACTTTGAGTTTTTCCAGCTGACAAAATTCAATCATCTAACATTGATAGCACATCAATGTTTCATAACTTCATGTTGCCAACATAGTAAATAAATACATACATATATACATGTATATACACTTGTCACTAACAGGCAAACAATGATTTGAGTATTGCAACCCCAAATGTTAATGATAAGCCATTAGTACACAACGACACTCTGTAGAGAATGTGCCTGCTAAGCCATCAGAACACAACAACACTCTGTAGAGAATGTGCCTGCTAACCATCAGAACACAACAACACTGTAGAGAATGTGCCTGCCAGGCCATCAGAACACAACGACACTCTGTAGAGAATGTGCCTGCCAAGCCATCAGAACAATCTGTAGAGAATGTGCCTGCCAAGCCAACAAAACACAACAACACTCTGTGGAGAATGTGCCTGCTAAGCCATCAGAACACAACAACACTCTGTAGAGAATGTGCCTGCTAACCATCAGAACACAACAACACTGTAGAGAATGTGCCTGCCAAGCCATCAGAACACAACGACACTCTGTAGAGAATGTGCCTGCCAAGCCATCAGAACAATCTGTAGAGAATGTGCCTGCCAAGCCAGCAGAACACAACAACACTCTGTAGAGAATGTGCCTGCCAAGCCATCAGAACAATCTGTAGAGAATGTGCCTGCCAAGCCAACAAAACACAACAACACTCTGTGGAGAATGTGCCTGCCAAGCCAGCAGAACACAACAACACTCTGTAGAGAATGTGCCTGCCAAGCCAGCAGAACACAACAACACTCTGTAAAGAATGTGCCTGCCAAGCCATCAAAACAATCTGTAGAGAATGTGCCTGCCAAGCCAACAAAACACAACAACACTCTGTGGAGAATGTGCCTGCCAAGCCATCAGAACACAACAACACTCTGTAGAGAATGTGCCTGCCAAGCCATCAGAACACAACAACACTCTGTAGAGAATGTGCCTGCCAAGCCAGCAGAACACAACAACACTCTGTAGAGAATGTGCCTGCCAAGCCAGCAGAACACAACAACACTCTGTAGAGAATGTGCCTGCCAAGCCATCAGAACAATCTGTAGAGAATGTGCCTGCCAAGCCAACAAAACACAACAACACTCTGTGGAGAATGTGCCTGCCAAGCCAGCAGAACACAACAACACTCTGTAAAAAGAATGTGCCTGCCAAGCCATCAGAACAATCTGTAGAGAATGTGCCTACCAAGCCAACAAAACACAACAACACTCTGTGGAGAATGTGCCTGCCAAGCCAGCAGAACACAACAACACTCTGTAGAGAATGTGCCTGCCAAGCCAGCAGAACACAACAACACTCTGTAAAGAATGTGCCTGCCAAGCCATCAGAACAATCTGTAGAGAATGTGCCTGCCAAGCCACCAAAACACAACAACACTCTGTGGAGAATGTGCCTGCCAAGCCAGCAGAACACAACAACACTCTGTAGAGAATGTGCCTGCCAAGCCATCAGAACAATCTGCAGAGAATGTGCCTGCCAAGCCAACAAAACACAACAACACTCTGTAAAGAATGTGCCTGCTAATCCATCAGAACACAACAACACTCTGTAGAGAATGTGCCTGCCAAGCCATCAGAACAATCTGTAGAGAATGTGCCTGCCAAGCCAGCAGAACACAACAACACTCTGTAAAGAATGTGCCTGCCAAGCCATCAGAACAATCTGTAGAGAATGTGCCTGCCAAGCCAACAAAACACAACAACACTCTGTAGAGAATGTGCCTGCCAAGCCAGCAGAACACAACAACACTCTGTAAAGAATGTGCCTGCCAAGCCATCAGAACAATCTGTAGAGAATGTGCCTGCCAAGCCAGCAGAACACAACAACACTCTGTAAAGAATGTGCCTGCCAAGCCATCAGAACACAACGACACTCTGTAGAGAATGTGCCTGCCAAGCCATCAGAACAATCTGTAGAGAATGTGCCTGCCAAGCTATCAGAACACAACGACACTCTGTAGAGAATGTGCCTGCCAAGCCATCAGAACAATCTGTAGAGAATGTGCCTGCCAAGCCAGCAGAACACAACAACACTCTGTAGAGAATGTGCCTGCCAAGCCATCAGAACAATCTGTAGAGAATGTGCCTGCCAAGCCAGCAGAACACAACAACACTCTGTAGAGAATGTGCCTGCCAAGCCAGCAGAACACAACAACACTCTGTGGAGAATGTGCCTGCCAAGCCATCAGAACAATCTGTAGAGAATGTGCCTGCCAAGCCAACAAAACACAACAACACTCTGTAAAGAATGTGCCTGCTAATCCATCAGAACACAACAACACTCTGTAGAGAATGTGCCTGCCAAGCCATCAGAACACAACAAGACTCTGTAGAGAATGTGCCTGCCAAGCCATCAGTACACAACAACACTCTGTAAAGAATGTGCTGCCACAACCACAAAATTCCACCTGCAGTACTGCTGTAACTCACTGATATTTCTATTTGTGTTATTGTGTGTTATATTTTGGTACATTTTATCTTAAAGTTTCTGCAACTCTAAAGAACAATGTACACCAAATCATAATATCACATTTTAAGTTTTAAAGACTCATAATACTAAGTGTACCTACAAGCATATGTTATCAACCCTAAATAAATACCCTCTGAACACTTTTGACTATTATTATTACTATTATTTTTTTAAATTTTTTTAAAGTTACTTACAAGTACATTATAACAAAAAAGGTACATATTAAGTCAAATTTGAAGCACAGAATATATTTTTTTAATGACAAACAAACTTGGAACAGTAAAATTTGATGCGAAACAGTAGTTTTCAAGAAAGCACAGTGTTATGGAACAGCGATGAAAAATTTAGATTTCAACCTCTGAATTTGGTGTACATAACCACATGATTAATCACCTGATATTCAGAATGCTTCTTTTAACCTACAGTACTTGTACCAAAGCAAAGATGTATCCCTTCTCAATACTTTATGTGCAATTGTTCCTTTTAGTTGTCATTGAAATTTCTTTAAAACTATTTTCAAACAAAAACTTCATTTGGGATTAAAACTGGTCCCTTTATTCTATCTCCTCATTTTTATTCTACTCAAATTTTTAATGTTTGTCCCCAAGGAAAATGCACAGATGCTTAATACCAAAGGACCAAGCTTCTTGTACTTGTACAGTAGTTGTACTATAAATTAGAATCTTAGCATTCTGAAGAGCGCAAATCTCCACCTCCGTTGAAATTCCAATACTGTATGTCTAAAATACACTTTAGAGTCCATTCGATCCCCATACCCAATAGGGCCTACAATCTACCTCAGAAATTCTAGGCCCACCAAGATTTGATCTGTATTAATTATTTGCAATCTGAACACTATTAGGGGAATAATCTTCTGACTAATTTCTTCCAAGGCCATATCATTGTTTTCAGTATAATCCAGACTAAGGATTCATTGTTTGAGCTACTTTCATTCAAGATTCACATTCCATCATTTTCCATTCATGGCAGAAATCAATTGTTTTAACTTTCTTTGATTGTAAAGACCACTTAATTTAATTTTCTTTGAGTCCAAAAAATTGATTGTTTGGATGTCCTTTCATGGCATGAATTCATTGTTTATTAGATTCCCTTGGAAATTTTCAACTGTGTCTTGAAAAACATTCCCACTACTCAATTTCTGCCATTCCCTTGTACCAATATGTCCCTAATTTCAATCACTTCTTCCGTAAGCAGTTACAAGACCACACACCAAATTTATGAAAATCCAATCATCAGTTTTTGAGATATGTGGATGACACAGACAAACAAACAGTCAAACAAACAAACGCAGGAGAAAACATAATTTTCCATCCAACTTCTTTGTTAGAGGAGGTAGTTATTAGGTGTACTGATCTGTCTCAGTTGACAATTGTGTCAGGCCAAAATGCATCCGTTTTTACAACTGGGAAAGAAAAAAGTTGGAAATGAGTCCCCTAATGCATTTCTTGTCTGATTTGCATCCCCCTTAAAACTCCCAATTTTTCATTGAAGCACAAGCTTGTAATAGTCGGGAATGAGTCGCGATTACGTCGGATTTGCATCTGCCCATGTCTTTAAAATCAATACAAGTTAACAATAGCCCATTCAACTCACAAGTTAATCCTCGCCTTCATTGTTGAATAAAATCGCAATGAAGAAGGCCTGCACTTAAGTTTTAATTTTTTCAAGCATGTAAAGGGTTAATCTGAAATGATCATTATATTAAGGCCCACTTTGTACATCAAAAGCATAATCTACGTAACTATCAAGGTATTTTAATCATTGATTTAAGACACGGCATTAAACTTTAGCATTGTATGGTAAGGGTTAGGCCTAGTAACGTTATTGTAAGGATTAAACAATTCGCTGGAGCTACTGCAGGCCTACTGCATAAGAATTGATTAATAAAGGCCCATGTTGGGTCTGTTCTTTTATTTGTGAAGTATTAAACTTGTAATCAAGGCTAAGCTGTAACTTATACGGTATTGTGTTTTTAGTAGTGGTGGAGTTGTGTATCAATTAAACATTAGAAAATTACTTTAGAATATAAACTGAAGAAACATATAAATCCATGAAAAGAATGAAGGACTTGCATACAGGTAAGTATTCAGTTTTTTTAGAATGATAAAAATTCTTCTTCTTCTTCTGGTGAAGTACAAACCCTGCTAGTAAGTATTACGTACAGGTGTAAATTGAAAACGAAACAATTTTAAGTGTTAAGAAATCAATCGTTTTCGTCATTTTTACTCATGACTTCCAGATCTTGTTTCCTGGTACAATTCCTCGTTATTTTGAGAATATGTATATGGAAGTCATGAGAAAACATACCCTGATCTAAGAAAGACCCATCAAGCGGACCTCAACGGGGTGTCAGGGTGTCAACTGCTATAAGAAGAAACAAATTTTATTTGCTGCAGCCTGCAGTAGTGTATTTACATGTACCAAAACAAATAACAATTGACTGTTTCTTGATTTTCATATACGGTACATGTTTATGCAGGCTAACTGGAGCTTGCTAAGTTGTTGAGCATGTTGGTTAACCATGTTTATTATTAAAAAGTGCTGGGTTGAATATTAAGTGTAGTAATTTATGTCTGTGGAATTGTTTATGTACCATGATTGGCTGACAAAAATACAAATGAGCAAAAGAAAATTGCCTATCTTATTTTCTTTTTATAATCATAGCTATGACATTTGTCAAAAAAATTAGGTCTGCCATGAATTTCATTATCCCTGTTACTTTTATTTGAGTATGAATCTGTGATAAATAAGATTCCCAAATCTTATTTTGAAATGGTATGCTGTGTCCAGCACAGCCAGCTAAATTTGAGTTGGTAGGGGCAAAACATGGTTGGAGGGGGAGGGGGTGGATACATTACTGTAACATAGTGATGTGGCACCATTTGAAACAAAGACCAGGATATTTTGGGGAACATTCTTGAGTTAACTTACCAAATTACAATGACAAAGTTGCAGCAAAGAGCTAAATTTTTCATGTCCTTTAACGGATGGCATCCTCCACTGTTTGGGTATGCCGTGACCACTGAAAAATAGTTTTCCGAAGAGGACTTTTTTGAGGTTTTCGATTCAACATGCCATAGTGTACCCAGACAGTGTTTTGGATTGACTATTACTCTTTGGAGCATAGTACTATGTGCATTGTGTTTGACAAGAACCCATCACAATACCCAGCTAAATGACTTTTTTCTGTGTTTAGTTCTAATATTTGGCTTATCATGAACTAGATAGAGCAAAAAAATAAAAAATACAATCCCAATTGTAAACTCAATTCTGTAATCTGTGATAGCATGCAGGGAATTGCCTAGTCAGATAGCATACAGTATGACTGTGTACTGTAGCCATATGCATTGGCTGTAAACAGTATTGCAAGTATTGTGTTGAGTGAGATGTTTTCATCTCACTAGAGTTACCCAGACTATGTAAGCATACCCACATACGTTGATCAAAGGTGAAACGGCGATTTTGATAGACCACTGCCGTAAGAGTACAATATGTGCTTATATTAGTCAGATAATTGTTCAAATTGGCTTTGTGAGATGCTTGTAGATTTTAAAGAGAAAAGATTTAAGTTATTTGGGAGGGAATGATAACGCAATGAAATGTCTATTTAATGGCCAACAATTTCTTGTGATCACAAGATCGAAACATACACATTGTGTGCACGTACACTGCTTCCACTGCTAACTGCTTGTTGTTGTAAACAAAACCACGTGACCGACCTCACACAATCACAGTGCATCCCTACGATGTGTACGTATGTCAAATTAGGCCTTCTAAAAATTGGTCCATAACTAGCAAGCTCCTGACTCTCTTCCACAAAATCAAATCAATATCTTTGCAGATTTAGATAAAAGAGAAATATCTTTAACATATATGCAAAGATCTTTTGGGATGAAGATCTAGAAAATGTTTTGTGACCACGTTTTCTGGATGCCATTTTATTTCATTTTTGGTCCTTGTTCCTCACGTAAAATCTCATAGTATTCGTCATATTTGTTTCAATAAACCTTTAAAAATCTAATTCTACACTCTTATTTTACCCAGTAAGCAAAACAATTTAAAGATTTTTAGTATCACTGAGTCGTAATCTTCATTGGAAAACAGCTTGTTTCAGCTTCTTATATATTCTTAATCTCGAGTGGATGGAATACATAAAGAAGAAACAAAGTAGCATTTTAGTGCACTGGGAACTAAATAGCAGGGTATTCGAGTATTTGGGATGACATCACAATAATGTGCATAAATCTGAACAACCAGTTTGTCGGTGAAAGAGGTTAGAAATATTTGTAATTGAGAAAAAAGATGAGGAATCTCTATCACTTTTTAAAGAAAAACTAAGGCAGGATAATTATGATGCTGTCTTCGCAGCAAATGATGTCAATGTATTCTACAACCATTTTATCACAACTTACACTAAATTATATGATAACTTTTGGTGTTTTTATTGATCTTAAGAAAGCCTCTTGACACAATTAACCATAAAATATTTTTAAAGAAGTTACAGCACTATGGAATTCGTGGCAATGTTTATAACTGGATTAATAGTTATCTCAGTCATAGGAAACAGTATTTACAGCTAAATGATGTTAATTTAGATCTTTATAGTATAGTTTGTGGTATTCCCCAAGGCTCAATCCTTGGGCCTAAATTTTTCAATATAAATTTTGTTCTACTGTAATAGTGACATTGAAATTTTATGTACAGGTTAGCAGTTAATTGAATAAGCTTCACCAATGATTTAATGGCAATGAGCTGTCACTTAATGTGAGTTAAACTAATTATATGTTATTCACAAATTATGAATTAAAAACAAATGTATCTGTTACAATTAATGATGCTAATATTGACAAGGTCCATGATGTCACACAATTTTTAGGTGTGGTAATTGGTAATGAGCTTAACTGGAAGGACCACATTTATCATGTACTGTATGGAGTAAAGTATCTTACAGTATATGTAGCAGAACATTATCATGCCAGCCAAAAAAATTAAATGGGGAAACTTCCCTATTAAATAGGGAAGCTCTTCGTACTTTATACTGCACTCTTTTTCTACAATATATTTCATATTGTGCTGAGGTCTGGGGCAATACATATTGTTCAAATATATTACCCTTATTCTTAAAATAAAAAAGAGCTGTTAGAAAAGGCAAATTATCTTGATAACACTTCTAAATTATTCTATAGTATGAGATTATTGACTTTGTTTCAAATTATTAAACTTGAAACTGGCATTTTTATGTAGCCCTGATAAGGCTTTTCATGTCATTGCCATGTAATCTTCAATCACATTTTTTGATAAATTCTACAAATTACAGTCATAATACAAAATATAAGAATAAAACTAAACAGAAATATGTCCAAACAACCAAAAAGTAACACTGCATTTCTATCACTGGGGTAAAACTTTGAAATACATGTAAAGAAAACATTACCAACTGTAATAACATTAATATTTTCAGAAATTTTTTTCAGGAAAAACTAATTAAATCTTACATAGGAAATTGCCAAACATAACCTAATAGTTATGTATTACTGTAGATGTTTGATTTTTGCTTTATTTTGTTTTCTCTCTCTCTTTTCTTTACTTTTCTTTCCAGACATTCAAATATTGATTTAGGTTTTTTGTATGTAGATTAATTTGGAGGAATTGATTAATAAGTATCACAGATTATACTTCTCCCCCTTTTCCAGCTATGTTTATTTATTTTGTTATGTATGCATAAATTATTTTGTTAATGTTTTTGTTTGTTTGTTTGTTTGTTTGATGAGGTCTTAACGGCACCACGACAACGAAGGTCAAATTGTGCCTGAGACAGTGAGAGGTCAGATCATTTTAGAGGTAGTAAGGAAAGAGACCAGGGGAAGAATGAGAGAAATTCAAGAACAAAAGCCAGAAAGCTGTGATCGAGAGAGGAGGTGCATGGGTAAAACTAAAAACAGAGTAGAGAGGGGGTGGAAGAGGAGGATTAAATATGGTTGTAGAGGGATGCATGCTGAAGGAAGGAGACTATTTTATCTGGAGGATTTTTTTGGAAGAACTCAGCAATTGAGTTGTGGGGAGCGAGAGAAGCTCTGGGAAGGTTGTACAGGGGGCAAGCAAGGAGAACGTGTTGGATTGTAAGGATGCAGTGGCAATTGTTACAGAGGGGTTGGGGGGAACCAATAAGGAGGTGGGAGTGAGTGAGGTGGGTGTGACCAATTCTAAGACGGGTAATATGAACGTTGTCGATACGAGAAAGGTTGTTGATGGTGGATTTGATCGGGATTGTGGGCTGGATAACATGGAGTTTGTTGATGTTGATGTACAAAGCTGGAAATAGATTGTTGTCATTGTCATTTAAAACAAAAGCATTTTACCATTACAATTTACAGCCAGTGTAAAATCGGTCACCTTTAAGCTTTAGAGGCCTAAATCTCTATGTCTGACGTTCGCTTAGGTAATTTTGGAAGAAATTGTTGTAAATGTGGAGAAAATATAAGTTTGAAGTTTGAAATATATGTATCGTTCGTACTGTACATTGAAAATGAAATAAAGCGTGGTGCTCACTTATGCACAAATCGTATTTGTAATCGTGGCACGTTTTTACCGACAAAGACTAGAGACCTGGATGTTCAAAATGCCCAGATGACCGAATACTCGAATAGGCTTTTGTAAGTGTAATACCCTCGGACAGCCAGCTATCACTAACAGCAGCCATACTAACACGGCTGGCATTAGTCCGACGGTACTACAACTCTGTACTCACTACCGGCGACGAAACGAAATAAAATATCGTGGAACTAGTACTTAGAAGTATTGTTAAATATCAGAAGTGACGCCCGTAGGCCTAGGAAAATTATACAATTGTTTTTACCTGTCAGACTTCTTCTTACTTCCAGGTACTGTACCTCTCATATTCAAACGTATATAATGTTTATTGTATAATTCATAAAATAATCACAAATATACTCTTCTTCACGTTATACTCTCGATAGCGAAAATTTCACAAAAATTTTGACAAGCTGCCCCGCTTTTTATTTCAAATTTGTTAATGTTGTTTTCAAAATGACTCAATAAGGTGGAGCTATACTAAATTAATTTGAAAAATGTGTCAGGGAAACGTTGTGGAGTTTGGACAAATACGACTGTACGAAGATGATGAACGGGGAAGCTTCGGGCAGTGTGACGTGTGGTCAGGGATGGCAACTGCCAGTGAAGCTTGGTGAGAGGGCGCCAAATGCTCACAGGGGCAAAAATTGTCCTGAGAATATATTTTGTTATACTTTTGTATTCAAAGAATACCAAATTTCTGTTTGGTTTGATTTTCATACTACCAAAATTTTCTCACATTAATGCTGTCTCTTCACTGGCTGCTAGTCAAACAAAGAATTAATTAAAAAATTATTTTTTAAGTTTTCAGGTGCATTAAAGACCTTGCTCCCAATTATATATGTGAAATGGTATTTAAAAAACCATTCCGCTATGACTCTCGTTTCAAGTCCCTATTTGTTCTCCGTATTAAGCATAAAACTCTTGGCGAAAAGGCCTTTGCTAGGTCCTTGGTTGTAGAATTCACTCCCAACTGAACTCAAATGTATTAAAAGTGTATCCCTGACCTCCTTTAAAACTAAACTTATTTTTGTTTTGTTTTAAAAGACGTTCATCTAATGTGCAGCTTGATCCATTGTAATTCTATTTATGTTGTCATTTCTGTATTCTTATCTTGTTTTCGTATCTAATTTCCCGCCTGTATGTAAAGCGCTTTTGAATGTTTTTACCAAATTAGCGCTATATAAATGTATGTATTATTATTATTACTTTTTATTCTCAACTTCTGCAATTTGTATTATTTACAAAGCAATTGACGTTGTATGTTTTCTCTCAAATCGTTCCTTACATCTAAAACATGAAAATCATCCCTGGACCCAATTTAAGACAAACAGTCAATGGGATCCTTCATTTGATGTTTTCAAATGTTCGTAGCATTTTTAACTTAAGCGTAATGAGCTGCTGGCTAAAGTTTCAATTAGTAGACCTGATATATTTGGTATTACTGAGAGTTGGATTAATAGTGAAATCATGGAGGTACCACTTTAGACCTCCATGGTGAAATTAGTGACTCAGAGGTACATATTCCAAGTTACTCAGTTTTCAGACAAGACAGATTAGATACTCTCTATGGTAAGGTGGTGTTCTATTGTTTGTAAAAGACAGTTTCAATTGCATAGATAGGACTGCTCAGTTTTCTTTGGCTTTTTCGAATTGCCTATGGTGTGAGCTTATTGTTGATGGTGTGAGCTTATTGTTGATGACGTTGTTGGTAGTTCAGTGGTTGTTGGTGTTGTGTATAGATCAGCATATTCTAGTCCTTGAAAACAATCAGAAATTGCTTGACTGCCTCAGGAAAGTTGCTTTTAGGAGGATTATTGTTTTAGGAGACTTTAATTTTCCAGTCATTGATTGTAATCTTTGTGGTCCACATGGTAAAGATTTTCTAGAAGTTTTATCCGACTGCTGTATCACTCAGCATGTGTTATTTTCCACGCGTGGTAGTAATTGCCTTGATTTGCTTTTCAGTGTAGTAAAGAAAGTATGGTTAGAAATGTGCTAAGTAGCGGTAAGGTAGGGTGTAGTGATCATGACCTCATTAGTTTTGATCTTTATTGTTTCATAAAGGTTTCTCCAGCTAATAAACTGGTTTTAGATTTTAAGAATGCTGACTTTGCTGCCTTCATGATAATTTGTCATTCTATCGGACTACTTTGCTCTGTGACTTAGATCCTTCTAAAGCATGGGATCTATGGAAATTAAAGAGTTTGTACCTAGTTACATCCTTAAAAATGTATATGATACTCTTATTCTTCCTCATTTAAGCTATTGCAATGTAGTATGGGGTAATGCTCACCCTTCTTATATAAATCAATTATTCAAACTTCAGAAAAAGGTTGTTCGTACTATCACCCAATCAAGTTTTCGAGCACATACATCTTTTTACCAGATTATGTTTTTTAATATTTTTGATATCCACAGACACCAATGCGCTGTATTCATTATAAGATTTATTAATCAACAATTACCAGATATTTTCAAGGATTACTTTTCTTTTACTCATAATATACATTCCCACAATACCAGGTTCTCCCATCATTTATTTTCTGTCTTTCCATAAATTCTGTCCTTTTCAAATGCTCCATTGTATCTAATGGTATTAAGTTCTGGTATCAAATATGTGATTCTATAAAATAAAAAAACAACATAAAAACTATAAAATTATTTTCTGATAAGTTAAAAAGACACTTATATCTAAATATGACTAACTCTAGTTTACTTTCATGCATTTTCATCTCCACTTAGTTTATGATTATGTTTGAAGTGTTATCTATTTTACCCAACCACTTTATTACTTTCCCCTTAGGCTTCTTTGTGTTACTGGATTGAGAAGGGGGTCGGGGGTCGGGGGGGTCCTCTTTTCCTTCTATTTTCACAAATTCACTTTTCTATACGTTGCCTTTGTGATTAATTATTCAATTTAAGTTACGGTGGGTTTCTTGTAAAAGCTCCGGCTTCTAAGATCTTCCACCATTTTCTCAAAAATTGTTATGTCTTTTTATTATATTGTAATATATGTATGAAAATGGAAAATAGATAAATAAAATTAAAA
Organism: Chiridota heheva; assembly: GCA_020152595.1. Lineage (NCBI taxonomy): Eukaryota > Metazoa > Echinodermata > Holothuroidea > Apodida > Chiridotidae > Chiridota > Chiridota heheva. Next base: position 58,786 of record JAIGNY010004485.1, read on the forward strand.
TCTTTTCCGAACTAAAGTTTTGGAAGGTGTAAATAGGTTTGTCCCGTTCAAGGAAGTACTGTATGTAGGCATAATCGGCCAGTGTGGCTCCGGAAGTATTTTTGTTTGGAAAAAGAGAAGTGGCGTTGTTATAAACACCGTGGGTGTTCTGCGGAGCTTGCTAAGTATAAGGATCATGGAAAGTTCACAAAGGGTTTGATAAGAGATATTAAAGTGCTTGTTGAAAAACATTTGTCCAAAGAGGTGAAGAGTAATCCTTAGTCGTTTCATTCGCTCAAAGCAAAACACAAGGAGGTTGTCGGTCCCCTTCAGGGTAATGATGGTGTTACTACCAATGGTGGTTAAGATATGGCTGAAGTTTTGAATGACTACTTTGTGTCTGTTTTTACTAAGGAGTCCCCTGCTAGTGATGTTGTGGTTTATCTCAATGGGCACTTCCCAGAATCCATTAAGGATGTTGATTTTTTTCTGTTGATGTTGTGTCTAAGAAGTTAAAGGGTTTGAACTCAAATAACGCACCCGGTTTAGATGATACACATCCTCCTGTTTTACGCGAGTGTTCTGATGTTACTTCTGTTACCCTGAGTATTATCTTTTCAAAGTGCTTTGATGTTGGTCTTGTTCCTAGTAATTGGAGAATTGATAATGTCACTCCTATGTTTAAAAAGGGTGATTACATTTTGCCTTGTAATTATTGGCCAGTGAGTCTTACTAGTGTTGTGTGCAAAGTCAGAGAGTTCATTGCTAAGGATGCTGTACTAGATCATCTACTGGTCAATGATTTGTTGAATTTGTCCCAGCATGGATTTTTACCTAAGAGGTCTTGTGTTTCTAATTTATTGAAGTTTTTTGATCATGTTACTAAACTAGTTGATTCCGGTCATAATGTGGGTGTTATCTATTTAGATTCCAATCAGGTTCAGCGAAGAGCCACTAGACTTATTCCCGAAGTAAGGAATCTCTCTTATGAATCTAGGTTGCGAATTCTTGGTTTGACCACACTTGAGTTGAGAAGAGTACGTGGCGGTATGATTCAGGTTTTTAAATTCCTATGTGGTAGTGATGCTTTGACTTTCTGTTATTCTTTCATGTTTCAGTTAATCATGTAACACGTGGTAACAGTTTGAAGTTGACCAACGACTTCTCACGGAAAGATATTCCGCGTTTTAGCTTTTCGAAAAGAGTTGTTAATGAGTGGAATGGTTTGCCTGAGTGGATAGTTAGCTCCAATTCTTTTAACAATTTCAAAGTCAACATTGATAAATTCTTTACAAACTCTGAGCGTCTTTTATTTTTTTATTTTTATTTTTTTCTGTGGTGGTGGTGTTAATTTGGGCTTTTTACGGGGTGGCTAACCCTTCTTAGTCCGTCATCTTGTTATAACATTATGTTATGTTATGATCAAAAATGTATATATTCCTTTATAAAGTGTAAAAATCACACAATTTTAAGCCATTTCTGATACCAAAATCACGCCACAAAAGGCTTCCGGGCCGTGACAAGGAGTATCCATTGTAAGTTTTACCCCAGACTTCAAAATAAAGGTGCCAATTTATTCAAAAAAATTGATATAGCTTGCAAATAGGTCTATAACAAACACCAAGTTTAACCATGAAAGTGTTTAAATAAAAACTAGGAATTTGTTTGGCAGAAGTATAGAAGCTTTATCAATCATACAAATTTAAGGAAGGACCCAATGTTGTTTTAGGGTGAAAACTGGAAATATAGTGCACGCAAAAGTTGTAAAATTAATAAAATGATTAGTTATGATAAAGGTACTTGCTAAAAAATAAATTAAGAACACTCAAGTTTTCATCTCTGAACGTCAGTCAGTTTATGATACTGAGCCCAGGTACGTTGTAAGTTTTGTTCTGGGCCCTAAATCAAAAGCCCAATATAGGTTTCTTAGGCCTCCAATTTTGTTGGTATAAAGAGTGTGTGAAATAGAGTATATGCGCGTAGAATTTAACAATTTTATTCTCTTTTTTAGGACGATATTGTGTAATCTTTCTTCAGTGAAAAGATCAGGTATAGTTCTTTGATAGGGTGAAAATTCGTCATGTTGGACACGTTAAATCTCTCTAAACAATGACAATTTTTACAAGAAAGTGGTAATGATGTGCCACCCTCCCTTCCCCTCCTTCTGCTTCTTAAAATAACACCACTGACAAAACGTATGCATACTTTTGTATCTTTTTGTGGGGTAAAAGGTAAAAAATAAACTAATTAAAACTGAACACTTTTTGAGAGGTAGAGGATGTGTAAAGTTATTAGTGTACGAATTTGGTAGTTTGCCCCTCAAAATCAAAATCACACGCACCACCTACACAAGGGACCGTTTTGGGCCCAATCTTATTCAAATTATACACCTCACTTCTTGTATCCATTATCAGGAAAGCAAGCTTGAGGATTATTTGATGACACCCATCTCTGAAGTCCACCTCCGACTGTTCGAGATACCTCTCAATGGCTCCTCAAGTAAATTATGTTTGTAAATCGGCAGATTTTCATCTTCGTAACATATCTCGTATTCGCAAATTACCTTCCTTGTTCAGTTATGATCTAACTTGTTCACGCCTTCAACACTTCATGTCTAGATTATACATATGGCCAGGGAACAGGGGTGGCGGAAGAAACTCAGGGCATTGGTGCACATGATTTCGGGGGCACTTTCCGACTGACGTAAGCACGTCACAGCAGTTTAGCAATAGGGAAAATCTGCCCCCTCCCTCATATTTCTTTAAACTTTTAACTAACAAATATGACCCAGAAGTGTCAAATTTCATACAACTTTAAGGTGATCATCGACTAGGGGACATAAATATAAGACCTCCAAATTGCGTCCACAGCTTAATATCATAATATTTTCTTTGTACATCGCTCAGTTGACATATGGAATAGCTTATGTTGTTCAGTAGTAACATCTAAATCAATACTCACATTTGAGGCAAAACTAAACAAATATTAGAAAAGTCAGCCCATGTACTATGATTACAAAGAATGCATCCATATTCACCCAACTAGACATGATAAATTCAGCATAAATGCAAGCTTTGAGCTGATAGAAGATAATCCAGGAGAATTCTAATGTCTGAAGAGGATCTGTGATGATCTGTGAGTATCATTTAATCCACTATTATTTCAGATACATTTCCACATAAACAAAATCTTCAATATAAAAACATGCTGATATTTTTTTAGTGCTTTCAATTTATATATAAATTTCCTTACTTGAAATATATTACATCCATTCCATTTCTTGATACATACTGTGTATAATTCTTCATACAAAACTCAGACAATCATGGACAAAAGTATATGACCTTTTTTCTTCACCAGGGCCAAGGTAGGTATGTCCCAACATTGAAACGAGGGAATGTTAAAAGTTGCAGGTCTAAGGTATTTTGTCCCAACATTGAAATGGGTGGAAGGGCCGGGGAAAGGGTCAATATTTTTGTCCATGATTGTAGAGTGAGAAGAATAACGTCTTTGCAGGTTTTGAACAAAGAGTATCAAACCTGGTTTTTATACAGGTGTACTGGTATAGAGAGAGAGGCACAATTTGCTATCTTGCATTAGAATCTTCAAAACAAACAAAAAAGATTCTAAAAGATTAAAATCGATTACAAAAGATCAAAATCGATTACAAAATATTAAAACCGATTAGCAAAGATCAAAATCGATTACAAAAGATCAAAATCGATTAGCAAAGATCCAAGTCGAATAAAAAAGGATCGTCGTTTGCGGTTTTCAAATTTCAGATGCCTAGACCGTCAGGCAGAGTTTTTTTACCATTTTTTTAATCAGAAAGAGCAGTTAAATTCTGAGCAGAACAGTGTTGAAATAGTAACAATAGCACTTAGAATTTGTATGTTATGACCAATCAAAGTGTGTTACAAAAGTAATGCTATATGAACAAAAATACAGCTTAAACAGTTAAATTCTTTGATATAATTCTTTAATATTTTTTCCAAATTAAAAAAAAAAAAAAAAAGCTCTCAAATTGCGTCCTACTACTAAATTTGGGCCAAGATTATAATAACATACCGGTATATCAATTTCCTGTTACACTATAGCCAACTGCTTCTATTCGAAATGTTTGGGGGAAGGACCGAAAAGCAATAAGTTAACCTCAGTAATTTGCAGCTTGTCCGTTCTGAGGTCACAAAATATTGCGCAATTTATGCTAATTAGGATCAACTGTTCAGAGTCAAGTCTAACGGTATTGAAATCTTTAGGCTCACCATAAAGATTAAATAAATGCTTAATGCGGAAAAGAAACCTGCCTCTAAAATTTGCTTATTGGAAATAAGCTTACCATCAATAATAATAATAATAGGAACATTTATATAGCGCTTAATCCACACTGTGGAGTATGCTCAAAGCGCTTATACAATAAAAATGATAGGTTAGTGTAAATAAACGATTAAATTAAATTATGATGAAAATCAATAATACTTCTTAAACAAATATAATTGGAGCTGAGATTTTAACGTTTTCAAAGATTTAATGTCTTTCATGGATTTCGGAATATTATTCCATTTTCTGGCGGCTACCACTGTGAAAGACCTGTAACCAAAAGATTTTAGTCTCCACTTTGGTATATCCAGCAATTGCTTGTCACTAGACCTGAGACACCTTTTTGGCTGATAGATGGGACAGAAGCTCACAGAGGTATTCTGGTGCTGATCTGTCTATACACCGGTAGGCTAAACACGATATCTTATACTCGATTCTAGCTTCAACTGGTCAGTGCAAAAGCTTTAACGCGGCTGTAATACTGTCACGTTTTGATGTTTTAGTGACAATACGTGCAACTTTGTTTTGTATCCTCTGCAATCTTAAAAAGCGAGTTATTTAAAATTATCTGGTTTGTAATGTCAGTTTGTTTTTACAAAAAGTGTAATCACACCACCTGAACACACTTGGTTAATAAATACATTCTGTATATAAATCAAATCAGATTTATGAGTATTAAACTTAAATAAAAAAAGGAATACCAAACCTGCTTTAAATATACATAAAAAAAACGTTTTCCAGTTACCATTCACCTGGTTGCAATAGCGAGAAACCCATGCCCACGCCAAACTTTTGATAAAGGTTTCAGTATGAGTCATTCTTAAACCCCCATTCTGTATTAAAAAGTACCGTCCGCTAAATCTTATCATTTTTTCTATTCTAGGATAAAATATTTAAGAAAAAATCTTTATAAAAATCTTAAATGAAATAGTTAGGGGGTCGGGCAAAACAGTAAAAACACACACGAGCTGCGAAATGACAAAGCTTTTGATTATTGTACTTTTACCAACTGACCAACGGGGGTTAAGTTGTGGCTAGACCATAACCGCAAATGGATTTTACTCGGGATAACTTCGGAAAATAATGCAATTTGAAGAAGTATGATAATAATTCCGAGGTAGTTAAGGGGTCCAGCAGAAATTTAAAATGGAAAATTTGCATGCAAAAGTTTTGATAATTAGCAGATTAGATGGATCGTGAAGACGAGAGGGAAAAGCAAAGATTTGTCGAAATTTAAACTTTGATATCATCGAGAATACTAATGATATTATTTAAACAGTTAAAGAGTTATGGCTGGTATCGGTGATAATGACGGTGTCGTCATTATATTGCGAAATTTTGATCTATTGATCTACGGTTTTCAACAGTAATGCCTTTAATACAAAATATTTTGCTTAATAGCGAGTGTAAGAATTTCAGTACATAATATAAACAGGTAGTTACTGAGGGGACAACCTTGGTGAACGTCTTTAGCGATAGGAAATTAAGGAGAATTATGCCTGTTATTTATAATCGCTGACGTGCAATTTGAATAAAACGTAGAAACCCAAGTTCTAAAATTATCACCAAAACCAAAAAAGTTAAGAATTTCATCAATAAACTTACAGCTTAAATTATCGAATGCCTTTTCAAAATCCCCCCAAAAGAAGGGCACCCTTAAAGTGATTTAAATTACAGTAATCAATTAGGTCAAGCACAAGACGGACGTTCTCTCTAATGTATCTTCAAAAAACATGTTTGTTTATGACCAATTATTAAGTTAAGGAGAAGTTTAAGACGCTTAGCTAGAGCTTTTGCACCAATTTTATAGTCTACGTTTAATAAGGCTATTGGACGCCAGTTTTTAATATAATCGTGATTCTTCTTAGGTTTGGGGAAAAGGGGTATAATAAAGGCACGACCTTGCTTGTCTGATAAATTTTTATTAAAATAGACATAGTTTAAGGAATTGACAATCAAGCCATCCACTTCTTTCCAAAAATGCTTGTAAAAATCAGCCTAAAAGCCATCACAACCAGGGTTTTGTTAGAAGGCATGCTAGACCTTTTTAACATTCTGTTAAGGATAGGGGGCCATCACAAAGAAAATTTTGATCAACCGTTAATTTTGTGTGGTATACCAGCTAAGCTATTGAAATTTTTTGAAGTATCAGTGCTAGAGCTGGCATATAAATCCCTATAGAAAACTTATATTTCATTAAGAATATCACGTGTATGAGTAAGCCTTACGTCATCAGTAGAAATAATAGGTTTTGACAGTATTGTTAAGTGATTTCTACGTTGCAGATTAAAAAAATAGGGAGAACTCCTCTCTCCGTACTCAACCTAACGAGCTCTATCCCGTATAATAATACCAGTTAACTTATAACGATAGATAGATTCCACTTTATTACGACAATCCTCCGTCAAGGTAGGCTGGGATCATGGACAAAAACCTTCTCTAGATGAGCAAGATGTGGGGAAACAATGCGTTTCCTTTGTATGTTTGTAGTCTTTTACAAGCTTTTTTAAGAGCATAACGAACAACTTCCCATAAAACAGCAGGATTTAGATCCTTGTAACTAATTACTAAATCAGAGACAGTATACCTTATTAAGCTACAAGGGCGTAGATCGGGAGGGGGAGGGAGGGGGGAGAGTAAATTTTCTCCACTTTTTGAATTTTTGAAAAGGGGAATGGTATGTACAATTATCCTCCTCACACACTTTTGCCGATGATACCGCCTTAAATTTTCAATTACTAAAATAAATGCGTTTTGCCACTCCTGTTATTTGATTGAGAAATTGGGAACGATTACCGTATATCACAAGACTAACCATAACTCAAGAAAATATATACTTTCATCTCAATTACCACAATATAATAGTTATCCTGACTAATGTCACGTGGTATGATTTTGTAAATTCCGATTTCGGAAGTTTCTTGATGTGACCTTAAACTAACGATACTTAAGAACACAAGGGCTCTTATGTTTAATGCAACGATACAAGGCGCGGCGTTAATTTCTATGACAAGTGATGCATTTGCTCATCACCGCAATGACCGGTATTATTTTACCCAACCCCGCCAAGGGGAGGTGTGTGTGAAGGGGGGGGGGAGGTAATAATCTCGCATTTGGAAGCTAAAATTGAATAAACTTGTTTCTTATTAAGAATGACTTTTAATTATTTTGGACTCGAATTTCACCCCAAGAGTCTGGCCTACTATTGTTTTCTACGACTTTTAGAGGTAAATGTTTTTAGACCCTAAGCATGTTTTGATGTTATTTTTGGGCCAATTTTAAGTCTAAAATGTTGAATATTCCACGAACTTAACCTGGACCCCACCGTGGATTCGTCCTGGATCCCACCAGGGACCGTTAAGCGGGCCTCTGGATCCACGCCTATCGGCGTGCGCTTCGCGCTCGCATTGCCGCTAACGCGGCAAAATAGTCCTCCCACAAAAATCATCCCCCCACTTTACAAAAATGGATCTACGCCCTTGTAAAGTTAACATATATAGGGTCATTATAGAAAAGACGAATTGATCTGCCAGTAGCCCTTACCCATATCATTTTTAGAACCCAGAATAAGACTGACGCAGTCGTGATCAGTCTTGAAAATTGGAGTTATTGTTACATCATTCACGGTCTGTAAAAAGTGCTTAGAAATGATAACAAAAGTCAAGTCGGCAATAAATACTATAATCAATAATAGAGTGTCACGTGACAGAGCGGAACCCATGGTTTCTCTCCCTTCAGACGTCTAAAAGTTCAAAGGTTGCCATTAAGGATAAATTGTAATTTTTTGCTTTAAAGTTGGTACGGTTTAAGCCACCCTTTTTCTTTTTTCTTTTTTATGGAGATGTAAATTAAGTACAAAATTGACGTCCCCAGCGAAAATAAAAAAGGTAGAAAAAATGCCCACCAAGATTTTCAAACATAACTTGAGAGAATATAGTAAACAGTGGTGACTAAATATAACTGAGCTACATATGAACAAGTAACTATAAAGGATTAAATCTAAACGACGTCAACGGATGTAATTCGGCTTTATCATAGAAATACAGAGTTTTACTTAGCTATGACGAGTGAGTATACAAAAACATGCCAAATGATGGAGCTACTCATGTTATCGGAGTTTAGATATCAGACGATATAATGGAGGTTAACTGAGAGACTTCCACCCCAGCAAAACAACTGGGGGTAAAGGGAAATCCAGACTGTAAAAAAGGTATGAAATGTTGATAACAATATAAAATATAAAAATTAATTAAATTGAACAGTGAAAAGGCCCAATTAAACAAAGGACCTAAACAATTTAGGCGACAGATAGCGGTGGTGGTACGGGCTGAAATGCAAAGAATTAAAGACAAAATATTTTATGCACTCACCCAGAAGATAAGAATGGAAGCAAAATAGGTAATAGCTTCCAAAAATCTAATAAATTATGTTTCTTGGTTTCCAAATCAACATGGCCGTCCATCCAGGGCTCTCCATGCCCCTGCCGAGAAATGAAGCCTTGTACCGTTTTGGTAGAGCTCTAAAACAGTTTTGTCCCATTTTCGTTTGTCTCGTACGTGGACCGCGGAGCAATTGTTGAAGTGAGAGGGTTGAAAAAATAAATGGTGAAAATATAAAGCGCCATCACATTCATATAAAATCATGTGCACTAACTCCTAAACATAGTGTTAGGAAGGGGCACCTTTAGAGGTGTGGGGGCGTGCAAGAACCCCAAATATTTTCCGGTCACAAAACAAATGGAAAAATTGCACTGGTAAATTCAGTTCTGACGTTGCTGCTAATCGGGCAAAATTTCCATAATATCAGAATATGATCCCAATTTCCTTATATTCTAGATCTTGATCCAAAATATGTCGATTTCTCAGAATTTTTGTCCCACTGAATGTTCCGATTATGACTGAATGTTCAAATTCTTTCTAACTTAACTTTGGTCCTAAATTCCCCAATTTTTTCTGCATATTGTTCTAAAATTGTATTATTTTCGTGGCTGAAAAAAGAAAAGAAAAATAATTAGGTCACGAGCAATTTTCAGTCAGACCGATCAAATTTTCTCAATGTTACTTGGAGTGGTGGATGAGGAAACGCACTTTCAAGTATATGCCATACTGTAGCCTTCATATGCTTTCAAAATAATTTGAGGGTTCCCGTAAAATTAAGTGTACCAAGTTTCAACATATTTTGCTGCTCCTGGTAAAGTTGCACTACAAGCCTGTTTTAAATATGTGCTGGTGAGTCATCTAGCCCATCAGTACATATGATTTTTTTTTCTTTTATGTATATTTGTTATAAGGGCCTGATAACAAAATGAAAGTTACTGTCTATTAGCAATTATATGACTTTGAAGGGACTGAAGAATTCTCTCTCAAAAGTGGGGAGGAGGGTGTAAGACGTGAAAAAATCCCAGTTACAAGCGGAAAGAAAGTTGCACTGCACTGCTAAATTAAGTTTCTATTAACGTTGTTCCTAATTGAAAAACACCTTTCAATTTTCCTCCCTTTTCAGGAACTTTTCTTCATTTCCGGGCAATTTTGTTCGATTTTCGGTAAATTTCCTTCATTTTCGTGTAGTTTTTCCGATTTTAGGGAAATTATCTTTAATTATCGGGAAATTTTTGATCAATTTCGGAAATATTTGAATTTTCCTTGATTTTCGGAGAATATCTTTCAAATTTTTGGGTAATTTTGTTCTCTTTACAGGGCATTTTCTTCTTTTTCCGGGCAATTTTCTTCAAATATTGGGAAATTTTCTTCATTTTCGAGCAGTTTTCTCTAACTATCGGAAAAATTTGTGCCAAATTTCGGCAAATTTTTTCAACGTTTAGGAAGTGTGCCAAAATTTATCCAAATTCCCTGGAAAGCAATACTACCTGACAACTGGGAAGGTGAAATCCTCTCGGAAAGAGAAAGGGGGGGGGGAGGGGGCAAGGGGGATGCCTCCGTCGCCTCCGCTTCCTAGGACTTTGCCTCCTCCAACTTATCAATTGGCCCACCAGTGAAAATTCCTTTAAAAAAAAGTCTTGTCTGCCTGGCTCACTATACCCCACCAAATGGGATTAATTGCGATCATTTTAGAGCCACAAGCTGACAAAAGCCTTAAAATGCTACAGCTTCCAGGGGCTTACCAGGGCCTTCAAATAAGCCTCTGGACCCCACGCCGAAAATCTCGCGCTTTGCGTTCGGACAGCGCTAACGCGCAATAAACTTTCAACAAATGCTAATTCAGCTTCTCAATATCAAATACCTTCCAACGGCGCTGTCATTGCAGGTGCCCCACGGCAGTGAAATTTGGGTAGCTTACGTAAACTCCCTGTTTAACGTGTTTACAACGTAAAAATGTAATTTAATGCAAGTTAAATGCCCAGTTCATGGCGGCGTACACGCCGTGCTTCGGGTAACGTAATCTCCATGTTTAACGTGTTTACAACGTACAAATAAAATTTAATGGATCTTAAATGTCTCATTCCTGACCACGTAAACGCCGTGCTTCAGGTGACGTAAACTCCATGTTTAACGTGTTAGCAACGTAAAAATGAAAAATGGAATTTAATGCAACGTAAATGCCCCATTCCCAGCGGCGTAAACGCCGTGCCCCGGGTGACGTTATCTCCATGTTTAACGTGTTTACAACGTACAAATGATATTTAATGGAACTTAACTGTCTCATTTCTAACCACGTAAACGTCGTGCTTCGGGTAACGTAAACTCTGTTTAACGTGTTAGCAACGTGAAAATGTAATTTAATGCAACTTAAATGCCCCGATCCTGGCGACGTAAACGCCGTGCTCCGAGTGACGTAACCTCTATGTTTTACGTGTTTACAGCGTAAGGACGTAAAGTTGGTGGACAAGAAACATGGATTATCCGTCGAGTATAACACCGGAAATTCGGTGCTTCATTGAACGGAAATTCGGTGCTCAAAGTGACGTAAACTCTATGTTTTATTTGTTTACAACATAAGATTATAAACTTGGAAAACCAGACACTGGTATATTTTACGCTTCAGTCGACGGGAACTCCTTGTTTTCTCCATTGGAAACTCGATTCAGACGCCATGGTCGGAACCCTTTGGTCGGAAATGCAACATAAATGGTCCAAACTGATAAGTGTAGTAACTTAAACTTTATGAACTAAATACCACAAGCCTAACTATACATTTACTTCTATTAAATAAAACAATATATAAAACTGTTTTTGATATATTTGGGTAGCTTTTATTATACATTTAAGATTGAGTAAAAACATACACGTGGGCAATAAATTAAGGGACGGCATTATATATATGACGAGCTTTCTGGCTGTTGAGTACTCTAATACAAACAGCTCTCCGCCAATGTTATAGAAAGCTGAGAAAATGAAAAATGTTGACTTAAAGTTGACTAGACACAAAATGAGTACATATTTTTGGTGAATTTTTCATTGAACTGTTTTGACTCTGAGCCCAAAACGTTTTATGTTACAAATCTCAGGTAAATACTTAACTACGTGGTATAAAATTTGATCGTGTAAGTTTTGTATCCCTCCACGCCACGAGGGTCAAAAAGGTTTGCTGCTCTTATATGTCGGTGAAGTGCTCCTTTAACTTTCAAATCTTCTTTCTGATTGGTCAGCTTTCCCATTTTACCTATCTATCTTGCTAGGTTGATATTGAGACTTGGATGAGAGAAAAAAAATGCATGAGGCCAATTAATTAACATTCCTAAACACAAAGCATATAAAAAGGCTTTATAAAACCTTAAATTCCAAATAAGTTAATTTTTCTTCAACTTAAAAGATCACTTAAAAAATTGTTGTTCCCACGGGTTATTCATTCATAAATTAATTACAACTATCATAAACAAATAAATAAACATAGTTTCTTAAAATTACTAACTAACTCACTTAAAGGCTGTAAACGCTATCTGTATTTTGATGACTGTAGGAAGTTATTCTTAACTTTTGAGGTTTAATTTTATAATTTTGCCATCCTTAAACCAAATTGCATTCGTATATTTTTCTTATACTTACTTCAAGAATTTTATATAACTTTACATTTTTAGAATTTAATATCAAAGTTAACTTTCAAAAGGAAGAAAACAAATGATTTGTAATTTTTTTTTTATTGTAATATTTCGAGCGATGACGAAAGTGATGACATTCAACTCTAACAAAAGATTCAATACCTTTTAAAAAGAGACGTTTCTAGAATTGATGAAGGCAGAAACGAGAATATTGTGAGAATAAGATCAAAATAATTTTGTTTAAAATATTTTACTGAAAACTCAAAAAGAAATTCGAGTATGCAGGTATGTACTGGAATTAAGTCATGCTGTCGAATTTTCTATATAACATTCGAAATTTCATATAATGGCATTATTGGGGCTAACGTCTTGAGCCTCTTAACACTCATGATGACGTAATACCCATGTTCCAAGCTGTTACCTGCCATACCTGGACACGGGGACTATGATCGAATCCCTGAATAAGATTTCACAATCGACGAAAAATGACTGAAAACTATTCACCTTTGCAACCTTACATACTTAATTTTTAATTTGATAAAAAGGACATTCAGACACTGAAAAAATCGAGATCACAATTGATCATAAACTGATAAGTGATCAAATTTATGAAGCATGACTGGGCGAGGATAATATGTTGTTTTTAATGTAAATCCAGTTTTTGATTGTCTTTTGTAATTATTCGAACAAGTCGAAGGCTTACAACAAATTTTGGTCGAAGCATTTTGACTTTTACCATACCGCCAATAAATTTTGCAGAAGGAATAGACTTCTGATAGTTTTCGGTTACAAGCATATTTAGAAATGAAAAAAAAAAGGTTAATAGATAAAGATTGCGAGTAGTTCGCTCAGTCCTATTCCACGTAATGATACCTTAAACTTTGATGAGCTATATCGGGAGCGCTATAATCCTCAAACTTTAATGAGCCATATCGGAAGCGCTATAATCCTCAAACTTTGATGAGCCATATCGGGAGCGCTATAATCCTTAAACTTTGATGAGCCATATCGGGAGCGCTATAATCCTCAAACTTTGATGAGCCATATCGGAAGCGCTATAATCCTCAAACATTGATGAGCCATATCGGGAGCGCTATAATCCTCAAACTTTGATGAGCCATATCGGGAGCGCTATAATCCTTAAACTTTGATGAGCCATATCGGGAGCGCTATAATCCTCAAACTTTGATGAGCCATATCGGAAGCGCTATAATCCTCAAACTTTGATGAGCCATATCGGGAGCGCTATAATCCTCAAACATTGATGAGCTTTATCGGGAGCGCTATAATCCTCAAAGTTCGATGAGCCATATCGGGAGCGCTATAGTCCTCAATCTTTAATGAGCCATATCGGGGGCGCTATAATCTCAAACTTTGATGAACCATATCGGGAACAATAGTTCCAAAATATGAAGACTGTTTGACTATTTAAGCAAACTTTAAAAGTTTGTCTTAAATGCTTTATTAATGTCTCAGTCATATATCAGTAGACGTTCACAGACCTTTATAATGGTACATTTGATCAATATGTGTAATATGTTCTTTGGAGAACTGGCTGACTTGATAAAATGTCATTTCATAGAAATGCCAACGTCAACGTCCCCTCTCTGACACCACACTTGTCAAATAAAAGTAATACTTGGCTCGTTCTTATAGTTTTCAATTTGGCGGACTCTGGAAAGTTTGCGAATTATTTTCAACCTCCATGTGTGATCGTCACCCGACATGCCCGATAACCAGATAACTGGATTGACAGCAGCTTGGCAATCGATCTTGCTCTTCTTTTGCTCACATTCCACCCAATAAAACCAATGTTTTCTGACCATGATTTTCTGAAATGCGAAAAACACGAAAAAAATAACAGTAATCAGGTAATAAATTTGAGATGAAAATTAGATGTGAACACACGTGGGCAGGGGCGTAATTTGAGGAGGTGGGGTGTGACCCCTAAAATGTTTCGTCGGGCAACAGAACATGGTACTGAGGGGTGTAATTATACCTTTATTTTTTTGTCAGCTCGCAAAAAGACAAAGTACTTCTGAAAATGCTTTTGAAAACACCATTGTTATTCTATGTTATTTTCACGGTTGTACGAGTGGTCCAAGCAATGCTCTTAATCGGACAGAGATGCAGGGACGGCGGATGATGTTTGAGTCTGAGGGCACAGGATCTGAAAGCACAGGATCTGAGGGCACAAGATCTGAGGGCACAGGATCTAAGGGCACAGGATCTGAGGGGGCATTTTCCAACTGTCGTAATTTAAAACGTCAAAAATGTAAGGTATTTTGATCCAAAATTTGGTAGAATAATACATATGTATATTCTGATATTAAGCCGATATTAAGATCTACAAAAATTGGTCAATTTATAGAATAGACCTGAAGTAGGAAGGATTTAGATTTATAGATCATGATTAGATTAGCCAATTGTATTGGTCGCGAATTGGAATATATTTAATGTCTAAAATAATGTGAAAAGTAAATAAGGGGCACTTAGAATTATTCAGGAGGCCATCATTTTATTGATGAGAATAAAATAAACTCGATATATCAGTATAAATTGGACTAGATTGCCCAAATTCACGCCGTCTTCACCGCGTCAGTGGACAGATGGGAAGGGTCCCCATTGTATGTTTTTTTCTTTCTAAAACACAAATTAAAGGCGTTTTACAAGTGAAATTTGGGGCATTTTGCTTGATGTTTGTGGTGCTTTCTTCCATCTGCCAATATTAAATGACATAGGGGCACCTTGTAAACTTTACCAAAACGATGGGAGAGATGGCATGTCAGTTGATGTCATGACAATGGCCCGACGGACTGCCGGATCCAAATAGTAAGTTTTGCCAGGGGCGTAGCCAGAATAATATGTCAGGAGCAGGAAAGGGGGGCAAGCCAAACCAAACTAGGGATGGTATGATAACGTTTTTTGTGAGCAGTTATGACACAATTAAATGGAACATATTGGGATGAAAGTGCATGGTCTTATAAGCGGGAAGTAGAGAGAAAAGTCGTCCCTAAAAGGTTTTCTCTGGATAGGGAAAATTATGATTTTTTTAACTGATGGAAATGATGGTAAAATCATTAGAAATTTTATAAAACTTTAGCAACATTTTCCAATAATTAATAAAAATTTATCGAAAATCGTAAAGGAAAATTGCGCTAAAAATGAAGAAAATTTTCCGAAATTTGAAGAAGATGGCACGAGAATGAAAGAAATTTTCCCAAAATTGAAAGAGATATCCCAAACATTGAAGGAAAGTTCCCAAAAATTGAAGAAAATTGACCATTAATCGAAGAAAAATTAAAGAAAATTTTCCGAAATTCAAAGGAAAATTGCCCAAAAATGAAAGAAATATTCTAAACATTGATGGAAATTTACCAAAAATTGAAGATGAAAAGAAGTTTTCCAAAAATCTATAAAAAATTCCCCAAATAAAGGAAATTGTTTGAAAATTGAAGAAAACTGCACGAGAAGTAAGGAAATTGTCCAAACTTGAAAGACATTTCCCAAACAATGAAGGAAATTTACTGACAATTGATTAATATTTTTCGTAAATCAAAGAAGAGATATCCCTTACATTGAACTGTTGAAGGAAATTTCTAAAAATGGAGAAAAAATACCTAAAAGTTAAAAACATTAGTCCAAAATGAAGGAAATTTGCTGCTAATTGAAGAAAATTGACAGACTGACCAAGAATCGAAAAAAAGAAGAAGAAAATGAGAATGAAAGAAATTTTCCAAACATTGAAAGGGATATCATAAATAGTGAAGGAAATTTCCTAAAAATCTAAGATATTTTCCAAAAGCTACACGAGAATGAAAGAAATTTCTCAAAGATTGAATGTAACACTTATTTTACAAACATTGACATGTTGAATAGAATTTCCCTAAAATTGACCGAAAATTGAAGAAAAGTTGTGTTGAACTTATGAGAAGTAGGGGAGGGACACGTGCCCCCGGTTGCGACGCCTATGCAAAATATGTGAAATGTTATAGGTATACTACTTAAGAGATATGTAAGAATCATGCCCAACTCTGCCAGTCTGCTATTTCATGATAAATTCCTCCCGAATCTGCATGATGTTGTCAATATAATTCTCGGGTCACCAATCTTAATTGGGCAAGGAAGTGAAACTTCGAAAACAGTATACTGGTATACGTATAACCAGCCTCGCAAAAGTTCGGGGTTGGAGGGTGACGGAGGAGGGGGCGTGAATATTGACGGTGTGATGTCCAAAAGTGAGGGCCATTAGTAACGTAATTTCTGAAAAAAAGTGGGGGAAGGCTGACTGGTTCGATCATGTACTGGGAATACTGCTCGAATCGTCAAGATATTGATCTATCAGAATCTCCACTCTCGACTCGGCATGATGTTGATTCTTGGATTTGGCAACTGGCACGTATTATGAAAAATGCCCAGTCCACACACGTTTAAAATCCTGAGCTCCGATGACAAGGACCGTTATTTTGGGGCATCAAAAAGAAGAAATCTTCAGAGCTTCCGGGCTTCGCCCAATAGCCCTGGGCTCCTATATCAGAGCTTCATCCATGAACCCCACAATTTTGCTGAAATTTTCTCTATTTTCAGGGGTTTTTTTCTCCTCCGCCTGTTTAAAAATGCCTCAAATGTTTATCCCAATATAATTTATTATCATAATTCTTCAATTACCTTTTGGTGCATCAAAAACAAGCCTTCAGAGCTCCCTCGACTCCAACAAAGAATTCGCCTAGAGGCCCTGAGAGGGTGCTTGCTGTTACAATGTCGCATTTGGTACTTGACTATACTGTTCCCCCAAACTAAAATCTCTGGATAAGGGTCTGTTCCTAATTGTTCTATATTGCACGCATGCGTGTACATGGTAAATGATAAACAAAAATGTAATATGTTGTACATATACCCAAATCGCAGCACAGCGGATACACCGGATACGGCGATATGGAACTAAACATTCACGTTTGTGCTGAGTAACAAATATAATGCATAGGCGGCGGAAGATATTTCACATGAGGCGAAGAGGAAGGGTGGGGAAGGGGGGGGGGATTGTAACTCATAGCCCCGCGAGTAACCATCCCCGCCACACAGCCTTTTTTAATTTGTTTTCTTCAGAAATCTGGTGTGGGGGTAAAACATGCAGAAGGGATATATCATCTCCACACAATTTACAAAGTCGGTGGCGTATGATTCTACGAAAATATTTGACATGGAGGAGGGGGCAGGGCAAATTTTATTTTCGTCCGAACAAATCTAGAAAATATTTGGGTCTCTTATGTCCAAAAACTATTTGTAAAGTTAAAGGAGGGGAAGGGGTCGTACAATTATTGGAAAGTTTGGCAACATTTCGAGAAAATTGAAAAAGTTTCCCAAAAATTCGCCGAAAATGAAGAAACTTTCCCGAAAATAAGTTACATTTTTCATAAATAAATGGAAAATTCTCGAAGAATAAAGGAAGTTTTCCAATAATTGAAAGAAAAAAAACTTCCAGAAAATTAAAGAAATTTCTCAACAATTAAAGCAAATTTCACAAAAATGACGCAACATTGCAGAAATATGAAGAAATTTTCCAAAATGAAGGAAATTTCGCTAAAATGAAAGAAATTGAAGAAACTTCCTCGAAAATGAAGAAATTTGGCAAAAATAAGCAGATTTCCCTAAAATAGACGAAGCAAATTTCTCGAAAAAGGAACTTGAAGGAAATTAAACAAGAACCAAAAGGTTTTAAGGTTCCGATGCTTTTTCATAAGCTGATTGATTTGCAAAATTTGTATCAAGTGTCATGTTATTGCATATCAATAAAACATTTGTTCCACATTTATTCATAAGCCACATCCACCCTGGAAATCAATAAAAAATGTTGACAACATCAGCATTTGCACAATAATCAAAAATATTATCGTAATAAGTATCATGCAAAAACGATTGCTCATTTACCCTATTGCAAGAATTTTTCAGCAAGCCCCACCTACTCATTAGCATTCATGACATCACTACCATAAAATTAGAACATACGTACAGACCATGACCCATCTTTGTACAACATATAGCGAAAATCTGATATATTGTTTATGGTGTTTACATCATTCAGTACTTTCACGTTAAGCTACGCTAACTATGCATATTAATGACACCTGTTGATGAAATAAGTACGTACATACAATAACAAACAAAATTATCATGCCCAATATGACGCAAAACGGACATACATACATACATACATACATACATACATACATACATGCATACATACATACATACATACGTACACGCATACATACACACCTACCATACATACACACACGCCATTATGTCCTCAAAAGTTCCTGATGCTATCGCATCGAAACCATAAAAAAAAATCGAAAATTGAAAAAAAAAACTTCCAGAAATGAAAAGAAATTTCTCGGGAATTTAACTAAAATGAAGGAAAATTGAAAATATTTAAAGAAAATTTTCCCCAAACCGCCAAATGAAGGAAATTTCCCGAAAAAAGTAAAATTTTCTGAAAATTGAAGGAGATTTTCCGAGTCTGTTACTCAATGTTGGCTGTTAAGTTGACGATCTTAATTGATTAATTTAGTATTATCTTATTATATTGTTTTCATCAGGATATTTTCCAGGGGCAAAAGTGGAGTGGGAAATTTGCCTCCCAGTAAGTATGTTAAAAAAAGGCTATGCCCCGCCACTCCCCATGAACAAAATGTTATATTGCATTGTACGGGCTTCTAGATTTTGATATTAAATTTTCTTCAATATTTTCGGGAAATTTTCTTTATTTTCTGGCAATTATCTGAAAAATAAAATGTTTGTCAATTCTCGCCGGGCAAGCTTCCTTCCTTTTTTCTGGGCGATTTTCTTCGATTTTCAGAAATTTCATTCATTTTCTGACAATTTTTTCCGATTTCCTTGATTTTTTTGGTAAATTTTAGGCAATAGTATACCGGTATTATTCCCCTGTTTTACCAAATTTACCATTAATTTTACCATGTGTCTAATATGTATTTCCATTAAATGTGAATGCTTTATCAATTTTGCCTCCCAGTAGTAAACAAAACGTGCAGTCATGCAGGAAGGTGAAATCCTTTCAAATAATGGTAGGGAGAGGGGAGGGGAGGGGGGAGGAGGAGGGAGGGGAGGGGGGAGGAGGGAGAGGAAAGAGGGATGGGGGGGGAGGGAGGGAGGGGGAGGGTCATAGCAACTTTAAGTTAATTAGAACTGATAAAAGGAAATACGCTAAACATCGAAAATAGCATAACATATCGACGAAATGGGTTAAAAATTCACCACTTTACAGCAGTTTGGATGTTATGATAAATCATGCACATTTTTTGTGATATTAAAACAGGAAAACCTATGAATTTCTTTATGTTTATTTATTGTTTTTCGATCCTTTACCAGCTTTGGCTGAATGGAAATAAGTTGAACACGACCAAGAGGCTTCGAATTTTCATGATGATTTTCAATGGTTCAGTAGCTAAAATTTAAGACAAACACTTAAAGGAGACATAAAGTTTGACATAATCCTTATGTCAAATGATACAATTAAAAATAAGGAATCTTCTAAAGAATACCTTGTTCAAATGTTAAGTTCTTTCTGGTTAATATAGGAGTTTTAGTTATCCATACAGGTCTGCATTACATACTTTTATTTTCTTTGTACAGTTATATATATATATATATATATATATATATATATATATATATATATATATATATATATATATATATATATATATATATATATATATATATATATATATATATATATATATATATATATATATATATATATATATATATATATATATATATATATATATATATATATATATGTATATATATATATACATTTATATATATATATATATATATATATATATATATATATATATATATATATATATATCTATATATATATATATATATATATATATATATATATATATATATATATATATATATATATATATATATATATATGAATATATATATATATATATATAAATATATATATATATATATATATATATATATATATATATATATGTATATATATGTATATATCCTACCTCACCTAGTCTTTTCAGGCCTCCTGGCCCATAAGGCTGCAGTGCACTCTATCCACTAGACTCTGTTATATGCATCTTGTCTGGCTTCTGTCCACGAGCTCCATCCCATCACATTCCTCTCCTTCTCGACTGTCCTCCTCGAGGTCGTTCTAGGACGATTAACTTTCCTTCTCCCCTCAGGTTTTCACGTCATAGCTGTCACACAGTGCTTAATAGTGTCCATGCGCATCACATGACCAATCCACCTCCACCGTCTTCTTTTTACTTCAGTCCTGATTTTGTCATGCTTAGTGATTCTCAGTATTTCATCGTTAGATATTACATATGGCCATCTGATCTTCAAAATTCTCTGGTAACATTTAAACATAAATGTATCCAGCTTTTTATTATCTGCTACATTAACTCTGCATGTCTCGTCTGCTCGTAACCATACAAGAGTACAGCCTTAACAAAAGAGTTAAACAGTCGTATTTTTGTCTATATTGAGAATGTTCTTAAGTTTCATATCTTATTCAATTTCATAAATGCTACTCTTGCTTTAGAGATTCTGTTTTGGATATCTTCCTCGCCACCACCTTGTAAGCTTACTGTTGCACCAAGGTATCTGAACTTGTTTACTTCATTTAGTTGTTGGTTATCGATATAAACTTTGTTTGCACATTTGCTGTTAACTTTCATGAGCTCTGTCTTATCCTTATTGATTATTAGCCCAGTTTGTGCAGCATACTAATTGAGCCTGGTCACTTTGGTTTGCATGTGTTTATATGTAGATGCAAGTAAAGCGATATCATTAGCAAAATCTAAGTCCTCAAGGGTTGACATAAACTTCCATCGAATTCCATTCGTGTTATTATCAATCGTTTTCTTCGTCACCCAGTCTACCACCATCAGAAAAAGACACCCTGACACTACACCACCTTGCTCTACACCACTTTTGACTTGAAACCATTCAGATTCCACACCATCATCTATAACTTCACATTCACTGTCTTCATATCACGCTTTAATCAAACGTATTTTCTTTTGTGGAATACCATAGGCTGCCATTATTTTCCAGAGGCTTTCTCTGTGCACTGAGTCAAACCCCTTCTCGGAGTCAACAAAGGCGATACGATATATATGGTTGACTGCCATTCAGCCACCTGTTCTAGAATGTTGCGCAGGATGAAAGTTTGCTCGGTGGTACTCCTTCCTCTTCTAAATCCAGCCTGTTTATCTCTCATCTTACTGTCAACACCGTTTCTAATTCTGTTGATTAAAACTCCTCCAAATATTTTGCTTGGTATGGATTTTAAGGATATTCCACGCTAGTTATCGCATACAGTACTATTGCCTTTCTAAGGTATTTTTGTTATCAGTCCTTGCTTCAATGATTTTGGTACAACTTCCTTTTTCCATACAATTCTGAACAGCTTTTCAAGCCATAATACTGATGTGCACATATCAGCTTTTAACAACTCGGCAATTATATTATCCTTGCCTGCAGCTTTGTTATTTTTTAGCTTCATCAATGCCTCTTTTATTTCACTCTTTGTAATATAACTGGTACTGATTTCGTCTATTTCAGGGTCACATGTTATGTTAGGAACTTAGAAAACAGAATCTGGTCTATTCAGTATAACCACGAAATGCTCTTTCCACCTCTCTCTTTTTTCTTTTTCATCCGTTAATAGATTCCCGTCCTTGTCTCTTATAGCACTTCCAGCCGTGGTCCTTTCATGCAAATTGTTTTGCTTATCTTGTAAAGCTCTCTCATTCTGCCATTACTAGCTGCTTCCTCTGCAGATGTAGCAAGGTCGTCTTAACCCATTTTCTGTTATCTCTCCTTAAGCTTTTCTTTATATCTTTGTCTTTTTCAGTATACTTAGCTCTCATAATATCTTTAATTATAATTGACTTGGCATTCTCAATCTTAACCTTCAGCTGTTTTCTCTCCTCAACACATTATTTTGTCAGACGATATGTCATAAGTTGTATATGAATATTAATATTTAATTACGTCATCGTCATTCTTGTATATGATTGGCTGAAAAAATTAGGAATTGGCAATTCTGGCCTGCAGAAAAAAAAGCGCCTCCTGGGGAAGTCTAGGTCTGTTTATGAATGAGTTTATGTGGAAAAATTGTGCCAGTCACCAATAAATTGTTGATACCACAGAAGTCCAAAAGCCTTTCACCATTAGCATTTCTTTCACCAAAGCCATGCCTTCTAATAACATTATCAAAATCATCATTATTACATCCTACATTGGCATTCAAGTCGCCCAATATGATTAATATGTCATTCTTGGAAACCCCATCTACCAGGGCTTGTAACTGATCATAAAAAGCTTCCTTGTCTTAATCAGTTGCATTTATTCGAGCGTAAACTTAAATGATTGACAAATTAATATACTTTGATAAAACCTTGCGTAAATCAACTCTCATTTATAGGTTTCCATTCTAATAGTGTCTGTTCAGCTTTCTTTGATAACATGAATGCAACTGATAATGCATTTCATCATCTCATATATATATATATATATATATATACATATATATATATATATATATATATATATATATATATATATATATATATATATATATATATATATATATATATATATATATATATATATATATATATATATATATATATATATATATATATATATATATATATATATATATATATATATTTATATATACATATATAGTCTTTAAAGAAAAAGTTTGTCAATGTTTTTAAAAGTGCTTCTTTCTGGGGAGAAATTCGGTTAGCTTAGGTGACAACTGTTAAGAAAACTGTTTAAATTTAGTTTGTGAACAAATCCCCATGCCAATGCATTAAATATAATATCAATATTAAATTTCGTAAGCAAGTAATATTCAAGTATGGAAAAATGTTTGCATGAGTGAATAGCTTTTCTTGACATTAATCAATTATTTAGAAATATCTTCAAAATGTCAAAAACATTGTAATCAGCAGACTCGGCTCGCAGCCAGGTGATTGCTGTGATATGATCGGTCTTAAAAGAGACATTTTGAATAAATTTGTGTTAGTATGACAATTTGGTTGCTTTTCGATTTTTTTTTCTTTTTGCTTCTTGGTTTCCATGAGTCCTCCTCGAGCACCCGGGTCTCTATGTTATTGTCTCCTTTCTTCTACCCAATTGAAGTTATCAGAATACTTCAGTTGATGCGTATTTGCATGTCGGCAGAAAATGAATAATACAGTAAAACATACACGGAAATGTTGAATTTTATTCAATATAACTTTATTTAAAATACCTTGGAAAACAATAGAAATGGGGAAAGATAGTGGTAGTAAGCGAAATTCAAAACAATTCGCCAAAATAGTTATACAATTATTATCTGATTTAACAACTATTCACGTACGTACGTGGCTGCTTTAAAACATTGCATTTACTGCAACAATATTTGCTTTAGAAAACATAAATAGATCAGAAATTGTCCAAAAAAATCCAAAGAGGACGGCAAAAACACCCAGGTTTTACCTAGTAAGATAAACACCCCACTCAGAATAGGCACTACTTGCAAGCTTATACTTGCACACTGAGTGAGACAACGCACAATACACTCGTTACGTTGAAAACCACTCAGACAACAACGAATAACAATCATGAAATGAAAACCATTCTCAAAACTGACAAAAGTACTAACGAGCTATGATTTTAGATTCATTAGCGTCTTGAAACTTTAAAGTATCTTTCAAACTAAGTTACAAATGAAATGCACACTTTGTTCGTAAAAACATTTAAATTACTGAAGAAATGATATTCCGACCACTTTGTACTTCCCTCATTTTTGGAAATGCGTACACAATTAGTGCGCATATCAGCTGAGTGCGCTGGCAACTGCTATTTTGAAAATGTTTGTCAGCAAATGCGCGCAGTGTTCGAATTATTGCTATACGCACGTTGACTTAACAGACGCTCTATTGTTCGACAACTTTTCAACTAATTAGATACATTCACTCATGGCGCTGCTCAAAATATATATATATATATATATATATATATATATATATATATATATATATATATATATATATATATATATATATATATATATATATATATATATATATATATATATATATATATATATACATATATATATATATATATATATATATATATATACATATATATATATATATATATATATATATATACATATATTACATTATATACATATATATATATATAATATATATATATATGTATATATATATATTACATTATATATATATATATATATATATATATATATATATATATATATTTCATTATAACATATATATATATATATATATATATATATATATATGTATAGGCTATATATATATATATATATATATATATATATATATATATATATATATATATATATATATATATATATATATATATATATATATATATATATATATATATATATAACACAAAATAGGAAAAAATGACAATGTCTCTAGCCAACAGATTATTTTAAAAACCAAATATTTCGAAAACTCCTGTTTCCTTCTTCAGTGGTATGAAGTTAAATGACGCTAGAAGATAACAGCGATGATAGCTTGCACGTTAGCACATTTCAAAGAGCGCCAAAAATCGTACGCGTAAAATAGTGGGCGCAAAAGGGGAAAAGCGCGCACAAAAAAAAGAAAAAAAAACCGGCGCCAAAATGCGCTGAGGCACAAAAGCAAGAGAAGGACTAATGAGACGAAGTGGAAGTGGAAACATTTTCCCTAAAAACAGAAAAAGGAGAAAGATAAGACAGGTCTTTATTAAGTCCATGGATGTGGCTCTTAGTTTTAATCATAAATTGCAATCCACTTCGTCTCATTAGTCCTTCTCTTGCTTTTGTGCCTCAGCGCATTTTGGCGCCGGTTTTTTTTCCTTTTTTTTGTGCGCGCTTTTCCCCTTTTGCGCCCACTATTTTACGCGTACGATTTTTGGCGCTCTTTGAAATGTGCTAACGTGCAAGCTATCATCGCTGTTATCTTCTAGCGTCATTTAACTTCATACCACTGAAGAAGGAAACAGGAGTTTTCGAAATATTTGGTTTTTAAAATAATCTGTTGGCTAGAGACATTGTCATTTTTTCCTATTTTGTGTTGTTTGTAATGGCCAATGCGCGGAACTTATCTTTTATATATATATATATATATATAATATATATATATATATATATATATATATATATATATATATATATATATATATATATATATATATATATATATATATATATATATATATATATATATATATATATATATATATATATATATATATATATATATATATATATATATATATATATATATATATATATATATATTTAGTATTACATAAAACTGTTCCATGACGATAAAAGGCATTGTCAAAAATTGACCTGAGGTCATCGCTGAAAGGCTTAGTTATTCTAGCGCGTAGTCGAAATTCATCTACTTTTCTAAAATAAGCCAATGCAGCAGTTTCAACGTTATACATTATATAGCGTTTTCTGACTGTGTATAGCAGCCATGTAGTGGCTATAGCGTATACTACAGTTAAATGTTATTTGACTAGGTTTTACTCGACTAGGAGGGGACTTTATTCACCGAAAGGGGTTTAGAATGTTAAGATATGACAGTTGTTTGCCATATGTGATATTACCATGGTGGGCTAGAGTAGTCACTTTATTGAGAAGAGCTCTTTCCATTAATAAAGTTAATGAAAAATAACAGGCAAATGTTGATAGGCAAATTTAGGCAAGAGTTAAATGTTAGGAAGAACATATAGAACAATGCCCGATTTGGCGCACTTGTGTGCAACTTTACATTTGACTGCAAAGATAACATCGATCAAAACTTCAGGACTCAACGTTAATATGTTTTGTTGCCAGATCTTGTGAGCCAATCCGTGAAGTCGTGGAATATTGGTTCAGCAGTGAATGATTCACTTGGTTTAAAGAAATATAAATCTTAAAACTGGATAATCAGGAAAGCTTTGTGTTTCGCACATCTCATCTCTGTGATTGATTTTCTGCAATTATGAGAAAGAAACAAATACATTGGAAATACATATTTGCATCGTAAATACATATTTGCAAGAATTAAATTATATTTAAGAATATAATTTCTTAACGCTATATGGAGAGACAACATTAAAACCCAAGCACATAGCAACAACAATGTAAATTAATTTCAAAACAACGATTATTCACAACATAAAAGGGTTTGGAGCATTACAGCCGGTGTATAACTATAACCAAGGGGCTTATTAAGTACCAACGCTATTTAAAACAGAAACAAATTCCAGGAAGGGCTCTTCTTGCTTTCCGTTTCCACAGTGCGGTGAAGAGGTCAATCCAATCAGGGAGTTCTATCCCAACTCCCTGATCCAATCCAAGCGCAAAGGGAGAATGTCCCGTTGTCTCAGTGTGCTTTTGGGGTTGGGTTGACATAACTCTCGTTCATGAATCAGATCTATAGTATGCAAATCATGATTACAGCATAGCAAAATTTTAACAGGAGCCAAGGTTATTCAGGAATGTGAGGTTGTGACAAGTTATGCTCTTCTATCTGATAATGTCATCTTATCACCATTCCGACAATCTGAATTGTAGCCTTGTTACCATTCTCACTGTCTGAATTTCAGCCTCGTTGCCATTCTGGCTGTCTAAATTTCAGTCTCATTAATATTCTGGTGGCCTGTTACTCTCGTCATCATTTTGGTTGTCTAAATTTCAGTCTCGTCATCATTCTGGTTGTCTGAATTTTAATCTCGTCACCATTCTAGCTGTCTAAATTTCAGTCTCGCTTCTATCAGTCTGTCTTAATTTCAATCTCCTTACCATTGTTGCTGCCTAAATTTCATTCCAGCTGTCTGAATGTCAGTCTTGTTACCATTCTGTCTGTATGAATTTCAGTCTCATCACCATTCCATTTCGGTTGTCTCAATTTAATTATCGTCACCATTCTGGCTGTCTGAATGGAATGTCAGTCTCATAAATATTCTGGTTGCTTGAATTTTAAAGTCTCATCACCATTCTGGCTATCTCTATTGCAGTCTTGTCTCGTCATTCTAGCTGTCTGAATTTCAGTCTCGCCTCCATTCAGTCTGTCTGAATTTCAGTCGCACCAATACTTTGGTTGCTTGAATTTTATTCTCGCAACCATTCTGGTTATCTCCATTTCAGTCTCGTCACCATTGTGGCAATCTGAATTTAAGTCTCCTCACCATTCCGGTTGTCTCAGTCTTAGTCTCCTCACCATCCTGGTTGTCTGAATTTGAGTCTGGTCACCATTCTGAATTTTAGTGTTGTTAGCATTCTGGCAGTCCGCATTTGAGTTTTGTCACCATTGTGGCTGTCTGAATTTCAGTCTTCTCACCATTTTGGTTCTTTGAAAATAAGTCTCTTCAAAATTCCGATTTTCTCAATTTCAGTCTCATCACCATTCTGCCTATCTGACTTTCAGGTCTCATCAATATTCGGTTTTCTGAATTTCATTCTCGTCCTAATTCGGTTCTCTAATGTTCAGTCTCATCACCATTCTGGCTGTCCAAATTTGAGTCTCGTCACCTATCTGACTGTCTGAATTTCAGTCTCCCCACCACTCCGGTTATCTCAATTTCAGTTTTGTCACCATTTTGGTTGCCTGAATTTCAGTTTCGACACCATTCCGGCTGTCTGAATTTGAGTCTTGTTATCATTCCAGCTGTCTAAATTATCTCGCATCACCATCCATTCTGGTTTTCTAAATTTGTGTCTTGTTACCATTCGTCCTGAGTCTCGTCATCATTCTGATAGTCTGAAGTTCAGTCTCATCACCATTCTGACTGTCCGAACTTGAGTCTCGTCACCATTTTGATTGTCTGAATTTCAGTATCGTAACCATTCTTGATGTCTGATTTTGAGTCCCATCAATACTCTGGTTGTCTAAATTTCAGCCTTGTTACCATTCCGGATGTATCAATTTCAGTCTTGCCATCATTTAGGTTGTCTCGTTACCATTGTAGCTGTCTGAATTTTAGTGTCGTCACCTTTCCGGTTGTCTACATTTAGGTCTCGTCACTATTCTGGCTGTCTAAAATTTCAGTATCATCAATATATTGGTTGCCTGAATTTTACTTTTGTCACCATTCTGATTATCTCCATTTAAGTCACCTCACCATTCCGCTTGTCTCAATTTTAGTTTTGTCACCATTTAGGTTGTCCAAATTTGAGTCTCGTCGGCATTCTGACAGTCCAAATTTGAGTTTTGTCTCCTTTCTGACTGTCCGAATTTCAATCTCCTTACCATTCTGGTCATCTCAATTTTAGTTTGGTCACAATTTTAGCGGTCTGAATTATACTCTCGTTACCATTTTTGCTGTCTGAATTTGAATCTCCTAGCCATTCTGATTTTTTGAATTTCAATTTCGTCGCCATTCTAAATGTCTGAATGTCAGTCTCGTCACCATCCTTGTTGTCACAATGTTAGTCTCGTCATCATTCTGATAGTCTGAAGTTTAATCTCGTCACCATCGTGGCTGTCCGACTTTGAGTCTCGTCATGATTATGACTGTCTGAAATTCAGTTTCGTTACCAAACTGGGTGTCTGATTTTCTGGCTGTCCGAATTTAAGTCTCGTTACCATTCTGACTGTCTGAATTTCAATAACGTTACCATTCTGGATGTCTGACTTTAACTCTGGTTGTCTCATTTCAATGTCATCATTAAGGTTGGTTGTCTGGATGTCTGATGACAGTAATGCACTGGTTGTCTCGATGACAGTATCGTTTTCTGAATTTCAGTCTCGTCACCATTCTGACTGGCCTACGTGTAATCATTACAACAAACAATAAAGAAAAGCAAATCAACCTAACCTTTTGGACTTGTTTTTAGGAAAAAATGAAGGAATTTTCATTTTCGAAAGCCAGTGTTACACTGGGAACATCAGTCTGAGAAGAAGGATCTTCGCAATAGTCGAGCTTCGGGACGGTCAACTCATTTCGATGAGGAAGTGGACGATATGGTGCATCGAAAACTGCAAATATGAATTAAGATATATAAGATATATGATTATGTGCACATGTATCAGGATAAGGGACAAGGGCAGCGGGAAAAGGTCATTGATACTGAAAACGTCGTAATTTTGGTAACTTGAGTTAATGGATCTTATAAGAATGGTTGCCCCATACTTGCCCTTGCAAAATCTTCCAAGTTTACATTGGCGAAATAACGAAATTTGTCTAATTTTGGTTATATAAATATACTCCTTAGTTCGCTTATTGATGTAAAATGTTTACCCACAAAAACAATATTCCGGCAACGCCACTGCCCATAGGTCGTTTACATGGAGAGGGAAAATAACTTTGAATATAATTGAGCACGTACGTATCTTTGGGAACTTACTTAAAACTTCAAAACTGCTTTCGTCGTAGCAGTAGTCCAATTTTTTCAGGGTTCCGGTCAACTTGTCATACTTTTCTTTCACGACGGTAGAATTCGTGGCAGTTGCTTCAATTCTGATGACGTATTCGTAGGTGGGTTCGATTCGATTGACTAATATCACAGATTTCTGGAAGAATTAAAGACAAAATTTTGATCCTTCAACCGGGCCTTTTTGTTTCACAAGTTGAACAATGCTCTCTTAAAAGCTATTCACATCAAATTCTTATAGATATTTACAAACACTGTAACTCACATGAATCCACAAAACTAATCTGGAAAATTCACCCCACCCGACCTCACCGTTCCCACGCCACCACTGTAAGTAACACCTTATTGTTATTTCGTTGCTTGAGAATGATTTGAAACTTTATGCACGCAAGAATGCGATCACCGGGAAACGTTCTCCCCTATAAACTTGTTGGATGGAAAAAGTATACTTAAAACGTCCCTAATGTTTGCTCATTAGGCAGACCAAATCAGCTATAATTTTAAGGTTCATAACAAAATTAACTAGATTTCAGCAAAATATTAACTAAAGATAATAGGTAAAGCTTACATCTGTTGGAATTGGAGGAGATTTGTGATATTTCTTGGGAAGGTAAAATGAAAGCTCATATGAAAAGATGCACCCTGGTGTGTCACTAGCGGGGCGTACCGCCCATTGCAGAACTGGCGTAGTTCGCGCGATGGTGATACTATCACTGTTGTTCCTGTGAATTTGAAAAAGTAATATGGGAAATTTTTAAGCTGAAAATTTCCTTCTGTTTGAAGTGACGGGCGCATTTATAAATATAAATCAAAATACCCTTTTACACCAACAATTAGATTCACCTATGTAAAAGAAGGAACACTGAAGGAAGATCACACTGGGGTGATGTCAGGATTTGGACAGATACCGATGAGGGTCGGATTGCATCTCTGACTGAAGGCCTCAGTTGCAGAAAACTTGTAGAAACAAAAATAACAAATCAATCGGTACCAAAATTGTTTTTACCAAATTGAAAATTTGGAGGCAAAATTTCGGTCCAAATTGAGATGAAAAAGGTCATCATCAATTGTTTCCCAAAAGACCGTTTTAACGAGATCGTCGGCAGGTAAATGGTTGTCATGCATGACGTCACAGTAAAAGTGTCCATAGTGACTTAATCTTACCCTGAAGTAACCATGCAGGTCCATGTAGGGATCAAAAGCATTGCTGAAACTACAGAAAGAAGACTTCTTCGTGACGTAGATGCCAGGCTCGGTGCGGCGCAAAGTAATCCCTGGTGCGATTTCTTCAACCGTCGTAAACTCCGGGCACTCAGATCCTAAATCGCAGAAATAGTAATATGATATTATGACAATTTGTATCAACGAGCTTCAAACCTACTCTTGCGCCATTTAATGCAAGTATTTTCTCCTTAGCCCGTTACTTGACCACGATTTCCCAATTTACTAACTGACGACATAGAGGCTCGAGTCAATGTTAGGAGTAAAACTTGGGCCAAAGGGCACCGTGCCCCTGATTGGTTTTTAAAATTTGGGGAAGGTATGTCTTTAATTTTCGAACTTTCCTTTTGCCAATATTTACTACAAGCGAGAAGATCTAAGCCTACATAAACTGTTTGATTACAGGTAATTTATACAAAATATTCTTTTTAGACATATGCTTCGAAATGCGCAAAATGTT
This sequence comes from Chiridota heheva, assembly GCA_020152595.1. Taxonomy (NCBI): domain Eukaryota; kingdom Metazoa; phylum Echinodermata; class Holothuroidea; order Apodida; family Chiridotidae; genus Chiridota; species Chiridota heheva. The sequence goes on from JAIGNY010004485.1 coordinate 90,235, forward strand.
TATTTCCTCCTTGCATCAGTACGTCAACATTGCCCACCTCATTCCCTCCTCCTTTTTACACATGAGATTCATCCGTCGGACCATCTCTATTCTTATCTTTGATCTTTCTCACACCAAAGTTGTAGTGAATTTACATTTTTGTGATTACTTTTAGTGGAACATAATATATGATATAATAGTTCTTACTTGCACATTGTCGAACGCCGTTGGGATATCGGCAAATATTTTCCCCTCCTTCTCCATCTACCGGTATAAGAATTTCATTACGGCGGTTCTCCTGTACCCATGGTCTATATACAAAGAATTGAACATATATAATTATTTTCAAACTGAATGAAAAATTAAAGGTCTCATTAGTCCTCACTTTTGTTTTTATGTCCGACCAAAGGTGTTCCTACATCCTTAGTTCGACTTACCCATTGTTTTTGTCCGATTACTAGTGTTTGGAGATTTGTGCTGGCTAGGTTCCCAGCACCCCTCATCATACAATTAGACCCATCCATCCTCTTTCTGAAATTCTCTCTGGGGACAGAATTGAGTGTTACACCGACTCTACCTCATCAGCGCATACTCTTTACTTACAGACTTTAGACCAATTTAATTACGTAAACTTATTGCTACATTCCGCTGTGGTGCTTTAGGTATTAAAGTTAAATAATGAACGTAAGAAACAAACTCCCTACCACTAAAGAACAAAAGAACATGCAATTTCTTGCCACCTAAATGAAATTATTCCACTTTCAGCTAGCCTGATACCACAAAACTTTGCGCAAGAAATTGATCCCATATTACATCATTCTTATCCCTATATGCAACATTTTACGTCTTACATTAATCAGTTAATACTACTTTGAAACACTTATGTGCTACCAAATTGTCATGTTTATCTATCAAGCTTGGAAACACGTGAAGTATTACTTTTGTTTTGTAAATGATGTTAACTTCTAATGTAATTTATATGCAGAATGCTGATTTTTTCTTGCATCCTCAGTTGTTGTTTATTATATTTGTTATCTTAGGCCGGTGGTACTAGTGCACGTAGTTGAAGCAAATAAATGTTAAATCTCATTTGGCATGCATATCTACTTACGAATCAAACTGATTTATCATGAAAACTCCAGGCGTGTAACTTTGACCATCCTCATCAAGAAGACTCTTCAACTCGAAGTATTTGTCGTATGCGTTAAGACCATACGCAAAACCGGAGAAATTTAGCGCATACACGTATATATGATCACGCTCAATGGACACCTACACATATAGAAATAGCATGAGGAAACATATTAAGCATATCTTAACAATTAAACAGCGGGAAAGAGGCAAAATCTTATAACCATCGAAATACATCTGCTCAAAACAACAAGGAAAACTCTTAAAGATTTCAACAATTTCACCAACAATGAAATATAAAAAATATGTGATATTTAAAATATTTTAAAACATGCTTCGAATTTTCGGCATTTGGACCAAACCTTTCGATTCTCTGAAAGCATTAAAGATTGTTATAGCAATTAAAAATTGATACCAACATTTATTGAAAGTTTGATTGATATGACTAACGTCGAAAATCATTGGGTTTTTATATGTTAATGACACATCATCCATGTTGTAACCCCATGCATGGCAGAGTTGTAGTCAGCCTCTCAGATTGGGGGTAGGGGATGGGGATCATTAAGAGAAAAAATATCAATGACTTTACATATTTTCAACAATAGGTTGTCTACCTAACATATCATATGTTGCGCAGATATTGAAAATTCCGGTTACTTTGATTAGCGATAACCCGGAAAATTATATCAAAATAATTTACAAAATTTATAGACTGGATTACTCGCTTACATTAAAATAACATTTTTTAGTGTCCTTACATCTAAGTAAGATCTAACCATACGGGACTTAAAAAGACAATCTGATATACTCACTCTCTCATCCGTAGGAGTTGGGGGATCCTCCTTCGATAGGTAGAAGGACACCCGGAATTCCTCCCCTACTCTCAGAAGAGAAGTGCTTCGAATTTTTCCGCTTCTGCTCGTAACGAGAGTTCGAACCGGAGAAGTCGAATTTACAGTTTCGTCTGCAAAAGAAGGTATAAAAGATTCACATTTATTAAAAAGAGTTTATTGACTATTTTGTTGTTCATCAAGTTGTAATATGCAGAACATGAGCATGAATTCCCTTATCATGTTATAATTATTCATTCAATACACACTGATCCATGCAAACCTATTCTCAGTAGTTGCCTAGTATTTTTCGATAATTTTATTTTTAAACTCTTCTTCAACTTTCAACTTACATGCAGTGAACACATTTTATACAAAATCTCTACTTAATTTCAAAGTGGTTTTATTAACACATATGCATATAGTTTTTGTAAACCCTTTTATAACTATTTTCTACCCATTTTCATATCCATAATTTGACTGGGAGTACTCACTGCGACTGTTGTAACCACATTTGTACGCCTTAAGTCTCTTATAACCCAATATCTTTGCAGCATCAACCAAAGGCGTCTTCACCGTGGTCGTCACCCATGATATGTTACTGTACTGACGAATCTCATATCTTGATCCAGGGTGCAAATGAGGTCATATGGAGCCTCCTCCCTTTCGGAAGTTACTGCTATGTTGGTGATCATCAGGGCGACCACGTCGGTGGTCATCCAGGCGACCACGCTGATGGTCATCCGGGCGACCACGCTGATGGTCATCAGGGCGACCACGCTGATGGTCATCAGGGCGACCACGCTGATGGTCATCAGGGCGACCACGCTGATGGTCATCAGGGCGACCACGCTGATGGTCATCAGGACGACCACGCTGATGGTCATCAGGGCGACCACGCTGATGGTCATCAGGGCGACCGCGTTGGTGTTTATGGGCGACCACGTTGCTGATCATACGGGTGATTACGTTGCTGATTATCAGGGCGACCCCATCGTTGGCTATCAAAACGACCGTGGTAGCGTTGTGGTCGCTCTGTGTCAGAATTGTTCGGGTTTTCTTCCTGGAAAGACAGAATGTGAGCTCATAGTAAGTTAGAATTCTGGTAACAAATTGTTTACAAGGGTTGAATAAGCAGCGAGATGGAACTAAAGGAGGCTACCAAAAGGGAAGCTATAGATAAGGTGAGCTGAATTTCAGATAATTCCTAAATATACAAAGAGACCGGACAAATGTTTCAAATTGTTTGAATATGTCTTGCAGGATTCCTCGTTGTCATCGTCCTAAGTGCTTGAAATAAAAAGATAATCAAAAAAACTTACTGATTTCTTCAAAGCCCTGATGTTCAGGTTTTTAGTGAAAATGCTCAATGTGCCAAGTCAAATCTCTGCAAGTCAAATCAAGTCACAAATCATTTGTTCTCAAATCAAGCTGCAAGTCAAAAAATGTGATTCGAGTCAAAAACTCTGCTTTTTGATTGGCATGGCATGTCAGCTAACTACGGTAATATCAAAGAACTTTCTATAACTTACGAATTGTTATCTCATTATCACGAATAGCTATTCCCACGGACATGCCATTTCCCGCTATTTTGTAGTTAATTTCATTTCATTTTTTTTACCACGGTATAAAAGGATTCCGTAGATTTGTCACAGCTTGTACACAGGTAAATATTCAGGAACCACCTTTGCCAGTTTGCTAATTCTTTAAAATTCAATTTAAAGTTATTGAACCTGATTAAGCTTTTTCCAAACAATATGCACTCCTTTGTCTACGCTTATCTTAATATCAGAGAAATAAAAGAATGAAGTAAAATATACGATAATGTCCTAATGACAAGGATGTTTCCTCAAAATATGAATTTAAGGGGAGTGGTGGGGTCACAGCTTAACCGCATAGGGACTTGTCTGGTATCTCAGCGCGCCTGGCTCTAGAAAGATTCAAATCATTCAATTTTGAGGTTTAGCACAAAAGGCCTTACCGCGATTCGTCTCTTGTCCCGGAGGTACCTCCATGATCATGGAATGTACTTGATTTATTCCTCATTATATCAAAAACTTGAGATAATTCACTTCTAAATGCAGCCTCTTCTGATTTGAATTTGGATGGGCCCGACCGTAAATTCAAAATATTATCCACCAGCGAATTCTTCCAGCTATCGGGCCCGGTATCTCTGGTCCGATTTTCATTATGTTGCATGCTACCGTTGGAGTGTGGGTGGTCATCATTGTTATCATATCGGAATCTTTGCCCACTCATTCCACCTCTGTCACGTGACTCATCACTACTGCTAGAATCTTTTTCACGAAGACTACCCGAATGACCACGACGCCCATTTACGACGAGGGCCGAAAGTGCGAGGATCAGAAATAAACCAATGGCCCGCATTGTTGTTTGATTCTGTAACAAGAACAAAATAAGTTTAAAAAAACAAAACACCATTGTACATTTTCGGTACATTTATTTTTTAGCATTAAGGACTTTTACCTTTTGTTAATTTTGTGGTATAATTATTTGGGGAGAGTGAGGGGAGGGGGTAATTTTATGTATCTTTATTTTTCATATTTTCAACTTAACAGTTTTAGTAGTTTCTTACAATTTTTATCTTATTGTATTTTTACCAATCATTTGGTATTGTTCTCTTTCCAATCATTATTCATATCAGTCAGCCAGTAGTAATTGCGTTGGAGGACAATTTCGTCAATTACTATCATTGATTTTTCTTGCCCTCAAATCGAAATTTGTTCCGTATTTTGCCCACCCCAAATCTAAAGATACTATCTAAAGCGGTAGGCCCTCCATGTAGTAAAGTGAAAATAGAAACCTAAACTAACATACATGTAAGCACCGATCAACAAAAAATTTGGCCTCTTTTCTCAGTCTTAAACCCCGTATTCAATGAGACATAACATAAACCTGCAACTTTTATCATTCACTTTCAAAAGTGAAATAAGATGCTTGAAATAAGCCCCTCTGGAGCAGATAATTTGATTGACACCTAAACTTATTTTATATAATATATATATATATATATATATATATATATATATATATATATATATATATATATATATATATATATATATATATATATATATATATATATATATGTATATATATATATATATATATATATATATATATATATATATATATATATATATATATATATATATATATATATATATATATATATATATATATATATATATATATATATATATATAAATATACATATATAACGATGAGTCATATATTGAATTGCCCTGTCACAGGCTAAAATCAAATGTAATCAACTATTGCAATTCGTTGTTCTTGCAAATTAAAAACAAAGAGAAAAGGCTTATAATTTGAGGGGCACCTAGACTTATTTTGAAAGCATGCATCAGGAACATACTTGAATTTACCGCAAAAACATAGTTGAATCCCTCCACCCCCCCCCCTCCTCAACTCCCCTCCCCCTTCTCAACTCCCCTCCCCCTCCTAAAAAAACAGGGAGAAAAGGCTTCATCAGCAGGAAAAAACAGGGCTCTTAAAAAAAAAAGCTCTGAATGATGAAAACTATAAATAGACTGGATGTTCCCAAAGCACTAAAAATGTGATGATTTCTGTTTCTTTAGCTGCTAAAGTTGCCTACAAATGCATGAGCTTCCTATATCCAAATTGTAGGAATATTTCGTACAATTATTACAATACTTGTAAAAGATTTTTGTATCTTTTCCCGAAAATGAAATAAATTTCCAGAAAATTGCAGCAAATTCCACAAATATAAATAAATTTCTCGCAAATTTAAGAAAATTTCCAAATTACCAGCAACATTTGATTGAAACTAAAATTACCAGTGCAAAATAATACTTGCAAACGGGAACTTGAATTTTTAGCATTCAGTTTGAATTTAAACTTCAAACTGACCAAGACCAGCGCCGCAACGGGATATTCTTAAACTGGAGGCACAATTAGAGACACACTCCACTTATTTTAAAAACGACAGCTATGCCGCACAGTAGTTTGGATATCTGGAAGAGCGATCCTTCATCCCCACCCAACCCGAAATTTAATCTGTCTGAGAATTGCTGGTAAAGAGACTTCCCTTTCTTTAAAATTTACGGCCACGAATGTTGGAAAATGGAAGATCGGTCACTACTACAACAATTCTGAAAAATCGTAAAATATTAGATCAAGATATTAGAAATAATACAAAAATCAAATGGCCACAGTTGTACGCAAATGCGGCATGCACGGACTCAGGGATCGCGGAGAACGGGGGCTGGGGTACTTTACCCCCCCCACTTTGTTGCTAATGTTAAAAAAAAAAAATGGCCTAAGAGTTTTCACCTTCCTCGTTTTCCCGGTTGCGAGGTAAAAAAATAGGAAACTATTATCATAAAATTGAAGGAAATTTTGGTAAATTTATCATGATTTGTCAACAAATTTTCAAAAATTGACAAAAATGTCTTCAAAATCGAAGAAAATTGCATGAAGTAAAAGGAAATTTCCCAAAATTGTTAAACAATTCACCGAAATTTCAAGGAAAGTGCTCAAAACTTAACCAAAAATTCCTCAAAACTGCCCAAAAATTATCAAAATTTACCTCAAAATGTGAAACAATTCACCATAAATGGAGTGGAGGAGAGTGACCAAAAATGACGAATTTTCCCAAAAATCGACAAAAATTGCACACAAATGAAGAGTTTACCGAAAATTGCACCAAAGTAAATGAAATTTCCCTTAAATTGACAAACAACTCACGGAAATTTGAAACAAAGTGCCCAAAAATGAAGAACATTTTCCAAAAGTGAATGAAATTTTCTAAAAATTGAGAGAGAAAAAATGGAAGGAGATTTTCCGATTAGCAAAGCCACTGATCGAACTAACAAGTGTAATTTTTCCACCTGTGACCTGTGTGACCAGGAATTTTTTGGAGTTCTTGCCCCTCCCCACCCCCTCCACATTCTTGAATGGTGACCCTTCCTACGCCTCTGCCTAACACAATGTACCAGTATAATGAGGAGTTGGTGTACAGGGTTTAATACGAATGTGATATCGCCTTAAATTTTCACCAATTACCTCAGCCTCCCCTTCCCCCCCCCCCCAACTTCAAAAATTGCTCCGCGGTCCCTGACGGTGTGATCTAAAAACCCTGAAATCGCCACCTGGACCCAGCGGTCCTATAGAGGGTCGCCCTCAGTAAGTCGGACTATGAAAAAGAGTTCCACAGACGGAATCATTCATATGAATTTTATATATTTCAAAAGCAATGAAATTTAGTAATTGATAATAATTCGACAGGGCCAAAATTTCTCATCATCGTTTGTATACAAGCAGA